>CM060669.1:25612461-25975680 GCA_030686955.1 Odontamblyopus rebecca
ATGTAAGGTGAAAAATGGAGTTTTACTGACTGCTTTTCTCAAACCCACAGCTAAAGTGTGGGCTACAGATAAAAGCCAGGGACACAGAGAGATGACAAGAAATCATTTGTTGAAACTATATTCACACCTGTTAAAGTCCATTAGGAACAATGGGCTGGGGCCTGAGCACTTTGAATAATGCTGCTGTTTAAAGCCACTTCAGATCCTCCACAACAGGAAAATGGTACTGTTCTGTACTCAGACCAGCTCAATGAAACCAGTGTCCAAACCTTCAGCTCTACTCTACAGTATTCAGCTGATTATTTATTCCCACTTCCCATTTCTCAGCAAACAATCTCTATAAACAATAGTCTGGTTTCAGACCCCTCCACAGCACAGAGACAGCATTACTCAAATTCACAGATGACCTCCTACTTGCAGCTGACAAAGGACTTCTCTCCATCCTTATCCTACTGCATTTGACACCATCTCTCACGCAATATTCATTGACAGATTGATCCCCATTGGCATATCTCACACACCCTTGCTCTGGTTTAAATCATGTTTCTTCAACCGTTTTCAGTATGTTCAGATCGGTCCTCATTCATCTCAACCTTCTTCTGTTTCCTCTGGTGTTCCTTGAGGCTCCATCCTAGGCCCCCTGCTCTTTATCATTTACCTGCTTCCCCTTGGCCACATCTTCAGAAAATATAATGTCCACTGCCATTGCTATGCAGACGATACCCAGACGATATCAAGTCCTGGTTTTCATCTAATCTTCTAAAGCTCAATAGCAATAAGACTGAAGTCCTGTTTATAGACCCCAAGTCCACTATCAACAAAACTCCCAGTCTCTCCATTTCCATTGATAATTCCTCCATCTGTCCCTCCCCTCAAGTAAAGAGCCTTGCCGTCATTCTGGACAGTACACTTTCATTTCAGTCCCATGTCAACCATATCACCAAGTCTTCGTATTTTCACCTGAGGAAAATCAACTGCCTCCGGCCCTCCCTCACCCCTCACACTGCTGCCATCCTTGTCAATAGCCTGGTCACCCCTATACTCGACTACTGCAACTCCCTTCTCCATGGACTCTCACAAAGCTCTCCACAAATTACAACACTTAGAGACCCAGCAGCCCATATCCAAACACTCTCCTTCAACCACATCACTCCAGTCCTCCAGCAGCTCCACAGAACACCCTCTATCAACCACATCACTCCAGTCCTCCAGCAGCTCCACAGAACACCCTCTATCAACCACATCACTCCAGTCCTCCAGCAGCTCCACAGAACACCCTCCAACCACAACACTCCAGTCCTCCAGCAGCTCCACAGAACACCGTCCAACCACATCACTCCAGTCCTCCAGCAGCTCCACAGAACACCCTCCAGCCACATCACTCCAGTCCTCCAGCAGCTCCACAGAACACCCTCCAACCACATCACTCCAGTCCTCCAGCACCTCCACAGTACACCCTCCATCAACCACCTCACTCCAGTCTTCCAGTAGCTCCTCAGAACACCCTCCAACTCCCTCACTCCAGTCCTCCAGCAGAACACCCTCCAACCACATCACTCCAGTCCTCCAGCAGCTCCACAGAACACCCTCTATCAGCCACATCACTCCAGTCCTCAGGCAGGTCCACAGAACACCCTCCAACCACATCACTTCAGTCCTCCAGCAGCTCCACAGAACACCCTCTATCAACCACATCACTCCAGTCCTCCAGCAGCTCCACATAACACCCTCCATCAACCACCTCACTCCAGTCCTCCAGCAGCTCCACAGAACACCCTCCAGCCACATCACTCCAGTCCTCCAGCAGCTCCACAGAACACCCTCCAACCACATCACTCCAGTCCTCCAGCACCTCCACAGTACACCCTCCATCAACCACCTCACTCCAGTCTTCCAGTAGCTCCTCAGAACACCCTCCAACTCCCTCACTCCAGTCCTCCAGCAGAACACCCTCCAACCACATCACTCCAGTCCTCCAGCAGCTCCACAGAACACCCTCTATCAGCCACATCACTCCAGTCCTCAGGCAGGTCCACAGAACACCCTCCAACCACATCACTTCAGTCCTCCAGCAGCTCCACAGAACACCCTCTATCAACCACATCACTCCAGTCCTCCAGCAGCTCCACATAACAACCGCCATCAACTACCTCACTCCAGTCTTCCAGCAGAACACCCTCCAACCACATCACTCCAGTCCTCCAGCAGCTCCACAGAACACCCTCTATCAACCACATCACTCCAGTCCTCCAGCAGCTCCACAGAACACCCTCCAACCACATCACTCCAGTTCTCCAGCAGCTCCACATAACATCCTCTATCAACCACATCACTCCAGTCCTCCAGCAGCTCCATAGAACACCCTCTATCAACCACCTCACTCCAGTCCTCCAGCAGAACACCCTCCAACCACATCACTCCAGTCCTCCAGCAGCTCCACCGAACACCCTCCAACCACATCACTCCAGTCCTCCAGCAGCTCCACAGAACACCCTCCAGCCACATCACTCTAGTCCTCCAGCAGCTCCACAGAACACCCTCTATCAACCACATCACTCCAGTCCTCCAGCAGCTCCACGGAACACCCTCCAACTACATCACTTCAGTCCTCCAGCAGCTCCACAGAACACCCTCTATCAACCACATCACTTCAGTCCTCCAGCAGCTCCACATAACAACCGCCATCCACCACCTCACTCCAGTCCTCCAGCAGAACACCCTCCAACCACATCACTCCAGTCCTCCAGCAGCTCCACAGAACACCCTCCAACCGCCTCACTCCAGTCTTCCAGCAGCTCCACAGAAACTGCTCTATCAACCACATCACTCCAGTCCTCCAGCAGCTCCACAGAACACCCTCCAGCCACATCACTTCAGTCCTCCAGCAGCTCCACAGAACACCCTCTATCAACCACATCACTTCAGTCCTCCAGCAGCTCCACAGAACACCCTTTATCAACCACATCACTCCAGTCCTCCAGCAGCTCCACATAACAACCGCCATCAACCACCTCACTCCAGTCCTTCAGCAGAACACCCTCCAACCACATCACTCCAGTCCTCCAGCACGTCCACAGAACACCCTCCAACCACATCACTTCAGTCCTCCAGCAGCTCCATAGAACACTCTCTATCAACCACATCACTCCAGTCCTACAGCACCTCCACAGAACACCCTCTATGAACCACATCACTCCAGTCCTCCAGCAGCTCCATAGAACACTCCCTATCAACCACATCACTCCAGTCCTCTGGCAGCTCCACAGAACACCCTCCAACCACATCACTCCAGTCCTCCAGCAGCTCCATAGAACACTCCCTATCAACCACATCACTCCAGTCCTCTGGCAGCTCCACAGAACACCCTCCAACCACATCACTCCAGTCCTCCAGCAGCTCCATAGAATACCCTTTATCAACCACATCACTCCAGTCCTCCAGCAGCTCCACATAACAACCGCCATCAACCACCTCACTCCAGTCCTCCAGCAGAACACCCTCCAACCACATCACTCCAGTCCTCCAGCAGCTCCACAGAACACCCTCCAACCACATCACTCCAGTCCTCCAGCAGCTCCATAAAACACCCTCTATCAACCACATCACTCCAGTCCTCCAGCACGTCCACAGAACACCCTCTATGAACCACATCACTCCAGTCCTCCAGCAGCTCCATAGAACACTCCCTATCAACCACATCACTCCAGTCCTCTGGCAGCTCCACAGAACACCCTCCAACCACATCACTCCAGTCCTCCAGCAGCTCCATAGAATACCCTCTATCAACCACATCACTCCAGTCCTCCAGCAGCTCCACTTAACACCCGCCATCAACCACTTCACTCCAGTCCTCCAGCAGAACACCCTCCCACCACATCACTCCAGTCCTCCAGCAGCTCCTCAGAACACCCCCCATCCACCTCACTCCAGTCCTCCAGCAGCTCCACAGAAACTCCTCTATCAACCACATCACTCCAGTCCTCCAGCAGCTCCACAGAACACCCTCCAGCCACATCACTCTAGTCCTCCAGCAGCTCCACAGAACACCCTCTATCAACCACATCAGTCCAGTCCACCAGCAGCTCCACAGAACACCCTCTATCAACCACATCACTTCAGTCCTCCAGCAGCTCCACAGAACACCCTCTATCAACCACATCACTTCAGTCCTCCAGCAGCTCCACAGAACACCCTTTATCAACCACATCACTCCAGTCCTCCAGCAGCTCCACATAACAACCGCCATCAACCACCTCACTCCAGTCCTCCAGCAGCTCCACAGAACACCCTCCAGCCACATCACTCCAGTCCTCCAGCAGCTCCACAGAACACCCTCCAACCACATCACTCCAGTCCTCCAGCACCTCCACAGTACACCCTCCATCAACCACCTCACTCCAGTCTTCCAGTAGCTCCTCAGAACACCCTCCAACTCCCTCACTCCAGTCCTCCAGCAGAACACCCTCCAACCACATCACTCCAGTCCTCCAGCAGCTCCACAGAACACCCTCTATCAACCACATTACTCCAGTCCTCCAGCAGGTCCACAGAACACCCTCCAACCACATCACTTCAGTCCTCCAGCAGCTCCACAGAACACCCTCTATCAACCACATCACTCCAGTCCTCCAGCAGCTCCACAGTACACCCTCCATCAACCACCTCACTCCAGTCCTCCAGCAGCTCCTCAGAACACCCTCCAGCCACATCACTCCAGTCCTCCAGCAGCTCCATAGAACACTCTCTATCAACCACATCACTCCAGTCCTACAGCACCTCCACAGTACACCCTCCATCAACCACCTCACTCCAGTCCTCCAGCAGCTCCTCAGAACACCCTCCAATTGCCTCACTCCAGTCCTCCAGCAGAACACCCTCCAACCACATCACTCCAGTCCTCCAGCAGCTCCACAGAACACCCTCTATGAACCACATCACTCCAGTCCTCCAGCAGGTCCACAGAACACCCTCCAACCACATCACTTCAGTCCTCCAGCAGCTCCACAGAACACCCTCTATCAACCACATCACTCCAGTCCTCCAGCAGCTCCACATAACAACCGCCATCAACTACCTCACTCCAGTCTTCCAGCAGAACACCCTCCAACCACATCACTCCAGTCCTCCAGCAGCTCCACAGAACACCCTCTATCAACCACATCACTCCAGTCCTCCAGCAGCTCCACAGAACACCCTCCAACCACATCACTCCAGTTCTCCAGCAGCTCCACATAACATCCTCTATCAACCACATCACTCCAGTCCTCCAGCAGCTCCATAGAACACCCTCTATCAACCACCTCACTCCAGTCCTCCAGCAGAACACCCTCCAACCACATCACTCCAGTCCTCCAGCAGCTCCACCGAACACCCTCCAACCACATCACTCCAGTCCTCCAGCAGCTCCACAGAACACCCTCCAGCCACATCACTCTAGTCCTCCAGCAGCTCCACAGAACACCCTCTATCAACCACATCACTCCAGTCCTCCAGCAGCTCCACGGAACACCCTCCAACTACATCACTTCAGTCCTCCAGCAGCTCCACAGAACACCCTCTATCAACCACATCACTTCAGTCCTCCAGCAGCTCCACATAACAACCGCCATCCACCACCTCACTCCAGTCCTCCAGCAGAACACCCTCCAACCACATCACTCCAGTCCTCCAGCAGCTCCACAGAACACCCTCCAACCGCCTCACTCCAGTCTTCCAGCAGCTCCACAGAAACTGCTCTATCAACCACATCACTCCAGTCCTCCAGCAGCTCCACAGAACACCCTCCAGCCACATCACTTCAGTCCTCCAGCAGCTCCACAGAACACCCTCTATCAACCACATCACTTCAGTCCTCCAGCAGCTCCACAGAACACCCTTTATCAACCACATCACTCCAGTCCTCCAGCAGCTCCACATAACAACCGCCATCAACCACCTCACTCCAGTCCTCCAGCAGAACACCCTCCAACCACATCACTCCAGTCCTCCAGCAGCTCCACAGAACACCCTCTATCAACCACATCACTCCAGTCCTCCAGCAGCTCCATAGAACACCCTCTATCAACCACATCACTCCAGTCCTCCAGCACGTCCACAGAACACCCTCTATGAACCACATCACTCCAGTCCTCCAGCAGCTCCATAGAACACTCTCTATCAACCACATCACTCCAGTCCTCTGGCAGCTCCACAGAACACCCTCCAACCACATCACTCCAGTCCTCCAGCAGCTCCATAGAATACCCTCTATCAACCACCTCACTCCAGTCCTCCAGCAGCTCCATAGAATACCCTCTATCAACCACCTCACTCCAGTCCTCCAGCAGAACACCCTCCCACCACATCACTCCAGTCCTCCAGCAGCTCCTCAGAACACCCTCCAACCACCTCACTCCAGTCCTCCAGCAGCTCCACAGAAACTCCTCTATCAACCACATCACTCCAGTCCTCCAGCAGCTCCACAGAACACCCTCCAGCCACATCACTCTAGTCCTCCAGCAGCTCCACAGAACACCCTCTATCAACCACATCAGTCCAGTCCACCAGCAGCTCCACAGAACATCCTCTATCAACCACATCACTTTAGTCCTCCAGCAGCTCCACAGAACACCCTCTATCAACCACATCACTTCAGTCCTCCAGCAGCTCCACAGAACACCCTTTATCAACCACATCACTCCAGTCCTCCAGCAGCTCCACATAACAACCGCCATCAACCACCTCACTCCAGTCCTCCAGCAGCTCCACAGAACACCCTCCAACCACATCACTCCAGTCCTCCAGCAGCTCCACAGAACACCCTCCAACCACATCACTCCAGTCCTCCAGCACCTCCACAGTACACCCTCCATCAACCACCTCACTCCAGTCTTCCAGTAGCTCCTCAGAACACCCTCCAACTCCCTCACTCCAGTCCTCCAGCAGAACACCCTCCAACCACATCACTCCAGTCCTCCAGCAGCTCCACAGAACACCCTCTATCAGCCACATCACTCCAGTCCTCAGGCAGGTCCACAGAACACCCTCCAACCACATCACTTCAGTCCTCCAGCAGCTCCACAGAACACCCTCTATCAACCACATCACTCCAGTCCTCCAGCAGCTCCACATAACAACCGCCATCAACTACCTCACTCCAGTCTTCCAGCAGAACACCCTCCAACCACATCACTCCAGTCCTCCAGCAGCTCCACAGAACACCCTCTATCAACCACATCACTCCAGTCCTCCAGCAGCTCCACAGAACACCCTCTATCAACCACATCACTCCAGTCCTCCAGCAGCTCCATAGAACACTCTCTATCAACCACATCACTCCAGTCCTCCAGCAGCTCCACAGAACACCCTCCAACCACATCACTCCAGTCCCCCACCCCAGCAGCTCCACTGGCTTCCAGTTCACTTCCAAATTCAATTGAATATTGTGTTACTCACCTTTTAAATCAATTCCAACCAGGCTCCCCGGCTCCCTCTGCTCCACCTCGCTCCTCCTCTTCTCTCCTCTTCTCTCCCTCTGCTACTCCTCCTCTCTCCTCCTCTCTTCCCCCCTGCTCCTCCTCCTCTCTGTCCCCTCTGCTCCTCCTCCTCTCTCCTCCTCTCTGTCCCTCTGGTCCTCCTCTTCTCTTTCCCTCTTCTCCTCCTCTCTGTCCCCTCTGCTCCTCCTCCTCCTCTCTGTCCCCCCTGCTCCTCCTCTCTGTTCCCTCTACTCCTCCTCCTCCCTGTTGTCCCCTCTGCTCCTCCTCTCTCCTCCTCTCTGTCCCCCCTGCTCCTCCTCCTTTCTCCTCTCTGTCCCCTCTACTACTCCTCCTCCCCTGTCCTCCTCTCTGTTGTCCCCTCTGCTCCTCCTCTTCTTTCCTCCTCTCTCCCTCTGCTCTTCCTCCTCTCTTCCCCTCTGCTCCTCCTCCTCCTTTCTGTCCCGCCTGCTCCTCCTCCTCTCTGTCCCGCCTGCTCCTCCTCCTCTCTGTCCCCCCTGCTCCTCCTCCTCTCTCCTCCTCTCTGTCCCCCCTGCTGCTCCTCCTCTCTCCTCCTCTCTTCCCCTCTGCTCCTCTCTCCTCTCTTCCCCTCTGCTCCTCCTCCTCTCTCCTCTCTTCCCCTCTGCTCCTCACCTCGTCACCAGGGAACCAGAGCATGTCCTAATGACTGTGTTGCTAAATGATGAATCTGACCATTATGTTCTTTAATTGGATTAGTTGTTTAATCGTGAGGACCATGAATATGAGACATCCCGACTGAGTGCACTTAAAGACACCATGTTTCCACATTTCCTGTTATTTATTCTATGTATCTGCTCTGCCTGAGGAATGAAGCATCCTCTCTCAGCACATGTTTGGGGTCTATAGTTTAAGATCAGACCATTATTCGATTTCTTACTTAAATATTGGTTGTGTCAATAATCAATTAGTTGCAGTTAATCATTTGTTTCAGCTTTACTACACAGGAGAAAGGGATGATGTACTTACGTATTACATTATTTGATTAACCTTCATTTAACCAGGAAGTACCTTGTGTGTTGATTACGTGTGTGTTGCTTGTGTGTGTTGACCTGTTTGTGTGTGTGTTGTGTGCAGAGTATGGAGGGCTGGGGCTGGACTTCAGCTACAGCATGGCCATGTCAGAGGAGCTGGGACACATCCGCTGTGGAGGCGTTCCCATGGCGATCGGAGTGCAGACCGATATGACTACACCCGCCTTGGCCAGGTACAAGCACCTGTCTGTAAAACATATCACCATCTAATCCTAATCCTAATCCCAATGTCTGTCAGAAAATCACTGTTTAATTTCCTGTAACTGAGCCCAAAACATATAGAGGGATTTTGCTCTCTGTAAACGACATTGCGTTGCAACATTTGTGAGTTAATTACAACTGTCCAAATTAAGGTTGTCAAAAGTATTGAAAATCAGGTAGTAATCGATACTAACAAACTAACTAGTGTTGAAATTAAATATTAATTTGAGCAGGTATCAATACTAACAATGCCATTCACAGGGCAAAAATGCACCTTTTTCAATGTCTTTAGAATGCTCTTGAACCGGATCAGAACAAGTATAAGAGCACATAGGCTGATTTGACCACAGGTCACCTCTGTGTTTTTGATCAGGTTTGGCTCTGAGGCCCTGAAGATGGAGTTCCTGCTCCCGTCTGTCCTGGGGGACAAGGTGGCCTGCCTGGGCGTGAGCGAGAGTGGAGCTGGCTCCGATGTGTCCAGTAGGTCTTAGACATACTGTAACTGTACCACATTGGCATTAGATATTTTAACAAGAACTCATTTGAAATAGTGGGGTTTTTGTCATTGACAATAAGGGAGGCCTCCTCTGCACAAACTGAAGCAGCCGTGCATCTGAAATGGAGGTTTAACTGTGCAGGCTGGCCGTTGGTTGGACAAGAATAAGTTGCGTGAGCAGCAAAGAGGAGCAATTGGAGTGAGGAGATGAAGGCAGCAGGTAAACTCTAGAAGCACTGAGTCTGAATTTTTGCTAGCTCAAGTTCAGGTCAGAGTTTTGTATCTTTTCTGTCTAATAACAATCTTAAATGTGCACTATGCAACTTTTGTGATGGAAGGTCCATCACCTGCTTGTCACCATGGATTGCTTCAGCTGAAATGTTCCACTGTATATTACTAAACATTTATTTCACTAAAGTTGTTATTGCTCAAAAGTAGCTTGAAAAGATGTAATTTATTAAGCATGTGTATGTACAAAAATGTTCTGTATGTGACTTTCCATGTGTGATCTCTAAAAAGACATTACATGAGAATGGGCTGTCCAAAAGCAGTCGTTACATGACCTGTCCCTGTGTTTCAGGCATCAGGACAAAGGCAGTGAGGAAAGGAGATGAGTACATTATCAACGGAGGAAAAATGTGGACCACCAACGGCACCCAAGCAGACTGGATGTGTCTGCTCGCCAACACCAGTGATGGGCCACCCCACAGGAACAAGTCCCTCATCTGCCTGCCCATGAACCTGCCAGGTACTCTATATGTGTTTATGAACCTGCCAGGTACTCTATATGTGTTTATGAACCTGCCAGGTACTCTATATGTGTTTATGAACCTGCCAGGTACTCTATATGTGTTTATGAACCTGCCAGGTACTCTATATGTGTTTATGAACCTGCCAGGTACTCTATATGTGTTTATGAACCTATGATGGGTCACCAATGTTTAACTATGTTTTAAGGAGGAGCTGCTGTAACACTGTATGTTGTGTCACCTGTGTGTAACAGTGTGTATGTTTTGTCACCGGTGTGTAACAGTGTGTATGTTGTGTTATGGGTGTGTAACAGTGTGTATGTTGTGTTATGGGTGTGTAACAGTGTGTATGTTGTGTCACCAATGTGTAACAGTGTGTATGTTGTGTTATGGGTGTGTAACAGTGTGTATGTTTTGTTATGGCTGTGTAACAGTGTGTATGTTGTGTCACCAGTGTGTAACAGTGTGTATGTTGTGTCCTAGGGGTACACATCGCCCGCTCTATCAGTAAAATGGGAATGTGGTCATCAGACACAGCAGAGGTGTTCTTCGATGACGTCCGCGTGCCCTGCTCTAACGTGATTGGTCAGGAGGGCATGGGCTTCACCTATCAGATGCTCCAGTTTCAGGAGGAGCGCCTCTGGGCTGTGGCCAACAGTAAGTTCTTTTTACAGTGAGACCCTCCTGAACAAATGCTGACTGGGTTTAAGCCATAATCATTGTCCAAGGTTATTTTTCTTAGTGAAAAAAGTAACATTTGAATTGAAATAATTTAGTAGTTACTTCAAAATGTTTTTGTTTCTTACAGTTACGAATACAGCATGAATGAATTCATCTTGACGTCAAAAGCGCACATGCTGATTTAAGTTTAAATCAGGTTAAAATAACTGCTAAGTGCTGGCTACTAGCAGACAGTTTGTGCACCACAGTTTTCAGAGTCGGATGAAGCACCACCTCATGACATCAGTCTAAAGAACAGTTTAAAAGTGCACTATGTCACTTTTCAAAGCCCCCACTAGAAAAATTTGAAGAAGGACTAGTGGACAATGACTGTCTGAATGAAACAAAACACACTATTCAGTCAGGTACAACATTTCTCAGTTCTGCTGTGTATGCCTCAGACAGCTTCCGCCGCTCTATCCTAGGCTCCTGTCAGGGGCTCCTGTCTGGAACTCTTGTCTGGGGCTCCTGTCTGGAGCTCCTGTCGGGGGCTCTTGTTGGGGGCTCCTGTCTGGAGCTCCTGTCGGGGGCTCCTGTCGGGGGCTCCTGTCGGGGGCTCCTGTCGAGGCTGTTATACAGTGGAGGAAATAAGTATTTGATCCTTGCTGGTTTTGTAAGTCTGCCCACTGACAAAAAAATTAGCAGTCTATCATTTTAAGGTAAGGTAAGGTAAGGTTTATTTATATAGCGCTTTACACAGACACATGTCCCCAAAGTGCTTTACACAGCATTTTACAGAGCATTCTTCATTCACTCCATACCCGGTGGTGGTAAGCTACTGTTATAGCCACAGTTGCCCTAGGGCAGACTGACGGAGGCGCAGCTGCCAAGCCAAGCGGCGCCAATGGTCCCTCCGACCACCACCAACAATGGTAGAAATCCAGAAAATAACTTACTAACTTACTAATAACTAAGAAAATATATAAACTGATTTGCATTTCACTGAGTGAAATAAGTATTTGAATCCTCAAGCCAAAAGACTACTCCTTCGTTGCCTTGGCTGTATGTTTTGGGTCATTGTCGTGTTGGTAGGCTCATCCACGACTCATTTTCAGTTTCCTGGCAGAGGGAAGGAGGTTGTCACTCAGGATTTTAACAGTACGTGACTCCGTCACCTCCCATTACATGGTGAAGTTGTCCTGCTTCCTTGGCAGAAAAACACCCCCAAAGCAGAATGTTTCCACCTTCATGCTCAACAAGGGGATGGTGTTCTCAGGGTCATAGGCATAGCTTTTCTCTTCCTCCAAACACATCGAGTTTAGTTAATGCCAAAGAGTTTGATTTTGGTTTCATATGACCACAGCACCTTCTCCCAATGCCTCTCTTTATCATTCAGGTGTTCATGGGCAAACTTCAGGAGGCTGTACATGAGCCTTCTTCAGCAGGGGGACCTTGGAGCACTGCAGGATTTTAATCTAATGAGTTGTAAAGTGTTGCCAATGGTTTTCTTAGTGCCTGTGGTCCCAGCAGCCTTGAGATCATTGACCAGGTCCTCCTGTGTAGGTCTAGGCTGATTTTTCTCTGTTCTCATGATCATTGAGATCCCATGAGGTGAGATCTTGTGTGGAGCCCCGGATCGAGGCCGATCAATGGTCATTTTGTATTTCTTAGATTTTCAAACAATTGCTCCAACAGTTGGCTCCTTCACACCAGATTCTTGCTTATGGTTTTGTAGCCCATTCCAGCCTCGTGCAGGGCCACAGTCTGGTCCCTGACATCCTTTGACAGCTCTTTGTTTTTTCCCATGTTGCACAATTTTGAGTCTGATTAATTGACTGATTCTGTGGACAGGGGTCTTTTCTACAGGTGACTCATTCAAACAGGAGTCTAATTCAGGTGACGAGTTGATCAGGGGCGTCTAACTGGTCTGTGGGAGCCAGAACTCTTAATGGTTGGTCAGGGATCAAATATTTATTTTACACAATGAAATGCAAATCAATTCATATATTTTCTATCATGTGATTTTCTGGATTTTCTTTTTGATATTCTCTCATTGTTAAAGTAAACCTAGCATTAAAATTATACTGTTCATTTCTTTGTCAATGGACAAAACTATAAAATCAGCAATGGATCAAATACTTCCTCCACTGTACAGTCTGTGGGCTAGAGTCACTGACTGCACACAGCTCAGTGTAGGCGAAGGCTCATTTGGGAGTCAGAATGAAGTGAATGCGTGCTGGTCTACAGTAGTACAGCAGGGTGTTTTGAATAAACATGAGCCGCTGGTCTCTCCCTGTTCCCCTGTGTTTCAGTCATGACCGCCATGGACAACGTCATCCAGGAGACGGTGGCGTACACGCAGCAGAGGAAGGTGTTTGGCCAACCCGTGCTCTCCCATCAGGCCGTGCACTTCAGGCTGGCCGAGTTGCACACCGAGGTGGAGCTGCTGCGCTCGCTCTTCTACAGAGCTGTGGGTACGATTCCCTCAGGCACAGAGTCTCACACACTGGTGAATGTGTCATTACTTCAATGACTTTGAACTTTGATCAAGTAAAAGTACAAAGTAATTGTTTAAGTCATTATTTAAAGGCGCTGTATCTGATTTTTACCATGCTAAAAATGAAAAATGGAATTATATTATTATATTTACCCCAGTGAACTAACATCAAGGACCATGTTGTCCACCCTCCTGTGGGCTCACCACCTGCAGAGGGGTTCATAGGGGAGGTCAGACTGGAGTTTTGCCATTACAGCAGTGCTAGCCACAACTTGCTTACTGGACAACAAAACGCTTCATAATAGATGCAGACAGTGCACAGCAGACTTATTTTGACCCCAAGAGCTGCTTATACAGTATATCTGTACAAGACACATTTTGCTCTAGTACATGGAGCATAATACTCTGTTACTCTTGCTTGATAAATTACTCCCTTGTTTTGTAGCATGTCTCTCAAATACATCTCTGAAATGTCCTATAAACATAGATCAAAATATATGACACACTCTGTTAGAGATGCCATGTTTGTTTTGACATGGGTGGACCATGCATTTCTGATTTGTCAATCCCACCCACTGGTAAATGGGAGAGGGGAGACAGTTCCAGATTGTGTGTCTTGTATAATGTATAGTCTGTTGCATCTAAACTTTGAATCCGTTTGAATCTGCATAAAGTTCCTAGTCAGCAAAGTTATGCTATGGTGGCATGGTTGTTTTCAGTAGAACACAAGACTTTTAGCCACAATATTAATTTCTTGATTAAATCTAACAAAAATGATGAGTTGCAATTCATTTTTGTTTTCATTAGCGTATTTCTTTAAAAAAACTGTGAATATCCCACAGACTTTTATAGCCCTCTATACCATCCCCCTGACATAAATGTTATAATGCATCAGTTTTATACAGTGCTATTCTGGACACTCAAAGACGCTTCACAATTAATTCTTCATTCACTCCACACTCGGGGGTGGAAACTGTTGTTGTAGCCACAGTTGCCCTGGGGCAGACTGACAGAAGTGAGGCTCCAAACTGCATCATCAGCCCCTCCGACTACCACCAACACTCACACACTTTCATTCTTGGCAATGTGGGTGTCTTGCCTAAAGACACAGCTGTTTTTGTGACTGGCGCCCCACTGTGGTACCTGGAATTCGTAGTGGTCTCCTATCCAATTACTAACCAGGACCGGCCCTGCTGATCTTCTGAGATCTGAGGGGGTCAGGCTTTGACAAGCCGGTATGGCCATATCCCATTGTCGTGTTTGCTCTCCACAGCCCTGTACCTGAAAGGCAACGACGTGACCAAGCTGGCGTCCATGGCGAAACTGAAGGGGGGGCGGCTGGCCCGAGAGGTGGCCGACAGCTGCCTGCAGTTCTGGGGAGGCATGGGCTACACCAGCAACGTACTGGTTAGTCGCTTCTACAGGTCAGTGCTGGCACAAGCTCTGGACTCAAAGGAATATGGAGGTGCATGATATACTGTATATAAAGAAAAAGAGTATTGTGTTTCAATCAATTTTTTGAAGCTTCCAGGTTATGCCATTGTTTTGTCATCAAAAACATGCCTGAACAGGTTTTAGATGTCATTCATGTTTCAATATCTAGGGCTTAAGCCTATATTACCCATGCTCCCACACAATAGTTCTCCACAAATATACAAAAACTTGAAACTGTACACAGCAACTTGACAAACCTGATGCAATGTGCTGTTGTTTCATTGGTGGCGCTGATTGTCTCATTATAGTGCAGAGAGCAAAGGGAGGGGAGACTCAGAGCATCAAAAACAAAACTGAAACTTATTAAACATGTTGTATTTGGCAAATATAGCATTTTCCAAACAATAAAAGCTAACGTGGTGATCTATGTAAATATGTTATGTGTACCCCATAGACGTAAAATACCCACTCTTCAATATTGTAGTAAGTATATTACTACAATATTTTGATATAGTGGAAATTGGAAGTGGAAAGTCCCCTGCATGATTCCATGGAAATAGAATGTTAAAACCTGTCACTGGAGACATACTGTGGAATATTACAGCCAAAGGAACATTTCCATGGAAATAAGCAGGAAGAGTAAGGACACATGTCTGTGCAATTAACATAACCATAAAAACATGAAAAATATGCCTTTTATTTTAATTTATTTTTGGCAGCTTGTTACATACTTTGGCTTTAAATTACAATTAAAATGCAAATAACTTGTTTTCCTAGTAAACTGTGTCCAATAAAAAACATGACCAATAAAAGGCTGAACTGAAAATCATGAGTAAAACAAACATATTTTTACATTTACTATTGTACTTGTGTTTGCCATATAATTATAATCTGACAATAGGCCCATCCACTCCAAAAATTTTACTAAAAAAAACGATCTCTGTGAAATGGGGAGTGTGTTGAAGAAAAGGCCTTGATCACAGTCGAAGCAAAATGGAAACTTTAATAGCTGCAAAATGTACAAGCTCCAATTTAACTGTGTATAATATTCTCTGCAGATAGCTCAATAAGTTAACGCTGTGTGTCAGATGCCCTCCCTGTGTCTCCACGGGGTCTTGCTCAGTGTTAAAGCTCCTAACCCTGTACTTTGGCTACATGGAGACCTCTACAAACATGTTCTGCAGTGTCCCTGATGTGTCTGATGCCGCCTGTGTGTCCAGTTTTACTGTGTGGAAAAGCTACTAACCCTGTAGCTTAGACCACTACAAACGCATTCCGAAATGCATGGGATTCTTGGATTAGTTTAGCAGGTCAGATTTGAGTCTTTTTTCAACTGTTAATACTAACATTTGGGACAAAAAAAACACTGCCTGTATTTTGATTGTGTAAGTACAATGCTTGTCAGAAAATGTTTCCAAATCAATTGAGTGAATATTTATGTCCACAGAGATGCCCGACTGATGTCCATAGGAGCAGGGGCTGATGAGGTCATGCTGGGAATCATCTGCAAGTACATGGACACTCTGCCCAAGAAGTGACCAGGAGTCAGGGGCCAGTCAGGGGCCTTGGGTCAGCTGCTAACACAAGTGCACTTCGTCGTAACTTTGATGATTTTTATTTACTACATTTGAAGATTCAAATCAAAGTTCCTGGAGCTGTTGTATGATTCACCAGTGCTGTCAGTTCAGTACTGAGAAATGTAAACTTTCAAAATCTTGATTTAAAAAAAAAAATTAACTGTGCAACTGGGCTGCAACAATTTATCCTCTTATTACTAGTAGTAGTTCACTATAAAAATGTAGATGTAGAATGCCCTATGTAGTCACCATATTTCCTTTATTTGCGTGATAATGTACTTAAAATGTTCGACAGAAATAATCCCTGACTATTCAGATGCCGCCCAACTGTACCATCTTTACTGCACAGTACTTTTTACTGTTGATGAAGCCCAGCCTAACCTAAGGAAGTGATACACAGAATACAAATGACAGCTTTCAATTTAAGGTGGATGTATACAACACATTTGTAAAATAAAGATTTAATGGTCATAAACATTTATCATGACATATGCATATTTTAACCACTGAGTTAATAGTTTTATTCCATTTACAATTGGGAGTTAGTGAGTCCAAACTCTGGTACAGTAGAAGTAAGAAGTGAAGCTGAGGTGGCAGATGCGTGGGCCCTGGGCTCGTCTCCCGTATTCTGTTCACCACCTGTGCTGCAGCGCCAGGGAAACTTCTGAAAAAGGATACATTTTGGATTCTACAGTTTGAGATACAGAACACCTCTTTCTTGGGCGTTTCAATGTAAAAATATGATTGCATTGGTATTTCAGATTTTAGACAGTGATGTCATACACCCATGGGCAAGATAGGCCTGTCAAGATAAATACTATATCAACTTATCGCTCAATATATGAAAGACGGAACAATGGCTTTTGGGGTTGGCATTTGTCATGGGGACTTTTTCTTTGCACAAGTGGAGTTTTTCTTCTTGTATCATTAGATTTCAGCTGTAAATTGTTGAATAAATTACTTCTAGGGCTAATTTTAGTTATACCCTAACTACTAAAGTATTCTGCTATTTATATTTTGCAGCTAATATTTTTTAATTGTATTGAATAGGTTTTTGAAGGATGATTCTACTTTTTGGTTAGTGTCAGTGGCATAAATTAGTTGTATTATATTCTCCGTTTTCCTCAGCAATATACTCATTTAGTAATATATTTAACAATATACTACTTCAAAATGTGTTATCGTGACAGGCCTACAGCAGGAGCCTAATATCTCTGTTGATTACATGTTTTCTTAAATCAAATGGCTATTAGAAAGCAGACTCTGGAACTCACATAAGTGCATTTTTACTAGGCATGCACCGATACAATACTGGTATCAAATATTGGCACCGATTCTGGAAAATACACTGGATTGGCTATAGGTTCCATGATATCAATTCAGCCAATACGGGACCTTTATTGGTGGTAATGAGACTAATTTACTTATTGTCATCATTAACATATCCTTTGAACTTTTATTCATACAAGGCTGTTTGGACAGTTACTTGCTGGATAAATAACACAGCTGAATCAATTTTGTTAACTGTTTTGATGGAAATAAAATCTGGATCAGTGCATCGCTTATTTCAACAATATTTGAGCAGTCTTCATCTGTATTAACTATTAGAATGTTGTGATGCCATCTGAGACTCATGAATAGTTGACCACTAATGACTGAACTGAAAAAGTGGTTTGTGATGTGTGGCTGTCCTGTGGAGCAGTAGAGCCGTGGAAGGTGAACAAACAGACACCACTGTTAGGAGCTGAACCTTCTTTACTTATGTACTTGTATGTACTTATGTGTTGACACTAGCCTTAGAACCTGTATTATGCTAAATTGACTATTGTGAGCTTTAAATCATGTTATAATGTTACCTCATCAAAAACAAACTTGGTGTTTTCCTTCTCCAAAGTTCAAAATGCTGTGTTTCACCTTGTGATGTCATGTAGTGGTCGTTTTCAGCTCCTTTTACCTTTAGTTCAGTAAAGATCGGCAATTTCAGGACTGAAATTATCCAAAGATTCTAGTGAAGGTGTATAGAGTTTAAAAACAGTGGGTCATTTCCTGTTTTACCCCATGACATCACAAGGTGGAAGTATTTGCTGTTTGAGAAGACAACTCAGCCTAAATGAGGAAAAAATATAACATTAGATCAGAAAATACGCAGGCTCTTAAAGTTTGCAGCACTTATGTGGGCTATGCTGAAAACTCATTTAATGGAGCTCTATGTAACTTTTCTGGGAGTTCAGCTCATCTCCATGGAGACATTATTGTTGCTCAAAAGGACCATGAAAGGACCATGTGGGACATTCCAGGCAAGGAAATGACATCTCCATGGAGACAAGCAGGTGGTGTCTGCTTTACCAGAAAAGTTTCTATTAAATATCAAATATAAAATGTTCTTTCATGAGCCAGTACTTCTAATCTGATATGGTCTTTTCTGTTGAGTCCTGTGTACATGGCTCCTCCTCCATCACACATGTCCATTAGCTTGGCCAGTCCCCAGGGCCGGTCACCTGAGCCGGATAAACCAGTAGAGCACAAAGAAGACAAAGAGGCAGAAGAGCAGCATGTGGCACAGCAGTTTGCCCTGGCTCCCTCTGGACAGCTGTTTGACCCTGCCGATGGTGGCCCCCAGAAGCCCCCCTGTCGAGTCGAAGTCCGAGTCCTGCACAGAGGCACGCAGTCAGCACAACACACAAACTCACTACTTATTTAATGGGAACAATGCATATTAAATGAACATTTAGACTACATATGCCAGATTAAAGTCTTGGGCTCATGTCCATCGGCAGAGCCCCTGCAGCTGATAAATGATCAAACTTTAAAAGGATAAAAACACTCGCATACTATTTACACACTATGTAGAGTTAGACAAGAGGTGAACAAAGACAAGAACAGTCTCATATAGTACACACATTTAACAGTGACCAGAGAGTGACACATATTTGGAATTCTATTCCAATTCCCATATTGCATTGAACCTTACGGCACTTTTAGCAATGTGCTAAATGAGTCAAAAAATACTGCAGCTGTCGACCTACTCCAGCTACTCGTCAGAACTGCACAGTATATTGCAAAAGTGATAGTATTGCAATACTAACAATATTGCAACATTGAAGCTCAATAATTGCAAAATTTATTTTTTATATAAATTAAGCAATGTTTTTTTCCAAACCTAGTCCTATTGCTGGCCTTATCGGTCTTGATTTGTTATGATTGTATTTGTATTTTATTTTTGATAATAAGCAGGTAAAACATACCTGTTTAGTCTGACTAAACTATACCTTAAGTCTGACTAGACTATACCTTAAACAGTACAGCTAATTTATGAAAAGGGCTTTACTGAAATTATCCTCCTGTAGTGTTATAAAGTGCTCTTTAAGCTGCACTATGTAACCTCTCTGGTGAAGGGTCCACCTCCTGCTTTTCTCTATGGAAATATTTTTGCCTGAAATGTTTCACAGTATAGCATTAAACTTGTCTATCCCCATACACATGAACAGATGAGCCAGGTCAGAAATGGAGAATGCATATTTTTCAAGGTATATTTGAGCAAAAAACACCAGTCATAGAATAAATGCAAGATAAGAAAGTTTAGTGCCATAATGTGGAACATTCCAGTCAAAACAATAACATCTCGAAGACAGCAGCCACCCAACACCTTCACCAGAAAAGTTTCACAGTGCATCCTTAATATGGATGCACTGTGGAACTTAATATGGAGGTTCATGGTCTCCAACCTAATAGGCAAACACTGACCATGTCCTCCAGCATCTTGTTCTGGTATTTGACTTCAGTGCCTATGTCGATGGTCAGCTGTGGGGGGACAGAGGACAGTGGTCAGACAGAGTGGATTTCTTCTGTAGCAGCACCAGTGTGAGCCTGGGGACTTACACTTTTTAGGGCACTGACTTTGGCCCTCAGTCCTTCCTGGAGCTGCTCGTTCTCCTCCTCATACACGCTGTAACCACTGGCCACATAGTGCCCCGAGCCGCTGTCCCCTACACGGCAGAGAGCAGAGACACACAGAGACACACAGAGACACAGAGAGACACAGAGAGACACAGTGAGACACAGTGAGACACAGTGAGCAGGGGGCTACCTGGGCTAGCTGTCACACTCATTATTAGTCCTTTGTTACCAATTATGGTTTGAACTATTCACAAATATGAGACCAGACCAGAGATGGGGTCTAAAAGGACACACCGAATTTAGGCATAATTCTTAATAAATGAATCAATAACGTCTGTGTGCCCCAGGGCTGTTAACCTGACTCAAGACAGATTGATATATATGTCACTCTGAATTGAGTTCTACACATTATACAACTGGGATGGCTTGAATCTGATTAATTGAAATGCCAGAACAGCAGAACAAGACTTTTGTTACATCAGTAAAGCTCAGACATCTTCCACAATCTTCCTGCAGGTTTTTCATAAACTAGTCTGTATCTGACAAAGTACTACTAAAGTATGAACTGCACAGGAAGAAAACAGACGTACTAGAAAACAGAGAAATTATTCACTCCCTGATCTTCAGCAGCTCACTCCTTTCCAGAGTCTGTGTGATCATGTCCTACTCCCAGAGGGGGGTGGTCATTATGTCCATTTTATGGTTGTAAAGTCTCAAATGTTGAACCTGATCATTTCGACTGACTAGATCCTACAGCCAATATTACAACACATGTAAGAATACTAGAATACACTTTAGCAAGACTTAGCTCCGAGACCAGACCACGTTCAAATGAAGCCTTCACTTTACATGAGTTAGATTTAATTATGATTAACGAAGATGTTACTACCAACTACGAAAGGGAGAATGATTCAGATACAGGTGCCTACACGTCAGCTCCACAGAACAAAGTGACAGCAAAGGCTTTAGGGTAGCAGAGCTCCAGGGCTAACGGGAATAGCATGGCTAACAGCAGCTAAAGTGCAGCTAACATGGAGCAGATGTCTGTACGGTGTCCGGTGTGTCCGTACCGAGATTGGCGCGCCTCATCTCCGGTCACGGCTCTCACGCAGAGGCTCTCCTCGGTACGCGGCGCTGATCCACGGGAGTGGCGGTATTGGCTCTAAAGTGCAGCAGATGTGCGGTTAAAGTCCGCTAAAGAGTGCGCAGTGTGTGGACTCTGAGCGCACATCTGACAACGCAGCAGCGCCACGACATCATACGGTGGCCGCAGATGACCATACAACAGAAGAAACAAGAGCTCCGCCAGCGGGGCAAAATACGCCCGTACTTTGAATTATTGTATATAGAATTCTAGAATCGGAATTCCACCAATCAGATCGCAGCAACAGAACTTAAAGACACTACAAAGCTTTAATATGTCAAAGCTCAAAGAAGCAGAGAATGTGGGTTGTTCTCGCTTTCAGCAGCAGAACATTTGAGGAAGACAAAGCTTCAAAGACTTCAAAGCTTTGAAATGTCCACAGGGACGGACGGACGGACGGACAGCGCCATACCATAATACGTCCCGTCTTACACAACGGGCGTATAAAAAGGCGAATTTTCATGTGCATACCATAGACCAGGGGCGTCAAACTCATTTTGGTCCCGGGGCCGTATACAACCAACTTTGATTCCAAAGGGGCCGGATCAGAAAACTCATGGCATATATACCTCAAAAATAGCAATAAGTCCAAATATTTGTGCAGAGAAACGCAAATCTATTACAGACATTTATTTTATTTTATTTTATTTTACAAAATATTATAATATTATGCTAGGTTAGGTTGTTTTCACAGCAGCATCAGTAGCCTCTTGGCCCCTGGGTGAAAACAGACGGCCGTTTCTTCAGTCCCAGCAATAATTTGTTTATCTTCTGTCTTCTCAATTCTCCGTTCAAGTTATTGTATTTTTTGCAGTGTCTCGTAGTGGTGTTTAAGATTATATTCCTTGAGCGCCGCCACTTGTTGCAAACACACCAAGCGTACAGGTTTCCCATTCACCTCCGTGAACAAATAAGAATTAGTCCATTTTTCTTGGAAAATCCTGCACTCAGCTCCACTTTTCTTATTTTTGACATTTTGCTGATGAGGGTGGCACGGTCAACAGTCAAAACGATTGTCCTTTAAGAGCGTTTGGAAAGAGGCAGGTCTTCATTTGTCTGGTGGAGGTGCCACGCACAGAAACACTGGAGACGCTGCTATGCTAAGATGCGCAGAAAATTACCAGAAAAATCTGAACATTTTTAATATTTTAATAGAAAATCAGCCGAAGGCCAGATTAATGGTCTTGGAGGGCCGGATCTGGCCCCCGGGCCGCATGTTTGACACCTGTGCCATAGACTGTATAAAAGAAGTGGACTAAATGAGCGTGACGTCACCCATAGCGTTTAGCGCCGCTCAAATGAGGCTCGTGATGCGAACGGTTACTGGAGCGAATCTGGAGCTAGGCTCTATGTTATGAATAGGTTTTTTTTTTGTGGAGAAAATAGCGGGGAAAAAATTCAGGATCCTGTAGAACAGGTTCATAAGACCAAAATGACAAGGCCCACAGCAACAGGTACAGAAGATCCCAATGTAAATCAATGGGGAAAAGGGAGAGGAGCCAGAAGAGCCTCCTGGCGCACTTCCTATTTGGCATGCGGCAGGTAACAGGTTAGCTAAGTCCACTCATATATATGGTCTATGGTTCAACAGCACCCTCTCATTTAATGTGTGATTAATGTAGTTACAATATTAATTACATGGACACACAGGCGGCATCAGAAATGGAGATGAGCTGAACTCCCAGAAAAGTGACATAGTGCTCCATTAAATGAGTTTTCAGCATAGCCCACATATGTGCTGCAAACTTTAAGAGCCTGCATATTTTCTGATCTAATGTTATATTCCATACCCTGATCCTACATTATTAAAAATATCATTCACCATCACATTGAACAAAACTGGACTTATTACACTTCCCTGGGGTGTCCCAATATCTATTTCCGCCATTTGAGAAAAAGTGCTGCCTACTCTAACCTGAATATTACGGCCCAGTAAAAATGCTCTTATCCAGTTTAAAGTATGACCTTGAATACCTGCATCATATAATTTAATTAACCCTTCCCTCCACAGCATATCGTATGCCTTTTCAATGTCCAAGAACACAGCAACCAGAACCTCTTTACACACACTAGCTTTTTTAATGTCACAGTCCAAGGATAACACTGACTCCATAGTGCCCCTCCCCATCCTAAATCCACTCTGATAAGGAACAAACCAGCCCTCCCTCTCTAACTTGTAGACCAACCTATCTGTCACCATCCTCTCCATGATCTTACATAGTACAGAAGTAAGAGCTATAGGTCTACATGATCCTGGATTCTTCCCCTCCTTCCCTGATTTTACAATAGGGATGACTGCAGCCTGTTTCCATGCTGCTGGAACACACCCTTCTGCCCACACATTATTTATCAATGCTAAAACTTCTTCATTTGTCACTATCAAATAAGCCAGGGTTCTCACTCCACATGTGGCAACTAGAACAGGACAGCGCAAGAGATTTAGCCATGATGCTAGTCGGCTAGGCTAGATCAGACTGAAACTACAAGATGAAACTACAGAGAGAGAGAGGCTTAGACCACGAATTACGGAGCACTAGATGCTGAATAACTTTGATGGTTTGACGAAGTACTAAGGCACTAGTTTAGATGCTGTATTCGTGGATTAACAGATTCAGCAGAGAGACGATAGCAATACTGCTCGCAAAACAGAATTCACTCACCGGAAATGACGTCAACCGGAAAACCAGCTCCGAACCATTTGCCTTACAGCTGACCGTATCTCATGGATAGAAGTATCTGCCCCCAGCTCACTACAGTACCTCCTCCAACTTGCTTTCTTTGCACCCTTAATGACAGCTCTTAACCTCTTATACTCTATTGCATTTTGCTCCAGTGGATTTCTTCTTTGTTTCTTATAGGCTATTCCTAACTGTCTCATTACATGCTTTATTCCACCATGCCACACTTACGTTCTTCTTTGGGCCTTTCTTTTATGGAATATAAAGCTGCGTATTGCATGCTATTATTTCACACAGACTGTCATTCCATTCATCCACAGTACCTTCATTTACCTTATCTAAATCCTTAGAGCAGGCCTCTGCAAATTCTTTCCATGTTGCCCTGGTAAAATCTAAAATCCTTGGGCTGGCTTGCTCTTCTATCAATCGTGACTGCCCGAACCTCATCAGTATTGGAAAATGGTCACTTCCTATGGTGTACCCCTCCAAGGTTTCCCACCTTGCCCTTCTAGCCAGCTGAGCTGATGCCATTGACAGATCTATACATGACAGGTTTCCTGTTCTTATATCAAACCTAGTCGGTCTGCTGTCATTTAAACACACCAAACCATAGCGATCCATTACTTCTTCTATTATGTCCCCATTGGTGTCCTTATCCCTTCTTCCCCACAGTGGGTTGTGTACATTAAAATCCCCCACCCATATTACAGGTCGCTCTACTGCCTCCACCACCCCTTCCAAATCCCCAACACACAAATCTAAACATGGATTATAAAAATTTACCACACTCACCTTCCCTTGCTTCCCCTAAACACTCACTGCCAAACATTCTAGATTAGGCAGAGAGAGAGGGAGAGAGTGAGGGAGGGCGAGAGGGGGGAGGGCGAGAGGGGGGAGGGAGGGAGGGAGACAGAGGGAAATTCAAGTTTTACTGCAGTAAACTGTTGCAGCTGCTGTAACATTTCCACTGTGCGTTTGTGGCCTTTGCATCTCAGTCAAAAGTCTCAGGTCAGTTTAACAGGAGGACTGGTCAGGGAGGGTCAGCAGATCCTGTGGAAGAGTCAAAAGTGTCCCTCCCTCCACTGTGTCCTGCATTATCACAGCAGTGTCCTGGTGAACACAGCTGGAAAGGTCTTGTTTTTACTCCACTATGGTTGCTGGTGAGTAAATGGTCCATTCCCTTAAAATGTTTCTTCTGGAAGAGCTTCTGCCTCATTTGCTGCAACATATGGCATAAAAAGCCTGTAGCATCTCAACTGTCTACGGAAGGCTTCTCAGCTAGCTACTTAGCTAACCTCTTACATGGATACAGGAAAAACAAACAACTTACAAAATCCACCAGTCCCTTACTTTTGTGTCCTTGGAACTACACATGTTGCACTTTTTAGTTGGTTAGAATAGCATTATATGATGTTAAAAACTGAGCTCAAAAAACAAAAAACTTGTGAGCCAGGGAGCCAGAAAATCAGCAAACCACTCTGCTATTTTATCCAGTATGGGGCCCATGTGTACGGCCCCATAGGGCCTGTGTGTGAGCCCACACCTGAGGCCACACCCATCATGACCTCATGTGTCCATTTTCCAACGTGCTGTTGAGTATGACACAACGTGTGGCTCATCTGGTCTGACCTGCTGTCACTGGATAAAAGCATTATTAGGACTGGGCTCAGAAGGGGAAATATAGTTTGATGCTCCACTGCAGAAGAATAGCTGCATAACGTGAATTCACAACACTTTTTTCCATATCTGAGATTAACAATGAGCATAGCTCAGTCACCCAGGTGTAGATAAGACTCAGTAACACAGCGGGTCCTCAGGACAGGAGAGGTCATGGCAGTACAGGCATTTTACACAGATTTACACAGAAGACCTATCGCGTCATCATCATTTATCATAGTCTCCAAACATGCTTCAGTGTTTGTTTGCCATGATTTCATCTGCAGTAGTTTGATATCAGTCTGTTAATTGACAGTGCATTACTCAGAGAAACAGTCGACTTATTTTGACCTGTTAACCCAATCTATTTAAACCAGTTCAAAGTGCACAAAACAAGGCAAAGGTGAGGAGGTGAAAGTGGCCCTTTACAAGTTGAATATTGTGTATTTATTTGAACACATTTATTAAGCCTGATGCCCTCCCACACATACACACACATAATCTGATACAGGAGATTGGAATGACTTTTGCCTCCACATCTCTCCTGATGTCATGTGCTCTAAACAGATTGGACTCTCATCTCATCTCCCTGTGTTGTTTGGAGGCATTCCCAGTGATGGACAGAGAGACGCAGATAGGGAATGACCCCAGGCTGTTGCAAGTGTCCTCGGGGCCCGCGTTGTGGAGGGCCATCACATCACAAAGAAAGTAAAACTGGAGAAGGAAGTGCTTGTGTCACAGTGGCCATATGGGCGGTGGTGATGAAAATGGGACTTGACCAAAATGTGAGGATGTTCTTTCTGGGGTAAGCGTCAAAGAGGAGCATGGATCTGAAATGTAAAGTGAGAAGGATTTACTGAGATACAGGCCGTCCATAAAGGACAGAGAGAGAGCCTGAGATGTTTGTGTTACAGCTTTTTTGTGTGCACCTTGGGTGTGTGTGTGTCTGTGTGAGTGCGTGCGTGTGTGTGTGTCTGTGTGTCTGTGTGCGTGCATGTGGGTGTGTGTGCTCCTGTGTGTGTGTGTGTGTGCTCTTCTGTGTGTGAGGGCCCATTTGTGTGTGTGCTCATGTGCATGTTGGTGTGTGCTCATCTTTGTGTGTGTGTGTGTGTGTGTGTTTGAATATGTGTGTGTGAATATGTGTGTGTATAGACTGTATAAAAAAGTGGACTAAGTGAGTGTGATGTCACCCAAAGTGTGTTGGGTGACATCACACTCACTAGTGCTGTGATGATTAGGAGCGGTTACAGGAGCCAGTTTGGACCAGGCTCTGTATTGTGAATAGGATTTTTTTGATGGATAAAATAGTGGAAAAAACACCAAGATCAAGTGAGTTAATCCGAACATATGAAGACCAAAATGATGAGGCTTACTGCAGCAGTTACAGAAAGCGGGGCCACAATATTCTAATATAAGTGGATCCAGGGTCACTAGGAGCTGGAAGTGCGTTAGCTATGTCTATTTATTAATACAGTCTATGGTCTTAACCCGCTGCAGGTCCTTTTATTCTATTTCACCATTTTGTCTGTAAATCAAGTCCTATCTTGATACTTGGTCCTATCTTGGAACTTGGTTCCAAATTTGCCCCTATAACTGCAAGCCCCACGAGATTCATTTGACTGGAGCTGAATGCTGTGGGTGACGTCACACTTTTTTTTTTATTCTATGGCCATACATAGCTGCACGAGGATTGCAGAAGGTGAGGCCTTCTCCCTGCTGTGGTGTGCTCCTGTGGGTGCTCCTGTCCCTCCTCATTCACAAGACTATTACTCACCACAGAACACGCTGTCAGCCGCTGCAGCAGCATGTTCATTTAGCACTACATATGTGAGGCGGCGACCCAGAGCGGACACAGCCCACAGACCTCGACCCAGAGGACCTTCACATCATTCACCTGATTCCACAAGCCCCTAAAAGTAACAGTGGCCACTGTTCCACAGTTTCCTGTCTGCTGTTTCCAATGTAACATTACTAAAGTTACTAAGACAAGCCCAAACATTTTCCTAACCTAAACTACTATAGATTTTTGCCTACTCTTAACCTGACACAGCGCCCATGGCGACACTTTCATGGGCAAAGACCTATGTTATTTGGATTTACACACCATTGTGGAAATGACACAAGTCTGTAAAAGAGCGACACCGCCCCCTGGTGTGAAAATATAAGAAGTGCTTCGTAACAGCCACAATTAAAATGTGCGTCTCTCAACATGACAAAGGTTGCGTATTCATTTATTTAAGAGTATTTTCATTTCAACATTTATAGGCCTACTCTTTTATCAAAAAGGTCCATGTCAACTTGTATTTCCTAAATAAATATAAAGTCATCAACATCCAGGGAGATGCCGCTAGGCGGACAGGCGAAGAATCCTGTTCCAGTTTAAGGTCTAGAGACGTGTGCGTCAGCCTCTCAGTGAACCTTTTTACTCTTGGCTGTTAGAAGGTCCGTCACCTGCTTGTCTATATGGACGGTACTGGTGTTCTTGGACTGTTCCACGATGACACTATGACCGTCTTCACTGTTAAAAGAAAAGGAAAAGTGAGAAAAGTCCTACTGTGAGTGGGCTTCGCCAGGGCCATGGGCTCTTAGGGCCCCACAACGAGGAAAACGTGGTCTATCTATCTATCTATCTATCTATCTATCTATCTATCTATCTATCTATCTATCTATCTATCTATCTATCTATCTATCTATCTATCTATCTATCTATCTATCTGCCTGCCTGCCTGTCTGTCTGTCTGTCTGTCTGTCTATCTATCTATTTATTGGTTATTATGCATTTATCTTTTGGCGCGTTGCATAGACTTATTTGCTGTGTTTGCGGTTCGCAGGCTGTAATAATGTCATAGAAATGCGTTTAGCCAAAAGCCTCTGTCTTTGCCTTGGCCAAAGGAGCTCAGCAGCGCACACTGTCCCTGAGTTTGTCTGCCTTGGAGCGCGCACTTGTTTTAGCCTGAACTTCAATTCAGTCATTGTGCAGTGCAACAGTTTGTTTGCATGTGCTACTGGAAGATTTTGAGACCAAACCTTTTGAGTTTGTCCATCACCCGTGTCTACCCCTGAGCAGGTAGGCTTTAGTTGGTATAGCTCGGTGGATTTAAATTTGCTTTATGAGTTTATGCAACTAAAACGTTTCGACCTTTCAAGTTCGTTTTAAAGGAGTTTGTAAGATTTTAAAAAATGTGGTCTGTGTCCCCAGTTACGAGGTGAATGTTCAGATCAAATAGCCTTGGCCTATAGCTGTTACTGATAACAATTCTAATGTTGATTTCTTAATTACAAAATCAATTCAATTTATTTTATTATTAATTTTTTTTTTGTAGCGCCCAAAATCGCAACAACAGTAGCCTCTAGGGGCTTTCCAAGATATGGATGAGTAAAACATACACACAGACATATCAAAACAGGAATAAACAACATTTATGTAAGGCAGCAAATGAAACATCGTCCAGTCATCCCCTGTCCTTAGTCCCTCCTTCTCAGCAAGGAAAAACTCCAAAAATCCCAGGGTCCTGGGAAAAAGAAGAAACCTCGGGGAGAACTACAGTGAAGGAGAGATCCACTCCCATGGACGGACAGGCTACAGGTGTCCAGGCCCGTGGGCCAGTTCGGTATGGCCACAGCTACCCACTGTAATTGATGTCCCATTTATTCATGTTGGCTATGATTTGGTGCTTTTGGTTCTCAAGCTGACTGATTCAATCAGAAAGCAGAATGAGCTTCACATGAGTTCCTCATTTGGGTTGCCAATTTCAATGCTGAAATCCAGTGTGTTTAAACCTAAAATGTCTCTCTCTGATCTGAATGG
This sequence comes from Odontamblyopus rebecca, assembly GCA_030686955.1. Classification (NCBI taxonomy): domain Eukaryota; kingdom Metazoa; phylum Chordata; class Actinopteri; order Gobiiformes; family Gobiidae; genus Odontamblyopus; species Odontamblyopus rebecca. The sequence goes on from CM060669.1 coordinate 25,641,783, forward strand.
TCCCCCCTTAAACCCCAGAACCTGCACCAGTCATGAGTCAGTGCTAGTGCAGCCTCCGCAGCTCAGGGAGGGAATTCTGGAGGTTCTGAGCTTCACATGAGTCCTGTTCACATACTGTGTGAGTCCTCTAGCCCAGGTTAAAGCTCAGGAGACACAGGTTCAGTTGTGATTGTAGTTCCTTTTTTTCAAAACCAGGGTATGTACAGTTCCTCTGATAGAGACTGGCTGCATGACCCCACCAACATCATAGACACAGTGAACTTGTACTGCCCTGCTTCAGTCCCACAGAAAGAGCCAGAGCAGCTTGTCTTAAGCTGAGCCTGTACCACGCATGAGCTCCGCCTGCGTGCACGTCCGGGGGCGGCATTACTCACACTCACAGGAACACGGCTGCACCAGCACAAGAGGCGCTCCAGTAAGCTCCAGTGTGCGTGCTGAGCTTCTGCTGGAGTCTGCTTCACTGAGCCTTTTCTGTCGCAGGGATATTTCCATGTCCAAAGAAAGCTGTATGACAAAAGCCCAGCAGGACAAGCTCAGCGACATGAGTCTGCAAGTAAGTGACATGACAGTGTGAGGAAGGAAGGGGAGGAAAGCGCTCATATACTGTTGTATACCATCGCAATAGTTGCTTTAAGATTTTACATTTAAATAGCAGGTTTATAGTCTTTGAAAAAACTAAGAAAAGTGTCTCAGGGATATTTCCCAACTTTTGTGTTCAATTTACAGTTCACTTTTTTAATCAAACTTCAACCAAGACATTTACAGGTGTATTTTAGTACATCTCTGATGGACTGCAAAAAAGTACCAAGATTTTGTGTCCAGAGGTGTCTGTGGAGTGCCCACTGCCCCACAGCCCCTGGATGCCTGGATCGGCTCCTGGATCAGCTGAGGCTCCGTATTAGCAGTATTATACTAGCGCACAGTGGGAGCTGTTGCAGAAGTGGGACTGGCTCCGTGGGCGGCTGTCATGTTCTGTGTTGGCTTGTTGGCAGTTTGCTCGCTGAACATCTGACTCAACTGTTACCATAGAAATGGCAGTGTGTGATATTTGGATCTCTTGGGTAAATACAGTCACAAAGACACTGGGAGATTACACAGTGAAGTTCCTACAGACTCTGTGTAGTCACTTCCTCATATGCCCCATTGTGTTGCTGTATGTACGGATGCTTCTCAAACCGCTATGGCTTTTCTCTGGTAGTAGACCTTCACACACTACTCTGCAGTTTGTCTTTTTACATTGGATCTTATTTACCTATTCAAATAACTATAACAAGTCAAGTACAAGGTCTGGCTTCCTGTTCACAAAATAAGTAGTGAAATATAAAGTCAGCTGTTTCACCCTTTGTAGAAGCACTGTTAAAGCACTGGTGTAGTCCTGGTCTAGTTTGGCTCTGGTCTAGTCCTCGTTTAGACTTGTCCTGATTTTCAAGGTTCAAGGTTCAAGGTTCACTTTATTGTCAAAAGTCTATGAACATAGAAATTTGAAATTGCGTTTAGCTAGTCTCCAATGTGCAGTTAAAAAAAAACATATAAAGACATATAAAAACATCTAAAATAGACAGGAGTTACACATACACACTATACATGCACACTACACTACACATACACACTATACATACATAATGCTTTCACTCCAACACACTCATTCAGAGACATACATACACATGTGCATAAAAAGAGTAGCAGTCTGATACAGACCTGTACGATTAGCACACACGCGAGCACACACACAGTGTGAGGTAAGGCAGAAGTCCAATCGCTCATAGCAACGGGAGTGCAATCAGTGGACAATAAGCGTTTGTGCAATAGTTTAAAACCAATATATAAGGTGCAAAAGACATGTTTTTGAATGTTCATGGAATGTTCAACTGTTCATGTTGTCCTCCTCAATGTGTTGAGGAGTCTGATGGCTTGTGGAAAGAAGCTGTTTCCCAGTCTGCTTGTGCGGCACCGCATGCTGCGATAGCGCTTTCCTGACAGTAGTAGGGAGAACAGTTTGTGTGCTGGGTGAGTGGGGTCTTTGATAATGTTCACCGCTCTCTTGGAACAGTGTGAGGTGTACATGTCCCGAATGGCTGGTAGTGGTGCTTTAATTATCCTTTCTGCAGTCCTTACCACCCTCTGTAATGCCTTCTTGTGTGTAGCTAGACAGCTGCCGTGCCAGACAGAAAGACTGCTGGTCAGGATGCTCTCAATAGCACCCCTGTAGAAGGTAGTCAGTGCAGATGTGGGGAGGTCCGCTCTTCTCAGCCTCCGCAGGAAGTGGAGTCATGTCTGTGCTTTCTTGACCAGGTAGGTGGTGTTTGTGGACCATGTGAGGTCATCTGTGATGTGCACGCCGAGGAACTTTGCATTTTTCACAGACTCCACAGCACTGCCGTTGATGATGAGTGGGGTATGTGTTGGTTGTTTTTTTCTGAAGTCCACAGTTATTTCTTTTGTTTTATTGACATTAAGTTGCAGGTTGTTTCTCTCACACCAGCTGATGAGTTGATGTACCTCCTCTCTGTCATCGAGTCATCGTTGTCTCTGATGAGGCCCACTACTGTTGTGTCATCGGCGAATTTGATGATGTGATTTGTTTCAAATCTGGCACAGCAGTCACGGGTCATCAGTGTGAACAGCAAAGGAGATAGCACACATCCTTGTGGAACCCCGGTGTTGGTGATGGTGGTCACTGAGGAGTTGTTGCCAACTCTGACTGTCTGTGGTCTGTTTGTGAGGAAGTCCAACAGCCAGTTGCACAGTGAAGTGCTGATGCCTAATTCACTCAGCTTATTTACAAGGTGTTGGGGGATGACGGTGTTGAATGCGGAGCTGAAGTCAATGAACAGCATCCGTACGTGACTGTTTTTGTTTTCCAGATGAGCCAGGCAGAGGTGGAGTGCTGTAGCTATGGCGTCATCGGTGGAGCGCTTGGGGCGATAGGCGAATTGATATGGGTCAAGATTTGTGGGGAAGTTGGATGTTATGTGGACCTTTACCAGTCTCTCAAAGCACTTTGTCATGATGGGGGTGAGTGCTATGGGTCTGTAATCATTCAGTGATGATGCTGGTGACTTCTTGGGTAGCGGTACAATGGTGGTAGCTTTGAAGCTTGTTGGTACAGTGCCTTGGTTCAAAGAGGTGTTGTAAATGTCTGTGATGACCTTGATAAGCACCCGCCCGGGTATGTTGTCTGGGCCTGCAGCTTTACTGGGGTTCACCTTGAGAAGGGTCCTCCTCACATCCGCTGGGTCCAGCTGAAGAGTGAAGTCGTCTGGGTTGACGTGGGCTTTTATAGGTGTTGTGTTGTGAGTATTAAAAATCAGTTTTTGGAGTTTTCGACCATGTTATAACGTGCCTGAAGAGGTTTTAGATGTCATCCATGCATGCACCTGGCACGCTGCAGGGGTCATGTATATATAATTTTCAAAACCATAAAGGGTACAATCTAAATAAAGTCTAAATAAGTTATGTGTTACGAAGTCAAATACTCTCTCTTTAAAACATCCTACTCTGATCTGGTTTAGCATTGGTGTTATTTTTAGATTTTCAGAGGCAGAACTTTGTGATCTTATGAGAAATTGCATTTAAGTAGCATCATGTAACTTTTCTAGTGATTTGCCTGCCAGCTGTTTGTTTTCAAATGAATGAATGTTATATTATGGAAGGTTCTGGGCAAAACAATATCTCCATGATGACAGGAAGGTGACGAATCCCCCTCAGAAAAGTTACATAGCGCCCCTTTAAACCTCAAACTAAAACGATACGCCCATGGAGCACCTGGACCACTAAAGGATTACACAGATATAAGACCACATGGGAATAGAAAAGTATTACCATTTAATGTTGAAAATCACATTCTATTGTCTAAAGAAAGTTTTTATTATTATTATTATAGTCTATTCCTTAGTATTGAAATTGAGTTTAAAATTGTAGCATCGTGACAATAGTGTGTGTTAATATCATAATTATTGAACTTATTATGAATGATTCTCTGTTCCATGGCAGCATAAAGAAAGAGAGTTGACCCGGTCAGAGAAGGAGTCCCGGGACAGGAGGGTGCGGGGGGGCAGTACACACCTCTTCACCTCCATGACGGTCTCAGGGACCACCATGTGTTCGGCCTGCAGCAAGCGCATCACTGCCAAGGAGGCCCTCAACTGTGCCTGTGAGTGCCGCCTCTCTCGCAACCTGTGCTAGCATGTACTCAATCCATATTTTCAAATCAAATCAATTTGACTTCATTTCTCTGGGCCATTTAAGCACATTGATCAGTAACATGCAATAATAATAGAAAACTCAAACAGAAGTGATCATGTGTCAGGACAAAAGTGTTACTCCTGTGTCTGTGTCCTCTCCTGTGCCCAGCTAGATGGTCTTCAGGCTGTGAGGGTACTCAGAGTTGAATTTGTATTGATTCATGCATGTCTGAGTAATTATACATTTCAGCCTCTAACTTAGTCTTTGCGTTAAGCAGTATATATTGGGTTTAACAATTTCACATTGGCATTTTCCAACAATAACAGCAGTGTAGATGAAAACCTATTAAACGTGTAATACATTGTTTTCTGTGAATATAGAGGGATTATCATCTACATCACTTTGCTCTCGACTGCGTATGTCTCCTATACAAAGAGCCGTTGTCCTGTCTGGTATCATGTCAGTGTCTCATAGGATTTCAGCAGATTTCAGGCTCTCTCGGGGTTAGGCTAGTTGTGTCGATCAGGTATGAGTGGATGTCCGACTACTGAAGTTTGAGCCATTTCTCCTCTTCATTTAGGCATCTGCATTTAACACATATGGGTCACTCACTAATGTTAATTTATCGCCAAAACTCATTTTATCGCTCAGTGATAAACCGTGCACTGCCAACATTGATACCTAGCATTGCAACTTCATGATGACCGTGCTGGGATGATAAACAAATAATCTGTCTGTAGCATTTTCAGAACAATAAAAGGCAACATGAAGATCTAAGTATGTTAATAGAAGTGTAATGTAAGACCCCTCCTTCAGTCATTTCAACAAATCAATATTGTGGCTGTAGAGGACTTTAACACATTCAAGTTTTGTTTATTTAAAGCTTTGTACTGTAAATAAAAACCCACTGATGTGTTCTTTCTTTTAGTGTGCGGTGTCAATGTCCACAGTCACTGTCAGGACGGGTGCCCAGACTGCTCTAAAACCAAGCACAGGGTAAGATCCAAAACCAAGCACAGGGTAAGATCCAAAACCAAGCACAGGGTAAGATCCAAAACCAAATACAGGGTAAATACCAGGACAGCCAGTTGCTCTCTTGACTCATTCCACATTTGAGATTGCCTAATGTCCATTTGAATTCTCCCTCTTTCATTCAAATCAGAAGCACTCACATACTGCTTTTCTGTACAGGCTAAACCTGCCATCCTAAACTCCTCACTGCAGAATGACACAGTGAAGGCTAAAGGTAAGTGTTGGCTTTCTTACTTCGTGTATTCATATTTACAGTGATTGCTATGGTACTAAAGCACTTCCTGAAGCCCGCAGGCTCCCAGAGAGGCCTAGCTCTGCTGTGTATGCCTCAGACAGCTTCCGCCGCTCCATCCTGGGCTCCTGTCGGGGGCGGGGCTTATCTCTCTCCAAGAGCGTCTCCTCCAATAATATTGTCGGGTAAACATTATGCGACCAATATCTCTTAGGTTTCATGCAAATGCAGGAGAATCTGCTGAGCAAAACTCTGCAATGTGACTAATATCTGTGTGCGTGTGGGCGAATGGGCAGGTATGCATCACATCGTCAGGACTGAACTTTATATACACACTTCATGAGGACAAAGAATCAGGGCCTCGTCAGGGAATCTTTCTATATTAGACTAGTGCAATGGTATACAGTAAAGGTTTGGGTTCAGTTCCAATGTTAACTGGTATGTGTTATGCCACACAACAACCACTTTGCATTGGTGGCTTTGCCAACAAATGTTTATTTGTTTGTTTAGGAGAGTGTTAAGGTTACGGGTTTTGGCAAGTAGATCAGTCTCCAATGAAGGATATAAGTCACGCATACAGTCATGTGAAAAAGTTTGGGCACCCCTGATCATTTTCAAGATTTTCCTTTATAAATCATTGGTTGTTCGGATCAGCAATTTCAGTTAAATATATCATATAGCAGACAAACACAGTGATATTTGAGAAGTGAAATGAAGTTTATAGGATTTACAGAAAGTGTGCAATAATTACAATATTACAAAAGTAGGCATGTGCATAAATTTGGGCACCCTTGTTGTTTTATTGATATTAATACCTTTAGCACTAATTATTGGAACACAAAATTTGTTTGGGAAGCTCATTGACCCTTGGCCTACATACAGCCGATCATGAGAAAAGGTATTTAAGGTGGCCAGTTGCAAGTTCTCTTTGCATCTTCTCTGAAGAGTGGCAACATGGGAGCCTCAACTATCAAATGACCTGAAAACAAAGATTGTTCAACATCATGGTTTAGGGGAAGGATACAAAAAGCTAGTTCAGAAATGTCAGCTGTCAGTTTCCACTGTGAGGAACATAGTGAGGAAATGGAAGACCACAGGCACAGTTCTAGTTAAGGCCCGGGGTGGCAGGCCAAGAAAAATCTCAGATAAGCAGAGGTGAAGGATGGTGAAAACAGTCAAACTTAACCCACAGACCAGCTCCACAGACGTACAACATGATCTTGCTGCAGATGGTGTCACTGTGCATCGATCAACTATTCAGCGCACTTTGCACAAGGAGATGCTGTATGGGAGAGTAATGTGATGGAAGCCTTTTCTGCGCACATGCCACAGACAGTCACTTGAGGTTTGCTAAAGCACATTTGGACAAGCCAGCTTCATTTTAGAATAAGGTGCTGTGGACTGATGAAACTAAAATTGAGTTATTTGGACATAACAAAGGGCGGTGTGCAGGGCGAAAGAAGAGTACAGCATTCCAAGACAAACACTTGCTACCCACTGTAAAATTTGGTGGTTCCATCATGCTGTGGGCCTGTGTGGCCAGTGCAGGTACTGGAAATCAGTCAGTATCAGCAGATTCTTGCGAACAATGTCCAAGAATCAGTGACAAAGTTGAAGTTGCGCCAGGGCTAGATACTTCAACAAGACAACAACCCTAATCACTGCTCAAATTCTGCTAAGGCAGTTCATGCAGAGGAACAAGTACAATGTTCTGGAGTGGCCATCTCAGTCCCCAGACCTGAATATTATTGAAAATCTGTGGTGCGATTTAAAGCGGGCTGTCCATGCTTGGGCACCATCAAACTTGACTGAACTGGAGATGTTTTGTAAAGAAGAATGGTCAAAAATACCTTCAACCAGAATCTAGATCCCCATTGGAAGCTATAGGAAGCGTTTAGAGGCTGTTATTTCTGCAAAAGGAGGATCTACTAAATATTGATGTAATTTTTCTTTTGGGGTGCCCAAATTTATGCAAATGCCTACTTTTGTTTAAGTAACTATTGCACACTTTCTGTAAATCCTATAAAGTTCATTTAACTTCTCAAATTTCACTGTGTTTGTCTGCTATATGATATATTTAACTGAAATTGCTGAACCGAACAACCAATGATTTATAAACAAAAATCTTGAAAATGATCAGGGGTTCCCAAACTTTTTCATACGACTGTAGCTTTCGGCTATGTCAGTCAAATTAAGCTCACAATCTAGCAGTTATTGGCTCAAATTTGGAGCCAAGCCCTATATTAGGAATAGGATTTATTGGACAAAATAGCTAAATAAAAACACAAAGATTATGACAAGGCTCACAGCAGCAATTATAAAGAGAGGGGTCACAATATTTCAATGTAAATCAATGAGAGACAGCTTCAGAAGGAGCCAGAAGTGCCCACATGTTAACTTCCTGTTTTTATTGTACGGTCATTATATGTTGCCATGAAATATTTAAAAGGTAAAGTCACAAATTTTGGAGCTGATCATTTTTGTGTGTGATTAGACCCAAGAACCCACTATATTAGCAAAATACATTTACATTTACATTACCTGCCGCTCATCTGTATTAAATATGATTGGCGTACAAAATGGTGTGATGTCAGCTGAAACCCAGAAACACATTCGATGGTACCAACATAGCATTAAACTTTACTTCAGTTTGTGTTGTGTGTAGATTTCTGGGTGAGGACTCCTCTCTTGGACTGCGGCGGATCTTGTCTCAGTCCACAGATTCACTCATCTTCAGGGCCAGAGCCATGTCAGTGGAGTCCCTCAGCGATGATGGAGGTAAGCCATGCTTATCTTTACACTCATGTTTACACAACTGTCAACAATTACCATGGATGAACAAATAGTCTGGGAGAGGCTACACACAGGATTTTCTTAATTGATGTACGTTTGTCAAAAGTATTGAAAATCAGATTGTAACAGGACAGAAATGAACCTTAGCTTTAGACTGAGCTTGAGCTGTATCAGTATAAGATAAGTCTGGAGCCTTAGGCGAGTGGCTCCAGGTTTGATCCCCAGGTCGCCTGGGTATGTCTGGGAGTTTGCATGTTCTCCCTGTGTCTGGATGGAGTTTGCATGTTGTCTCTGTGTCTGGGTGGAGTTTGCATGTTGTCTCTGTGTCTGGATGGAGTTTGCATGTTCTCTCTGTGTCTGGGTGGAGTTTGAATATAGTCTCTGTGTCTGGGAGGAGTTTGCATGTTGTCTCTGTGTCTGAGTGGAGTTTGCATGTTCTCTCTGTGTCTGGGTGGAGTTTGAATGTTGTCTCTGTGTCTGGGTGGAGTTTGCATGTTCTCTCTGTGTCTGGGTGGGTTTCCTACAGACACTCCGGTTTCCCCCATCACCACCATTGGTCAAGATCATGGAGAATGGTCCCCAGGCATGCTGGATGGGTCAGATGTGGAGGACAAATTCTACAGTGCTTTTCCAGACGCTCAAAGTCACTTTACAATTTGGTGAATTATTCGTTCTCTTCACACCTGATGTAAGCTCCTATTGTAGCCACAGATGCAATGGAACAGACCGACAGAAGCGAGCTGCCAATCTGAGCAATCAGCCCCTCCCACCATTAACATTCACGCACACATCACATTCATACTAGCCAATGTGGCTGAGGTGCCTTGACTAAGGACATAACAACAGTTTTTACAATTGGCACCCCACCGTGGCCCCTGATTTTCTCAGTGTCTCCCATCCAAGTACTAACCAGGCCCAGCTCTACTGAGCTTCTGAGATCTGACGAGATCAGGCATTGAGAAGGTTTGGCCATGTGAGGAAAAACAGACTGAAAGACGTAAAGTCTGCGTTTTACAAACTGCTACTGTGCTAGACACTAGCCACTATGCTGGACAAAGTGAACGTGGATACATTAAACTCACTCATGGTTAAAATCATGCACAGGCTCTTTAACAAAAACATACACAACCAGCCACAAGTTTGGACAATTTGATTCTTGTCAATCAATGCTTTTTTTCTTTATGCTTTACAACTTTATACTACTACATTTTGTATACATATGGAAGACAACAAATATATGAAGTTATAATGTCAACTAAATATTTTGCTTCATATTTTATATTCATATCCCTAAAGTCTCCACCCTTTGCTTTGTTGACAGTGCTTCTCTCAGTGAGCTTCTTGATGAAGTGTCCTGAAATAGTTTTCACTTCACAGCTCTGCTGTGTCAGCGTGAAAAAATGCCAAAAGTACAAACCAAGCTTCAAAGCAAAAGATGGCCATTAACATTTTTTGTTTGTTTGTTTGAGATATCCCACGTGTCATTCATAGTTTTTGTTGCCTTCAGTGAAAATTTACAGTGTGAATAATCATAAAAAATAAATCATAAAAATAAAAAAGAAACATACATGAAAAAGTTTTCCCAAACCTTTGAGTGGTTGTATATAAATATGAATTAGTATATTATGTTCTGTACTGTTCATAAAGTGGATTCTGTTGCATGAGACCTCAAGATAGCTGAACTGTCACACAGCAGCAGAGGGCCAGTATAGCAGTGCTCTGGAGGACTCAGATGTGGAGAGCCAACACTTTAAAGCAGACTCATGGAGCCTGGCTGTGGACAGGACCTACCTCCAGAAACACCATCGAGCAGTCATCAAGAGACAAGACGTGATCTACGGTAACCTCAATCACCTGGGAATAGCCTAACACAGCCCTTTCAATAGCACAATGACTTTAGATAGTGTGTTACTGATGAAAACTTGACCTTTAAGCTAATGTTGTTACCTCCTCAAAACCATACCAGGAGGTGTGTTTTCTTTCATTCAAATGTTTCAGTAATATTAGTCTGTTTAACTCTCCATAGCGCAGAAAGCTCTGTTCTACCTTGTGATGTCATGAAGATTAATTTTCAAAATTAACAGCTACATTTGACCTTTGTTTAGTAAAAAATGGGCAATTCCAGGGCTGGAATTATCCAAAGGATTCTATTGAAGGCATATGGAGTTTAAAAACACAGTGAAGCACTTCCTGTACCACATGACATCACAAGTTGGAACGGTGTGTTCTATTTGAGAGAAGCACTTAGTCTAAATATGCAGGGCTTGTGTGTTAAACATGTGCGAATGAAACAGAACACAACTCCACTTTGTGTTGAGGAAACTACATTATAGAAGTACCTGACTTTATTGCTGTAAATCAGTTGTTTTTGTATTAAAGTATTTTATGGATCACAAACTGAGAGGGGAGAGCCATAAGCAGCAGTAGGATTAACTGTGAGTTGGTGTGCTGCCCTGTATTATGTGGTCTTTTTTTTTAAATTCTGATGGGGTTGAGATTATTCTAGAACTACTAACCCTGTCAACCAACTGGTCATCTGAAAAGAGGGAGTGGCAAAAGCTCTCAAAACTATAAAAAATGATCTGACCATGTATCAAACCCACACTGGACTCAAGACTACACCTACACAGGAGTTCATGCAAAAACAACAACTTAAATGGAAATATACTAGGAAATGGAGTATTTATATGTAAAATGTAGAATCACCTCAAAATCATCAGCCTTATCACACCTACATTTCTTAACCTAACTTATAGTTTCATACAGTAAATATAGCATTAAAAAAAAAAAACACCAGATGTTATGTGTTAGCAGTTAATACCCCATAGAGCTAAAATACCCCATCTTTAATTTAGTTTCCAGTATAAATGCATGTTTAATATGCTGTTTAGTATACATTTATATGTTATATTATATTTAGTATACATTTATATATTTATTTATTTATATTTGGGCATATATTTTGACTATCCTAGTTATAACACTAGTTTTGTGTGCCTGAACACTTTCCTTAGAGCTGATTCAGACTGAGCTGCACCACATGCGCACTCTGAGGGTGTTGGAGCGAGTGTACCGCCAGGGTCTACAGGACGAGCTTCACCTAGACCCGAACACTGTGGAGGTCCTGTTCCCTCGGCTGGAGCAGCTGTGTCAAATCCATGGGCGCTTCCTCAGCCACCTCCTCCAGAGGCGCCTTGAGAGCCTGGAGCCCAGCTCATCCAGAAACTTCACCATCCACAGACTGGGGGACATTCTACTTGACCAGGTCAGGCTTTAAATATGATTCCATAGAAGTATTACACTTCTGTGGGGTATACATTGTTAAAGAGGGAGCATTATGCAAAATCTTTTTCTTTTCTTTTTTTTTTTTTTTTTTTTTAATCTTTCTACCATGTTATAACGTTCCCTAATCAAAAAACATGCCTGAAGAGGTTTATATGTCATCCATGCATGTTTGAGTAATTTAGCGATTTTTTTTGGGCACTATTCAGACCCTCCTTATGGTTAGCTACAAGATTCTGTCCAAGGCTCCACCCACAAGCTTTGGTCACCCATGTTCCCACACGACAATTCAACATAAATATACAAAAACATGATACAAAACTGTTGTGACGTGCAGTAGTTTCATTAGTGAGATGCACGCTGATTGTGTTGTGATAGTGCTCTGAAGAGGGAGTGACTTATTATGGAGAGTAATGGGAGGGGTCACTCAGAGCAATTAGTTATTTGTTGTTTTTGGTGAATATAGCAGTTTCAAATCAATAAAAAGCAACATGGTGATCTAAATCTGTTATGTCTTACCCCAAACCCAGTGGAATATCCCCTCTTTAATACAAAACATATTGGTTTCATATTTCACCATGTTCCTTTTATTGTCCTGAAAATTCTATATACACTGAAAAGAACATTAACACTCTCTGTGCTCCCTGCTCTAAGTTACTGAATGAAACTACTGCACATTGTGTCAGGTTTGTTAAGTTGCTGTGTATTGTTTCATATCCTGCTCTTGAAAAATGGCTGTGAGAACCATGGGTGATGTAGGCTTGTGGGCGGAGCCTTGTACGGGCTTATGCTGCTAACCATAAGGAGGGTTGGAATAGGGCCCAGGAGAGGTTGCTAAATTACACAAACATGCATGGATGACATATGAAACCTCTTCAGGCATGAGGGAACAACTTTATAACATAGTAGAATTGGATTTTGCATAATACCCACTCTTTAAGAGCAATACCTACAGTAACTAGTCACACAATAGCTTTTTCTAACCCAAGGAAAATATTCAATAGTTCCATTGTTGTACAAATAGCTCAGATCTTCTCATATCTGGGAGAGCAAATGTCCACCATCTGGAGCTGGTACACAGTTAGAGGAGGCCTGGGAACTGCTCCTTCTTTCTTTGTATGATAGAGAGGGACATAAAAGCTCCAGAAGTGGATTTCTCCAAGTCTCAAATGATGACAAGTCAACCTAAACATGCACAACAGACTAATCCTACAGCTCGGTACTCCAGACCATACCAAGATAAATTTCTGGTGATGGGTCCTTGGGCTCTACGTTGTGGCCTCTCCCTGCTCCTGACTGTTTGCCTCAGTGCCATTTGAGGGATGGTCAATGGGTCATCATTTTTGCTATGACTAATACAAAACTATAACCACCAACTTCTCTTGTGACAGTTCTCGGGTCAGCCTGCAGAGGACATGAGGAAGACCTATGCTGAGTTCTGCACACGTCACTTAAAAGCTGTCAAAGTGTACAAGGAGACTCTGAGTAAAGACAAGAGGGTCCAGGCCTTCATCCAGGTGAGAGAGGGATGAGAGGGGGAGAGGGACTGAGAAACAGAGAGGGGATGGGGCTGAGAGAGGAGGGCGGTGAGAGGAAGAGAGGGTGAACGAGACAGAGTTTCACTTCCTCCTGACTAGCACACCACTTCCTCTTCTCCCCGGTCCCTTTGCTCCACATTCAGATCAGATGACCTCACACGTATCAGCTGAACAAACACATCAGGCTTACTCTGCTAACTGTGCCACCAAGCAAGACACACTTTACACGCTTTACTGCTCTCATCAGCTGCCAAAAAACATCAACAACTCTTGCATAAAATAAGGTCCATTTGACAGGTTAGGCTACACCTTTTGTTAAAAAATAGTTAACCTGAATATATAACATTCAAATGATCTTGCTTAGTTTTTCCTATTTCAGCAGTTTAGGTGAAGGTTATAATTTTACTCACTGGTTGTACAGTAAATCTGACATATGTAGGGATAATTCAATAAGTGTCACCTACCAACCATAATAAAAAGGGCCAAAGTCTAGTTAGCCAATATTTATGATTAGACTATTAAAAATGAATGACAAAGCTTCATTGTATTCAATGTATTTGTTAAATGTTTTCCTTGAGCATAAATTGTCTCTACATTTTAGATGGAATTTTGTGTATTCAATACATGGAAGAGAGATTCCATTCTAAAACTCACTACTACTTCCTGTTTTTTTCCAACTTCATAAACTGCAGCTAATATTAACTATAAACTATAATATATTTTTCACAGGTGCTATTCTAACAAACAAAATATAAATGAGATAAACATGAAAACTGAAACATCAGTCCATATGCACTTTAACCTTTAATAACATTTAAAATAAATATATATTTTTATTAAGTCACATCCTTTCGTAATCTTGTAATATGCACTTTACACATTTGTGAAAATCATATTTTTACATTGAAAACTGAAATCTGAATGAATAAATCCTCAGTTTGTGTCTTCACAGGCTTATAAACTGCCATCTCCTATGTTACACATCACTAACAGTCAGAACAGGCAGCAGCATAAGTCCTACCAAAAATGTGCAGGCCTGCTGCTCTGCCTACTGGCTGATTTGCTGTGATTTGGAGCCCCTTGCTGGTGCTAGCGCTTAAGTGCATGTGCTGTGCTCTGCCCACAGCGCGTGAGTCGCAGCCCCGCCCTCCGCAGACATGGATACCAGGAGTGTATTCTATTAGTGACCCAGAGAATCTGCAAATACCCTGTCCTGATCCAACGCATCCTGGACAGCACCGTGGGTGAGCTAAAGCACTCACATGCATTCAGTCACAGCTTCACCTGGAAGAAAGCATGAAGAAATGAATAGTGCCTCCTACAGTCTAAGGAGGCGTTATCCATCTCCATGGAGACAAGCAGGTGGTCACGTTAGAGGTCACATCTGTGGAGAGAAAAGCCCACTCAAAATAAGAATGCAGAATCAGAATCTTTTTTATTCATCCCCAAGAGGAAATTCTTTAAAAGTTTTTCAAGGAACCTTTTGTTTAGGAAATAAAACCTGTAAATGATGTAAGATAGAGAACTTTAAAGCTATGTAGTGGAACATTCAAGGCAAAGCAATAACTTCACTGAGGCAAGTAGGTGGTGGACCTGTTACCAATAAATGACACTGTGCACCTGCAGCTGTGGCTACAATCGTAACTTACCACCATTGAGTGTGGAATGAATGAATAATGCTCTGTAGAGCAGTTTAAATGTCTTGAACGGTGCTATTATAAGTCCAATATATTATTATTAAGGATGATTTTTGTGAACAGAAAATACCTGAGCTTGCCCCATGACAGTCTATCTCCAATTATTAGAGTATCATGAAAAAGTTCAACATTTTTGTCACAGAAATGAAAACCTTTCAGAAAGTCAAGTCCATATATTACATAGACTCATAACACATGGATTTTTTTTTTAAGAATATGGCTTACAGATAATGAAAACCCAAAATTTTGTGTCTCAAAAAATTTGAATATTATGAAAAAGTTCAATATTGGAAAGTCAGTGTCACACCTTAATCAGCTAATTAGCTCAAAACACTAGCAAAGGTTTCCTGAGCCTTTAAATGGTCTCTGTCAGTGGGCTACACAATGGTGGCAAAGGCTGCTAACTGGACAGATGTCCAGAAGACAGTCACTGACCCCCTCCACTAGGCCGTAACCCACAAAAGGTCACTGCTAAGAAAGCTGATTGTTCACAGAGTACTGTATCCAAGCAGACTCATAAAAACTTCATTGGAAGGAAAATTGTGGTAGGAAAAGCACCAGCCAAAGGGATGAGCGCAGCCTTGAGAGGATTATCAAACAAAATTCAATCAAGAATTTTGGGCAGCTTTGTAAGGAGTGGTCTGGCCCATATGGGACATGAGATGATGGCAGAAGAGTCATACGTGGGCTGTGGAGAAGAAGAACTGGACTGTTGTTCAGTGGTCCAAAAGTCCTCTTTTCAGATGAAAGTACATTTTGCTTATCTTTTGAAATCAAACTCAACTGGCCTGAACCCCATAGAGAATCTCTGAGATATTGTCAAGAGGAAGTTAAGAGACACCAGAGCCGCAATGCAGATGATTTGAAGGCCGCTATCAAAGCTGCTCTTCTATTCCACCTGAGCAGTGCCACAGGGTGATCTCCTCCATGCCACAGTGTACTGATGCAGTAATTCATGCTAAAAGCCAACCAGTGAATAGGAATTAACATACTTTTCAAAAGCCTGACATTTCTGTTTAAATTATCTTTTTTTTAATGTATCTCTTTTTTTGTAATGTGTCTCAGAAAATTTTAATATTATTATATTAAAATTTTCTGAGACACAGAATTTTGGGTTTTCATCATCTGTTAGTCATGGTTATCGAAATTTCAAGAAATAAAGGCTTGAAAGCTTCACTCATGTCATGAGTCTATGTAATATATGGATTTCACTTTCAGAAAGGTTTTCATTTCTGTGTAGACTGGGCAACAGGTGCGTTGGAGGAGAGGCACTTTCAGAAACTTTTTCATGATATTCTAAACGGAGCTTAGATAGACTATAGTTGTCATAAAAGTTGGTCAGCAAAGGGTGCAAGGCCCATATCCTGGACACCAGGAAAAATAGCTGTTTGCCACAAGCTAAAACATTGTCTGGTAATGGTAAAGTAGTTAAGCTAAAGAGCAGCAGAACTGTGAAATGAAGTTTGGAAAAGGCAATTTGGAATTTTTTACAGCATTTAATGCTAATAAATAGCATTAAATAGCATAACATGCATCATGGTACTTGGTGTGTCACGCATGTGTGTGTCTGTGTGTGTATTGTGTGTGTGTGCGCCTGTGTGTTTGTATCCAGATGAAGAAGAGGCATCCTCTCTCTCCCAGGCTCTGCTGAAGGCCAGAGAACTTCTGACTGCCATCGAACAGCAGGTTAGGACCAGAACCACATACATTTGACCATGTGGTTCTCAACCTCTTTCTCTCAGCAAACCTGTTTTACTCCTGGATAAATTAGCAGCCCTAATATCCTTCTCCTACCCGAGAGGCAACTGCCTTATAAGGGCAAATATTATTTCCTGGTAAATAAAGATGTTCAGTACAGTAATGATTAAGGCATGCGTTCTTCAACTTTTCTTCATAAAAATTGACTAGTTTGAACCTCTTTTTATAAACCTCTGAGGACCCCTTGAGAATCTCTGGCATCTTTCTGCATTAGACTGCCTCTAGACGGCCCACACTGGACTCACTCAAAACAAATATATGATAACTTTACACTCACATTCTCCTATCATCAGTTTCTAAACTGAATGTAAACATGTCTGTATTGCACTTTGAGATTTGTTACCAAATGTAAAGTGCATATATAAAAATGAATTATTATTATTTTTATTATTATAGGACCTGTCTGTTTCAATGTGACAAAACATGTTTCAGTGCATATACACAAATGAAAGTGTACAGCTCTGTACAGTTCTGTATAGCTCTGTGCAGCTCTGTGTTCAGCTCTGTTCAGCTCTGTGTGCAGCTCTGTGTGCAGCTCTGTGCTCATGGTTGCAGTCTGTCAAGTAGTGAAAAGGAAGACAAAATACACTTTGAGATATTACAGTTTTCCATAAAAACTGAACTATGTGATATCATACAATGCCTTAATGTGTTGATAGGAAACTAAAATATAAAAATTCAAATTAAATGCCAATGTAATTTCCAGAAAAGAGATAGAGATTCAGGCAGAAGGTGGGCTACTACTTGACCTGTATGGGACTTGTATTGTGTCTATCTAAAGATGGACGAGCTGCAGAAGAGCCAGAGGGTGGAGGAGATCCATGCCACCCTGGACCCAAAGGTGGTGGCCCGTGTCAGGGATGGGCGAGTGTTCAGGCCTGAGGAGCTGCTGCGCCGAAGCCTTCTGCATGAAGGCACTCTGTTCTGGAAGAGCCCCGGGTCACGCCTTAAAGGTCAGGAGCAGTCTGTAAGCCTAAATGTCCACTCTGCTCTTCTGTAGGCCTACTGTTTGTAGACCACCTGTCCACTGTGTGTAGACCACCTGTCCAACCTGCTCTTCTGTCCTGCTCACTGCTGCTGTGTTCTCCAGAGGTGCAGGTGCTCCTCATGACCGACATCCTGGTGTTTCTACAGGAGAAGGACCAGAAGTACATCTTCACCAGTCTGGTACTGTGTACTGACATACACATTTACTGTTTATTTGACGAGGAGGCAGGTACTCCCTAAATGTGAAATGTATGTACAGGACTTGTTACAGTGCTTTTTATGGGGATGTCTCTCACACAGTAATCTTGAGCAGTTACACACAGTAAAACATATGGGAGCACACTGTCACTTTCTGGTGGGAGGTCCGCCATCTACTCATCTTCCATTTATTGCTCTACCTGGAATGTTCCAAATGATCAGTTTAAGTGCACTGAGCAGTAAAATACAGTCATAATAGAAAAGCTCAAACAAAAGTCTCAATGCAGCTCAAAAGGCGGAGTCATCAGATCCTGTGTCAAGGCACTTTGAGGGGTGTGACATCCCTCAGGACAAAAGTGTGTCCTACAGCAGCATCACAGCAGCCTCCAGGGGGAGCCAGATGAATTCTGGGAAAGCCTCTCTCTCCCTGCTCTGTTGTTTTGGGCAGTGATTCCCTCTGGAACATCTTCAGCCATATTTGGGGTAGAAAGCCATTGCATCGTTGTCTGTAGCATTTCAGAGCTAGCTGGCTAGCATAGCTATCTTCAAGCAGAGTTGCCTTGGAAAGAGGAAAATCAAACTGGTCAAATCACACAATCATACTTCTGTCTTCACATCTTAGTTAGTTACAATCCCAAATATTACACATAAAATATAAATTTTTAAATAAAACGTTCAAAACCAGCTCAATGTGAAAAATTTTGATAATAATAATAATAATAATAATATGGCAATAAACACATATATCATGCATGTATTCAATAAAAGGTGCTAAGTGGACTTCTCTTCACAGACCTGATCTGCAGTTTGGCCTAGTGGTACCACCTGCTTGTTTCCATGGCAATAGAAGTTTAATGCCATACTCTGGAATAGTCTAGGCAGTAATCACATTGCCAAGACACAAGCAGGTGATGGACCTTCCACCAAAAAAGCATACTGATTAAGAATTATGAAACAGTATCTGAAACAGGTAACAGGTTTAAAATACAAACACAAATCATGAACTAATTATCAGTAATGAATAGGGATGGGACCAAATAGATCCATGGAGATCAAATTGCTTCAAGACGCGCGCACGGGAAAAAACGATTGAGAATGTATGTTCTCTCTTTACATTTGACATGGGCCTGAAAGTTAAGCTTCGTTCAGACTGCCGCATCAAAAGCACATTTCAACTGTTTTTAACACGTCACCATCTTATTTGACACGAATTATAAGATTATTTAACGCATTAAATTGTTATTTAACACTTGTAATTATTATTTGACATGTCAAATTGTTACTTGGCGCATCAAATTACTAGCGTTCAAAGTGCTGTTGTCCAATATGATAATAAAAAAGTGTCATACCCACATCCAGTGGCCGTTATTACGCTATGTGCAGCATAAATTGAAACTTTGTGAAACCTCAGATGTACATCAACAGCAGTGGGACAGACAGGAGCAGGATGGCCACACTGACACCTGCGTGAAACCTACACCAAACCTACACAAAAACTATGACAATGATTTGTGTCTTTTTGTGCTGCAAAAAGTTATGTTGGCATAAACTAAACAGAAAGAATTTATGTAATCATTTAGAATTTTTAAGCTCATTTTCAGGGGTGCGGGGTGATGTCATTTGCCGAAAACAGCTAATAGCTAAGAACCATAATAGCACAAATAAAACTTTTTGCAGCACAAATCAGCACAAACCAAGCACAAACAAAGCACAAACAACTGGCATCATTTTGGGTCATTTTAGAGCATGTTTAAGCGTCCTGGGGGCTGCCTGACACCAATTTGACCTATAAAAGAATAGTTAAAATCTCAAAAGCTAAAGCAGCACAAATAAAACTTGTTGCAGCACAAACCAGCACAAATGAAGCACAAATGGCTGATATAGTTTTTGTGTAGGTTTGCGTTTAATGTGGGGGCAACTTCACACAGGTCACACCAGCAGCTCCAGCAGGATGTATGCATCTCTGGACCTGTGTTTCTCAACGGGAAAGCTGATCAGACTTGACTTGGCGTGTTCAGACATTTGTACATCCTGCTGGAGGCCTGTGTGTGTAAAGCATACAATGCATTTAAGGTCATTAAAAGCAGATGATGAAAATGACTTCATTTGGACATTTTTATACCTAGATCTGATCTTGTCTCGTGGACCCAATCTTGTGTCTTGCCTCGTGGCAATTCTGTCTTGTCCCACCCCTAATAATGAATAAAGTATGAATACATGTTATCTATCAATTTGTGAGTTAGTGAGTTATTCATTAAATATTTGATACTCATTTGTAGGTACTTTCCTAAGTATGACCTGAAGAAATGCTTTACAAAGATGTATGTTAATGACACTAAAGGTTTACAACATAGAAGTATATTATTATTCATTCATTGGTCCACTTGTTCATGACTGTCCTGATGTTTTGTATTCGTAGATATTTGATATATACCGTGGTACTTGTAGGTAATTCAATTCAATTCAATTCAATTCAATTTTATTTCTATAGCCCAGAATCACAACAAGGGTTGCCCCAATGGGCTTCACAGTGAAGAACATGGAAACATGATCTAACATAGACATCAGCAAACATTGTCCCATCCTCAGTCTCTCAATGAACACATGATCCTTGGTGCCAGAGAGCAAAAAACCCACCGGCAGGTGCAGTATGGGACAATTCTCTCCAGACACTGTTGCCAACCAGCTGTCGCCATGCGGCACCTTCAGACCTGAGAGCTTTGAGGAACCAGTCACTTTATAGAGAGCAGGGTTCAGACGGACAGGCAAACATGTGGCGGACTGGACATCGGCTTAAGGTACTCAAGGAGGAGGATGTTATAAAGTTGTTCCCTCATCAAAACATGTCTGAAGCAGTTTTAGATGTCATCCATGCATATATGAGTATTTTAGAGATCTCTCCTGCATGTTATTCAAACCGTCTTTACAATTAGCTTTAAATTCTGTACAAGGTCCTGCCCACAAGCCTACGTAAAATACTCCCCATGGCAATTCTTCATAAATATAAAAATATATATACAACTTGTTAATGGGATACACTCTGATTATGTTGTCATAGCGCTCTGAAAGGGGAGTGACTTAGTGCAAGGAGGAACCATCAAATCCAAAAGTGAAACTTACAAAACATGTTACTACATTGTTTGTACAAAAATAACAGGACCTGTCTTTTGTCCTTCCCAGGACAAGCCCCCGGTTCTGTCCCTGCACAAACTCATGGTGAAACCCATCGCCAACCAGGAGAGGGGGCTGTTCTGCATCAGCGACGCCTCTCCTCCTGAGATGTACGAGCTGCACGCTGCGTCTAAAGACGAGCGCACAGTGTGGAGTCAACACATCCAGCAGGCCGTGTGCAAGTATGCTCCTGTCTGCTCCTGCCTGCTCCTGTACTCCTGTCTGCCCCTCTTCTCCTGTCTGTCTCTGTGCTCCTGTCTGTCTCTGTGCTCCTGTCTGTTTCTGTGCTCCTGTCTCTGTGCTCCAGCCTGTCTCTGTGCTCCTGTCTCTGTGCTCCTGTCTGTCTCTGTGCTCTTGTTTCTGTGCTCTTGTCTCTGTGCTTCTGTCTGTCTCTGTGCTCCTGTCTGTCGCTGTGCTCCTGTCTCTGTGCTCCTGTCTTTTGCTGTGCTCTTGTCTCTGTGCTCCTGTCTGTCTCTGTGCTCTTGTTTCTGTGCTCCTGTCTTTGTGCTTCTGTCTGTCTCTGTGCTCCTGTCTGTTGCTGTGCTCCTGTCTCTGTGCTCCTGTCTGCTCCTGCCTATGGGCTCATGTCTGTCTCTGTGCTCCTGTCTCTGTGCTCCTGTCTGCTCCTGTCTGTGGGCTCCTGTCTGTCTCTGTGCTCCTGTCTGTCTCTGTGCTCCTGTCTGCTCCTGTCTGTGGGCTCCTGTCTGTCTCTGTGCTCCTGTCTGTCTCTGTGCTCCTGTCTGCTCCTGTCTATGGGCTCCTGTCTGTCTCTGTGCTCCTGTCTCTGTGCTCCTGTCTGTCTCTGTGCTCCTGTCAGTGTGCTCCTGTCTGCTCCTGTCTATGGGCTCCTGTCTATGGGCTGCCAGGTGCACTGTGTCTTTCCCTTGTGTTTGTGTCAGGTGCCCTTCCAGAGAGGTGTTTCCTCTGATCGAGTCAGAACATAAGGCCCGCATCAGGAGACTCAAAGGTCAGTGAACCTGTCTTAGGAGGAGCTCAGCTTCACTCACATGTTCATGTCCAAACTCTCTGCCGACAGCTGATCTGCAGCACAAGGACGGTGAAGTGCTGGACCTGCTCCACCAGAGGGTGTCGCTGTTCTCTGAGCTGTCAGAGCTGAGCAGTGGCCAGAGTATGCATCCTGCCAACACTCGCTCTCTGTTCAGGGCAGACACACTGCAGGCACCACGGGCCGAGCGACTGCTGCTGGAGGCAACCAAAGAAGGTACACAACCAAAGAAGGTACACAACCAGAGAAGGTACACAACCCAAAAAAGTACACAACCAAAGAAGGTACACAACCAAGGAAGGTACACAACCAAGGAAGGTACACAACCAAGGAAGATACAGAACCAAAGAAGGTACACAACCAAGGAAGGTACACAACCAAAGAAGGTACAGAACCAAAGAAGGTACACAACCAAGGAAGGTACACAACCAAGGAAGGTACACAACCAAAGAAGGTACACTACCAAGGAAGATACACGACCAAAGAAGGTACACAACCAAGGAAGGTACACAACCAAAGAAGGTACACAACCAAGGAAGGTACACAACCAAAGAAGGTACACAACCAAAGAAGGTACACAACCAGAGTAGGTACACAACCCAAAAAAGTACACAACCAAAGAAGGTACACAACCAAGGAAGGTACACAACCAAGGAAGGTACAGAACCAAGGAAGATACAGAACCAAAGAAGGTACACAAGCAAGGAAGGTGCACAACCAAGGAAGATACAGAACCAAAGAAGGTACACAACCAAGGAAGGTACACAACCAAGGAAGGTACACAACCAAAGAAGGTACACTACCAAGGAAGATACACAACCAAGGAAGGTACACAACCAAGGAAGGTACACAAACAAAGAAGGTACACAACCAAGGAAGGTACACAACCAAAGAAGGTACACAACCAAAGAAGGTACACAACTAAAGAAGGTACACAACCAGAGAAGGTACACAACCCAAAAAAGTACACAACCAAAGAAGGTACACAACCAAGGAAGGTACACAACCAAGGAAGATACAGAACCAAAGAAGGTACGCAACCAAGGAAGGTACACAACCAAGGAAGATACAGAACCAAAGAAGGTACACAACCAAGGAAGGTACACAACCAAGGAAGGTACACAACCAAAGAAGGTACACAACCAAAGAAGGTACACAACTAAATAAGATACAACAAGCAGGAGCTGTCCCCAAGGAGTGGGGTGTGCCATTGTGCCATTGTGCACTCTGTGAGACAGGCCTGTACCACTTTTTGAAGCTAAAACAGCACAGGAAAGACTCTTTTGAAATTGGTTCTAAAAGGTTGAGTATAATGCTTGTTTATATTTAGAATAGTGCAGTGTTCCTCTGAAGAGTTCTGGCCCACAGTCGCTCTGACTCACTGGGTTAGACAGAGTGGTACTTCTATTAGGGGGAGAAATACTTGTGCACTGAGGAAGAGTAGTTCTAGCTGCCACCAGAGGGAGAGGGAGAAACCTGACATGGGGGTATAATAATAATAATAATAATAATAATAATAATAATTATTATTATTATTATTATTATTATTATTATTATTATTATTATTATAGTAATGATGAATCAGTTTTATATAGCGCTTTTCAGGACACTCAAAGATGCTTTACAGAGCATTATTCATTCACTTCATACCTGGTGGTGGTAAGCTACTATTGTAGCCACAGCTGCCCTGGGGCAGACTGACGGAAGTGAGGCTTTCAATCTGCGCCATTGGCCCCTCCGACTACCACCATCACTCATGCCCACACCACTTTCATATTAGGCAATGTGGGTGAAGTGTCTTGCCTAAGGACACAACAACAGTTTTTGTGACTGGCGCCCCACTGTGGCACCTGTAATTTCCAGTGGTCTCCCATCCAAGTACTAATCAGGCCCGGCCCTGCTTAGCTTCTGAGATTTGATGGGATCAGGCTTTGACAAACTGGTATGGCCACATGAGTCTATCTTACTTCAGCTGTGTTTTTATTTGGATGTGGACATGCTTATGTATGCTTTATACTTGATAATCCACCTGGTACAAAGAATAAGTGTAAGACTGTAGATTTAGACAAACCTTATTGATCCACAAGGGAAATGATTGTGAAATTGTTGATAACAAGCGTGTTGATAATAAGAGTGTTGATTGCAAGTGTTGCTGATGTTTCCCACAGTGGACACTCTGAGTGAGCTGCTCCTGGGCTCGTCTGGCAGTTCCACACCAGAACAGGGCCCCATGTGTGAGTACCCTGGCTCTGTGTCCATCAGTGAAACTTCAAGAGTCACTAGCAGTTTAGGCTATGACACTACGGCCTAACAACTATGTTGTCACCATCCTAGAATTTACAAAGCATTATACACTCTACATTGGGGCTATTCCATAAAGAGAGCTAAAGCCAAAGTCCGTCTTATTTTGGCAAACCATGCTTGTCTAATCCTCAGTTCCATTCCATCAAAGTGCCTGAGGTGGCACTGAGTTGCCTTAGTTACAAGCCCTCGACACATACACCAAGTTTAGTCGGGACCAGGCTAACTGTCAAGATTATTATTCATTTGTCTCCAAGAACATCTGATATAGTTTTAAAAACCTGTCTCTGTGTGATACCGTTTGAAAATGACTTTTAGAGTGATGTTTTGCTTTAGATTTTTACCGGCGGTATGCTCCTACACACACGTGTGTCTGTGGACACTCATCAAAAAGACACGAAAAACCCAAAATATGCTACATAGGTCCCTGGTCATCATTGTAAATGAGAAGCCATTCTCAATTGACTTGGTAAAATATTGAATAAATAAAAATAATATAAAAGCCTTTATTGGCCATTATTTCATTAAAATGATCTTGCACATGTGGCTGTTGTGAGAGGCACGGATTTTATTGCCCAAATAATGGTCAGGTCTCTACTGAACATGAGATTTTGAATCTCAGTGGGACCTCCTGGTTAAATAAAGATTAATTCCAAGAATCATTACAAGATCATTACTTTTGTAGAGTTCAGTTATAGTTTACTTTCACCTACAAGTAAATAGGAGAGGAGGGGAAGTTTCCGCTTTCCTCTTGCTCCTTGGATCAGAATGACCAAATCAAACTCTTGTCCATGTGCACTTTGGCTCCTCTCGTTTAGTCGGATCATTAAAAACATCACACTTTGATTTTGAGCCCATATTTTGTGATGTCGTTGCTTCAGTGATCTGAGTCACTGGGAGCGCACACAGTGCAGCTTAAACTTCAGGCCTGAGTGAGCAGTATATACAGTCTATAGGCAGACTTCTGTCAGTCTTTGGTCAGACTCAGGCTTATTTCTGTCATGGAACATCTTGAGGAGATGGAACAACTGGAGATGGAGCAGGTTTCAGCTCAGGATTTCAGGAGAAGCTTGGAATTGTTAAGCTACTTTGATGGAACACCCCATCATTATTTTTCTAGTGTAGACCTTATTAGTTACTAGTAGGATGCTAATTATATTTTGTATGGCTCGTCACCTGCTTGTCTCCATGGAGATGATATACTTTTTTCAATGAATGCCACAGGTTTTTTCTTTTTTTTTTTCCTTTTTGTTTTTTGAAACACCTGCAGTTGAATCATGTAAAAGGGAAAACCTTCCACCATAAAAGTAAAGCACCTTTATATTTTACCAAATTTTTTCAAGCCACAGTATGTAACATTTTAGCATCCTTGGTGTAGTAGTAGTGCAGTAGTACAGTAGTATGGTATACAACTTATGTGTTTCCATGGACAATGTTCCAAAGTATGGTGTATTTCCATGGAATCGTGCTGGTGACGTACCACATCCAGAAAGTGACATACTGTACAGTATGTCACTTTTAGTTCTACTAAAATGTCTACACAATATCCAGTGATACTAATGCTCTGTGTTCCTGTTCCTCAGGCCATGGGGAAGTGTCTCTGAACGGGGCACATGTGCACAAGGTAAGCCACATACTGAGGATGATGTCTGTATCATCATGTATTTGGTGGGGACAGTTCAGGTTATGAATATGCACAGCACATGCTGTTAACATTGAACTTTGTGTTGCATTTTTGTATGAAAAGTGATCTATAAATAAAGTTTGACTCATTGCTTGATTCCAAGTTGTAGCTATTGTGGAAAAAGACTCCTTTAGTAGACACTGATTAATGTTGAAGCTGAAGATGAAGAATTTATTTTTTTGCAAGAAATAGGTCCATCAAAACAACCAGCAGCATGTCACCCAAACATCAAACCCCAAATTATACAAAGCACCAAGTTGATATACTCTGAGATGACCAGAGGATACACATTGCAAAGTGAGAAGGTAACAACTCCTACTGAGGTGTGGCCAGACGTGCTCCTGGTGGCATTCATGGGCTGGTTCATCCCAGGATGTTCCATATGGAGTTAAAACATGTGGGAGGGTGGATGAAATGCCTTGCAGTATGTAACTTTTAAGCAAATTCAATTCCTTATGGGGAACAAACTGTATGATTCTGTTCTGAGTGAGATACCTGTGAGTAAAACCAATAGCTGTGAAAACCTTAAGAGCTGTCCATGTGTTAACAGGAGATCTGCCAGAGACTGCTGAGCCTCAGCACAGGCCTCCACGCACTGCAGGTACGTCTGTCCCCGCCACATGAAGAGGGACACGTTATCAGACCCAGACAGCTGTTCAGACTTTACCTTTATCCCAACCAAAGTTCAGTCGTTTGGGTTTACATCAGTTTCACCAGATGTGACAATAATAATCTTGAATCCTAAATAAACTTCAGAGGACTTCAGAAGTAACGGTCCATCCATCCATCTTCTCCCGTGTAATCCGGCTGGTTGGGTCGCAGGGACAGCTGTTCGCTACCCAGTCCACTATTCACCTGACCCCCCCAACATGAATCCCTTGGTGTAATGGTGTTACAATGTTTTGTATATGTCTCACATATGAACACATATGCAAAATAGTCTTTTGGAGTTTTTAAAATTGTTCCTTCATCAAAAACATACCTAGAGTTATATTTTGTTTATTTGGTTGATTTAACTGTAGACTGGGGACTGTGAACATTATTCAACATTTCTGTAAATGTATCAAAGCCGGAGAGGCTGTTTTTCATCTGCAGTCCATCCGCAGATGGTAAGGTAGTGACAGTTACAATTATGCAAAACAGGTCCATTAAAATGTAGTGAAAATACAAAAAGAGGCACATAGAGAGAAATCAGACAGAGCCAAGAGAAGCATGCTCAAGCATGGAACGACAGCAGCTAATGATCACAGACTGTAGAGATTAGGTCTGATGCAGTTCTGACTGAATGTGCTTTTTCTCTGACTAAACTTGCTTGTTTGCTGAATCCTTCACATGTGTATGCAGGGGGCAGTGATCAAACAGGACTCCATCCTGGAGCTGCTGCTGCAGCCAGAGGAGGAGTGGCGCCTGAGGAGGGACGGGGACAGTCCGTCGTCAGGGGCGGAGCTGGGGGCCATAGGAGAGCTGGCCCTGCTCCAGAGGCAGCACAGTCTTCTCCAGGACGAGCTGCTAAGGCTGCGAGACGCCGAGCGCAGGTTCAAACAGAGCGAGAGGGAGCGGGCACGTCTGGAGCAACACATGCGCCATCTCATCAGTGTGTCCACCAGCACACAGGGGCCAGCAGCACCCAGAAATGTAACTCCTCCAAACATATATATACAGTATATGTACAGTATATGTACAGGGCGGCACGGTGGCTGAGTGGCAACACTCAGGCCTCACAGCGGGTTCAATCCCGGGTCGCCCGGGCCTTTCTGTGTGGAGTTTGCATGTTCCTCCCCTGTCTGGATGGGTTTCCTCTGGGTACTCCGGTTTCCCCATCAACCTAAAACATGCCCGCACCCCTATGAACTAACATCAAGGACCATGTTGTCCACCCTCCTGTGGGCTCACCACCTGCAGAGGGGTTCATAGGGAGGGTCAGGTGCTATGAGTATTGGGCAGCAAGCTGCCCCCGCGACCCAGCCGGATTAAGCGGGAGAAGATGGATGGATGGATGTACTTGGATGGATGTACTCTTGTGTATGAGCCTTATGTGTGTGTTTGCACTGTTGTGTATGAGCCTTATGTGTATGTGTTTGTACTGTTGTGTATGAGCCTTATGTGTGTGTGTTTGTACTGTTATGTATGGGCCTTATGTGTGTGTTTGTACTGTTGTGTATGAGCCTTATGTGTGTGTTTTTACTGTTGTATATGAGCTTTATGTGTGTTTTTATTGTTGTATTTGAGACTTATGTGTGTGTTTGTACTGTTGTGTATGAGCCTTATGTGTGTGTGTTTGTACTGTTATGTATGGGCCTTATGTGTGTGTTTGTACTGTTGTGTATGAGCCTTATGTGTGTGTTTGTACTTTTGTTTATGAGCCTCTTAGCGGTGTCAAAAGTACTGAAAATCAGATAATAATCAATACCAAAGCTAATATCAAAAGTAGATTCTCATTTGTGCAGGTATCAATATTAAAAAAGTCCTATTCCGAGAGCAAGACTGAAAAAGCTTTCCTGAATGTCTTTAGAATGATCTTGAGCTGTCTCAGAGCAAGTAGAAGAGCACTAAGACTAGTGTACACCCATGGAGCACTGTGGAACCTACCTGGACAAGGCCACATGGGCATAGAAAAGAAAGTACTGTGATTTAATGTTGAAAAACACATTCTACTGTCTAAATCAAGCTGTTTATTAACATCATGTTATTGAATACTGAGTCTTATTTGTAGTATCAGAACTGCATTTTAAATGATTATCGTGACAACATTTGAGCTGTGGAGGGTGTATGCCCCTCTCTATTGCTCTATGAGCCTCATGTCTGTAATCTTCTGCAGAAGGTGTGCACGGTGCACTGGCAGAGTCAGGAGCTGCAGGAAGCCAGTGATGAAGAGGTGATGACAGATCACGAGGACGAGAGGCCAGTGGACAGGTTCAAAGGTGAGAGAAGAACAAGGTAAACGTCATCACAACAAAGAGCAGTAGATAGCTGCAGATCACACTAGTGAGCAGGGGATTTTCATTTGTACCAAAGTGACTACATGACACTGCTCAATCCTATGTGTGTCACTGTTCAGAAAATAAAACTGGAGACTGCAGTAAGTACAATAAGAGCAATGAAGGTGAAAACTGAGCTTGGTCTGTGATATGGCATCTTGGAAATAAGAGATTAAAGCAATGAAATGTGAATGTGAAATGCACAAATCACTCCAAATACAACTTCAGAAGGTAAATGGGGAAAACAACGATTCCATGGTTAAACCGTGTTTAAAGTCCATTTTACATAATAAGTCTGCTTTAAAGTGAAACTTAGCAGAGCTTTTAGTGTGTCTGAAAGTCTAATTTCAGACAAAGACATATTTGGCTGGACTGTGAGTAAGTGAGAGCTGAACAGTGTGCACATGTCTCTAAGATTCTGTTGTTCTGTTGTTCCAGATGTGCAGGCAGCTTCACAGGTCTGACCTCCTGCACACTCCACACACTGGATGTTCTCTCAGGATCATCACACTACCAGGTCCTCCCTCCATAGTCTCTACAGTGTATGCCTACCACCAACACCCTGACCCTCTGTAATGGAGCTGTATGTCCGGACTCACCTGTGTGTCAGGAGGAACTACTGATGTTTTCATATTGACAAGATTTTGAACAATATCAATTCTAATATCAATTCTGATGCAAAAATATCAGATGATGATCAAACTGTAATTAAATTTAAAATACATAATTTATAATTCAATATTCAGTATTCAGTTCAGCTGCTCATATTTGATTTTTTCAAACTTTCAGTGTCTCTTTGGAATCAGTATTGGATCAATATCGCAGTACTTGCTCCAAGTAGTACTTGGTATCAAAATAAATCACAAGTCAGGGTTATTTGCCATCACTAGTCATTGTCTCTCTGACCAGTGGGACCAATCTGTACCTTCTGTCATTCTGCTGTTTGATCATCTGCAGCAGCACGTCGCTCAGCCTTCTCTCACTCTTCATATCCTCCTCTTCCATCATACTCTTCTTCGCATCTGTGAAAGCTTTGCCTGTCATGGTCTAAATGCCAAAGTAAAAGAACAGGTCACATATTTGTGGGTCTCCTGATTGAACTGTGGGGGGTTAGTGGTACAGGGATGGGTTCTTTATGGGCCTGGCAATGACAATCAGGTTCGACAGTCGTCACTGCACAAGTGTTTAACCACTCATTTAGTGATGAAATATGAGTATTCTTTCACCTTTTTATTAATTATTTCTGTATACTGAGAATGTAACTGAAAGTTTTCAGTTTGACTCCTGCTGCCTACATTGCTTACTGTTGGTGTGTCATTGAGCAAGGCACTGCAGGCTCCGTGCCTGTGGGTTAATGTGGCCAGTCTTCCCCGGTGGCTGTGGTCCAGAGGTAGCTAAAGACAGGGAGAATGAAATATGGACTCACGTCAAGTGCTTTGAGAACCTTGGAAGTGCAATATAAACCTGAGCCATTATGACATGTGTGAATGTGTTTTTTATTTAAAGGCCTATTATTTAAGATTGATGTGATAAATCTTATACAAGTGGCAATAAGAAATAATCCAGACTTTGTGGTGTAAGCATGCTGCATAAATGTGGAATAAAGTTCACTTTAGATGAATGGTGTGTTCTAGTGTCCTGTGCCTCCCCAGAGGTGCTCCAGTCTGTATGGGCCTTTCTTTACACCTGCTTGTTTCAATAAATATCCCATTGCTCTGCCTGGAATGTTCCATAATGTGCCATTAACGGGCTCTATCTTACATTTACATTGAAGCATCTTTGAGTGTCCAGAAAAGTGTTATATAAAACTGATGCATTATTGTTTATTCAATGACAGGCAGTTTTATAGCTCAAACAGGCATTCTGACTGAGTGAGGTTGCCTTTCCACAGATCTGACCTGTAACTTGGTCTCATTTAGTATTCATGAAGATAGAAAGGTTTAATACTATACTGTGAAACATTCCAGACAAAGCAATAACATCTCAACGGAGAAAAGAATTTGATGAACACAAGTCACAAATATTAATCTTCAATTAATGTCAGTGATATTTAGTTAACCAGAGTTATTAAATAAAATCATGGAAATAGAAAAGTACAATAATACTTCAGAAAATTCACCATGGAGATTGATAGCCAAGTGAAACAACTTTTCTATGGAAACAAGCAGGAGGAGGCCCTCTTCCAGGCCAAATGAGAGTCAGATTTGTGGAGATGTGAGCCTACTAATGGGTGAGTAATGGGTGATCACACAGCAAGCATCTGATGCCAACCAACCCGCCAGTTTTTTTTTTCTTTTGTGTGCAATAACATGAATGAAAAAAACAAGCTTTTATTTTTCTCTATTTTTTGCCTAAAGTTATATACTTTAAGTAAAACACTGTGCATTGATACTAGGTCAAAATCCATCACAGATATTTATAATGCAACCAGAGCCCAGGTTGGTAGCTATCACACATGGAAGGACTACTTCCTGTGATGTCAGTGGTGTTAGATGCCCCCCCCCATCCCTTTCCCCATCTCTCCCTCCCTCCTTCAGTCACTGTACTCCCTTCTCTCTTTTATGATAATCCCCAGGACAATGTCAGCCAAATGTGCTTTATTTATACCTCACAGGCCTAAGCCACAGAGTCACCGCTCCTGTAACGCATTCTTCCACTCAATCCCCGGAGCAGCCCATAATAGGCCCATGAGGAGGCCAGGGAGAGGATAGCATTACACCCTCAGCCACCACCCCAGCACTGGACACTCTCACTCCACACAGACAATGGAGCTACAGGAATCACCAAAGCAAAGCAGTTTTCAATTGGATTTGGTACAAACCTGTTTAAGCTTGTTTAATTTGTTCCACAGATTCACTAAAATCACTAATATTGACACATGAAAAAACAGCTGTTCAAAGTGCTCTTGTACTAGCTCAGAGAGAGAGCATCTTCTGCTCCATCACAGAAATGAAACTGGCCTCATTGGCTCCAGATGTGGCAGAGCAGAGTGATCATGGACAGTGTGTCACACCTCTACATGAGGCCTTAACCTAGAGGAGCATGTTCTGGAGCAGAGTACTGTTCCAACACTGCTCCACAGACTGAGAAAGTCTATTGTCCCCAGAGCCATCAGACTGCACAACTTTCTCTAGTTTGGCCATTTTGTTGAAGACAATAAGTGCAATAATTGTACTTCCTTGGACATAGGCAGCAGATGTGATATATGAGTTTTTTCCACAACTTAAGGCTCACCCATTTTACACAATAATGTCAAACAAAAATACACCTTTATTTTATTAAATAAATGTTTAAACTGACCAGAGATGTGTCCATTGTGTGGAAATTGTCCCTGCATTTTGGATGGAATTTTGCGGGTTTCAGCACAATAATCTATGACTCCTGTACTCTCTGGCTCTCACCAGCTCCACCAGCTCCACAGATGTTCCTTTAGCTCAATAGGATCCATAGACTGAACACAGTTCATAATAGGCAGCAAACCCTTTCTCTGTCTCGTGGTCCTACTGAGACTTTGCAGTTGCATCTGGGTGTGTTCTACATGTATGTGTATGGCAGGAGGTTCATCAGTTAATATAGTGACACAATTCAGCGGCACAGTGACTTACTGTGAGGCATGAGTGGCTAGCACTCATGCCTCACAGTAAGAAGGTTGCGGATTCGATCCCGGTTTGCTCGGGCCTTTCTGTGTGGAGTTTGCATGTTCTCCCCGTGTCTGGATGGGTTTCCTCTGATTTCCCACATCAACCCAAAAAACATGCACTGTAGGTGTGAAAGTTGTGTGAGTGAGTGATGGTGGTGGTCAGAAATGCTGTGTAAAAGCATCTTTGGGGACATGTGTCTGTGTAAAGCGCTAAATAAATAAATAAATAAATAAATGTACACATTAGCAAGCAGAGTCAAAAAGAGACAATGCCAGAGTGGACTTTCAGGTGATTGTGGCCCTTGTGGTCTGGAGCTGGAAGCTGGAGAAGGTTTAGACATAGCGGACAGTATGGGTTATGCTATTGTGTGGTCCTGACCAAAAGCTGAGATATGCATTGTCCCTTTTAATAAATGAACTAAAGATAGAGTTTGGTGCACATTCATGAAATGAGGCCAAAGGAGTGCAGACTAGTGAACTCTGCTCATGCCCTACCCAATAAAGCTACAGGAACACATTCAAGAGCTCTGTGGCAAATTTTACAAGATACTTTCTAGAATAGTGTCAGCTTGTCATACACATTGATTCCTATTGCTCTGATCAAAAATTCACATGAACGGCAAAATAAAATACAGCTTTAGTGAACAGACTCTCCCTCCGAACTTGAGATCTCTCCCAGACTGTGGCATGTAGGAAACGTGTAAAGTGTGGCGGAATTTTGGTGTGAATCAAGTCTGTCCATAGAATAATGACAATGAGAACATTTTGTCTGTGTCTCTATCTGCAGGTTAAGGTTCTGGCAACCCAGGTTCAGTTGTGATTGTAGTAACTTTTTAAAAACAAAGCACAGGATACCTACAGGTCCTTTAAAGTGTGACTAATACAATATTGTTCTGAATATAACAAATAATAATTCTTCCTCTAATCATAGTTTCACTTTCTGGGATCAGAGCAGATGAACATTTTTGACAGTAACAGCTGCCACTTAATACACTACAATAACATGGTCCCTAGTTTGCCCAAAATAGAAGAACAATAATTAGTCTTTGACACAGAGCGTCTCCAGAGCTGAGTGTGGCGTTGGGGGTGGGAGGGGCCAGAGTGGGGGCATAAAGATCACAGTCGAAGCACTTCAAATTGTCACTGTTCACAACCATCCTCTGAGCCCACAAGCACTCACCCTCTGCCCGAGACCCCAGCCCCGCGCTCACCATGGAGGCCATTAAGAAGAAGATGCTCATGCTCAAGCTGGACAAGGAGAATGCCTTGGACCAGGCAGAGCAGGCAGAGTCAGACAAGAAGGCAGCGGAGGAGAGGAGCAAACAGGTGAGTGCTACCTTCTGTGCATGTGGACCATATCTAACCACCATGCAAGACATAACCCCGTCTGTACCACCTGCAGCATGAGGATGAGCTGCTCCAGATGCAGAAAAAGCTCAAGTCCACTGAGGACGAGCTGGACAAGTACTCGGAGGCTCTAAAGGATGCTCAAGAGAAACTGGAAGTGGCTGACAAGAAGGCGGCTGATGTGAGTACTTATTTCCATGTGGTCACAGAAGTTTGATCATTTCTTCACCGTATTCAACCTTCACTGAAAGAGCTGCAGTCTGTTGTCTGTGTAAGCCAAGCCTGCTGCATTCCATAGCTGTCGTGCCCAATTCGAATCCCCCAGCTGTCAGGGATTGGGAGCCCCGTTTTGGCCATGATGTCAGACAGGCACCATGGCTGTAATCTGCACAACAATAGCACAGTGCCTTTTAGGACTGCTAACCACTACTCTCACTACAGAAGGCAGAACCACTGCTAACCAGAGGGAACCTGACTGCTAACTTGGGATGCACTGTTTTTCAGTTCCATTACCAATAGCGATATCATTGTTTACTTAAGTATTTGCCGATATCCGATATTAAGATACCAGTATCTAACCAGGACTAAAAAAATGTTATTTACCCTTCAGGTAATTACTGAACAGCTGAATGAATAAAATTCCAAACATTAGGAGATTTTCTGGGCCAACATCAGTCATTCATTATTAGATCCACTTAAAGGTCCAATCAGGATAATGGCTGAACCGATATCAAACCCGATCCAAGAAATTTTCCAGGATCAGTGCCAATATTTGATAGTATTGTATTGGAGCATCCCTGTTACTAATCAGTCACTCCATGAGGATACAACCACTGCTAACCACTCTGCCACTCACTGCACAGGACACATGACTGCTAACTACTCTGTCACTCACTGCATAGGACACATGTCTGCTAACTAGAAGTAAGATCTTAAGCCCGAGCCCGAGCCCGACGTCGGGTCGGGCCTAAAATGTCAATCATTGCTTCGGGTCGGGCCGGGCCGGGCTTCTCTCTCGCTGACTTTTTTAAAATAAATAAACAGTTAAATTCGTGCGCAGAGCATGAGCCAGAGCCAGAGCAGAGCATGCTCTGCGCACATGAACGACGCCCTCTTAATAATCTTCCCCTCCGCAGGTCCGCATGAAATTTCGGGTTTGCCTCGGGCTTGGGCCTGCAAATCAATTTAATTGGTCGGGCTCGGGTCGGGTCGGGCTTTAATACCCGCGGGTCAGGTCGGGTCGGGCTGGATTTTTTAGGCCCGATCTTACCTCTACTGCTAACCACTCTGCCATCATAGTGCAGTGCGTTTCAGGGTGGTGTTCTCGTGCCTGGGTGACTGTGAGGTGCTTGTGCCCAGGCTGAGGCGGAGGTGGCGTCTCTGAACCGCAGGATCCAGCTGGTGGAGGAGGAGCTGGACCGGGCCCAGGAGAGGCTGGCCACAGCACTGCAGAAGCTGGAGGAGGCGGAGAAGGCAGCCGATGAGAGCGAGAGGTATCCTGACTACATCAAACTGACATGTGTCACTCTACAGAGTTCTACACATGATCATTGTGAACGGCTCACACTCAAAGAGATCCGAGGAAAGGAAATGGTCACGACGAATATTGGAATCTGATTAGTCAAAGCATCACAACAGGAACTAGCCAAAATTTTTTACTTTTGTTGCATCCGGTTGAGCAAAAAACAACATCTTCCCTGTCCATAAATGCACAAAGCACATCCCTCTGCATGTGTATCACAAACTAAACTGTCTATTTTCACTAAAACAGGCTGGACGTTAGTCATCATCATCATGTATGATTTGGTTCTTTGGGTGCTTGGCCTTTGGCTTTCACACAAACCATAAAGCTGCTGTGTGATTGGTCCACTCACTGCCAGGCCAACGTGAACCTTACAATGGGAGAACGTCAAGATGGATTCTTGTGGCTTTGTGATGCACAAATATCATGAGAATCTTAGACAAGGTGAAGTGAAAGGTGGAACACTACTGAGACGGGAGGAGGAGTCAGGAGGAGGAGTCAGGAGAAGGAGGAGGAGGAGACAGGAGGAAGACAGGAAGAGGTGGAGGAGTCAGGAGAAGTCAGGAGGAGGTGGAGGAGTCAGGAGGAGGAGTCGGAAGGAGGTGGAGGGGACAATAGGGTAGCAGAGACAGGAAGAGGTGATGGAGATGGAGGAGGTGGGGGACACGTCACTGCTAACCACTCTGCCACGGGGTGTGTGTGTTGGCTGCAGGGGGATGAAGGTGATTGAGAACAGAGCTCTGAAGGACGAGGAGAAGATGGAGCTTCAGGAGATTCAGCTGAAGGAGGCCAAGCACATTGCAGAAGAGGCTGACCGCAAGTATGAGGAGGTCTGTCTCTCTTACAAACACACACACACACATACGGCCTCTCATGCTCTCACACACACAGGCCTCTCACGCTCTCACACACACAGGCCTCTCATGCTCTCACACACACAGGCCTCTCACGCTCTCACACACACAGGCCTCTCATGCTCTCACACACACAGGCCTCTCACGCTCTCACACACACAGGCCTCTCACGCTCCCATACACACAGGTCTCTCACGCTCTCACACACATAGGCCTCTCACGCTCTCACAGACACAGGCCTCTCACACTCACACACACACAGAGGCCTCTCATGCTCCCATACACACAGGCCTCTCACCCACTTTTAGGTTTAAACCAAGTGGATTTCAGCATTGAGTCTGGCAGCCCAAATGACAGACTCATGTGAGGCTCATTCTGAATGCTTTCAGAGATTGGGAGTCTGAGAACAACACACCAAATTACCCCAAATTGTATCATAAACAACTCATCCATTATGCTTTTGTAGTTAAAAATATAAAAATGATTATCAGTCAAAGCCATTTCACTTGAACATGTTTAGCTTGTATCAGGGGACAAAGAATAAACTTACTGAATTTAATGAATTTTATTGAATTTAAAATCTAAATTTTATGAAGTCTCATTTAAGTTAGCACTTAATAATAAACTTAATAAAGTGGAGTTTAATATATTTACCTGAAGGAGGTGTTCCACTGCTCTATAGTGTTTATTGTTATTGCTACTGTTTTGGACAATTATTTTCAATTCACATTCAGTAAACACTGAGCTCCTCCTTGTGTGGTGATCCCAGGTGGCCCGTAAGCTGGTGATCGTGGAGGGAGAGCTGGAACGCACAGAGGAGCGGGCAGAGCTGGCCGAGGCGTAAGATACACTCGCACATCATTTGGTCACTCCACTACAGGCAGTAATGTTTATGTCTTTGTCTTTCTTCTTATGTCCAACACTAAAGGAAATGTGCCGAGCTGGAGGAGGAGCTGAAGAACGTCACCAACAACCTGAAGTCTCTGGAGGCGCAGGCCGAGAAGGTACATGCCCATCCTGGTTTCTTTGACGTGTAACCACTAAACACAGATGAAACGGTCTGCTCTGCTTGTGTCCACAGTACTCTCAAAAGGAGGACAAGTATGAAGAGGAGATCAAGATCCTCACTGACAAGCTCAAAGAGGTGAGGACACACTATAGACTGTATAAAGAAGTGGATTCTGAGTCTGATATATTATTTAAGGCGATGATTGAATTTTTAGGCAATTTTTTTGTGAGATTTGGTTTACTCAAATGCTAAATGAGATATCAAGATATCTTTAATATGACACCAAAATTAAGCAAGTAATTTAAACCTGGCTCTTTTCATGTTTCTGTTTTAAATGTCCCACAAATTCTTTTTGTTGTTGTTGTTGTTGCCATCTTTGCATGTGTTTTTACATGTTTTCATTTTTATATGAAAACATTACATGATGAAAAACGTGTAATACATTGTTTCTTACATTTATGTAAGTAAACTGCAGAATAAGTTTCAAATTTGCATCTCTAAATTTAAGATTTCTTTCCTATTCACCTGCAGTCTCTCATCTGTGTTGTCATAACATAAAGTGACATTTGTACATTTGCTGTGATTAACAGGCAGAGACACGAGCAGAGTTTGCAGAGAGGTCTGTGGCCAAACTAGAGAAGACCATTGATGACCTGGAAGGTGAGTCCAATGTCCCGTCTGCTTTTACGCAGTTGGAGAGGTGGAGGTGTGTGTGGAGAAGTGTGTGGAGGTGTGTGTGGAGGTGTGTGCGAAGGTGGGGAGGTGTGTGCGAAGGTGTGTGGAGAAGTGTGGAGGTGTATGTGGAGGTGTGTGTGTGGGTGTGTGGGCGTGTCAGGGTGTTTGCGGAGGTGTGTGTGTGTGTGTGTGCGTGCGTGTGTGTGTGTGTGTGTGAAGGTGTTTGCGGAGGTGTGTGGGTGCGTGTGGAAGTGTAGAAATATGGAGTGTGTGGAGCTGTGGAGGTGCTGAGGTGTTAAGGT
The DNA here is from genome assembly GCA_030686955.1 of Odontamblyopus rebecca. NCBI lineage: Eukaryota > Metazoa > Chordata > Actinopteri > Gobiiformes > Gobiidae > Odontamblyopus > Odontamblyopus rebecca. The sequence continues at coordinate 25,679,974 of CM060669.1, forward strand.
GTGGAGATGTGGAGATGCGGAAGTGTGGAGATGTGGATGTGTGGAGGTGTGGAGATGTGGAGGTGTGGAGCTGTGGAGCTGTGGAAGTGTTAAGATGTGTAGGTGTTGAGGTGTTGAGGTGTGGAGCTGTGGAGAAGTGGAGATCTGGAGGTGTGGAGATGTGAAGATGTGGAGGTGTGGAGATGTTGAGGTGTGGAGATGTGGAGGTGTGGAGGTGTTGAGGTGTGGAGATGTTGAGGTGTGGAGATGTGGAGGTGTGGAGATGTTGAGGTGTGGAGGTGTTAAGGTGTGGAGCTGTGGAAGTGTGAAGATGTGGAGGTGTGGAGGCAGACGTGGCTTATGACACACATTTGTGCACAGATGAACTGTACGCGCAGAAGCTCAAGTACAAAGCCATCAGCGAGGAGCTCGACCACGCCCTCAATGACATGACCTCCATGTGAGTACTGCACTGCCCCACCCTCATGTACAGGTGATGGTGAGGAGTACTGCACTACCCTCATGTACCGGTGAGGAGTACTGCACTACCCTCATGTACAGGTGAGGAGTACTGCACTACCCTCATGTACAGGTGAGGAGTACTGCACTACCCTCATGTACCGGTGAGGAGTACTGCATTACCCTCATGTACAGGTGAGGAGTACTGCACTACCCTCATGTACAGGTGAGGAGTACTGCACTACCCTCATGTACAGGTGAGGAGTACTGCACTACCCTCATGTACAGGTGATAATGAGGAGTACTGCACTACCCTCATGTACCGGTGAGGAGTACTGCATTACCCTCATGTACAGGTGAGGAGTACTGCACTACCCTCATGTACAGGTGATAATGAGGAGTACTGCAATACCCTCATGTACAGGTGAGGAGTACTGCACTACCCTCATGTACAGGTGAGGAGTACTGCACTACCCTCATGTACAGGTGATAATGAGGAGTACTGCAATACAGTACTGCACTCTGCATATTTAGAGTGAGTTCTTCTGTCAAACAGAAAACACTTTTGTTCCACCTTGTGATGTTGTGGTATTAAAAAAGTAAAAAAAAAATGTGTTCTTAAATGCCACACACCTTCAGTAGAATCATTTGGGTCATTTCAGCCTGGGATTTATGAATCTCTACTTATCTGAAGGTAATACCTGTTATCTTGAAAATGACCGCTTCATCACATCATAAAGTGAAACACAGCATTTTGACCTTTGGAGATGTGGACAGACTAATAATGCAGGAATACTCTGCTGTCCTATATTACACAAAACTGTTTCGTTTCATTCACGTGTTTGAGTAACCATTTATTTTATTTTTTTTTATTGGAGTGTTCTCTGTTTGACAGAATAACTCAGCCTAAATCTGCAGGGTTAGTGTGTTAAAGTTGTGAGAAAGAAACAAAAAACAACTCCAGGTATGTGTTGTGATGAGGAAACAACCTTACAACAGAGATCAGAACTTAGTGTAATATGGGTTTTTTAAGGGCCAATTCAAACTTGATCTTGATCCTTATGCAGTTTTGGTATATCTCTACATGTGTCTGTAGCCTGAGCTACAGCATAGATGTGCCTAACGCTTCTCTGTTTGTGTGCAGTTAAAGCCGCCCTCCTGCCTGTGCTGTCTCCTCTTCAGTGTGGTTCAGAACAAGTCAAAGCCATCAGAGAAGCAAAATACACATGGTCACAACACACAGCTTTATTCACATGTAACCTGTTCTCTTTTATAACAGTTTCGGTCTTACTATCATGCATTTGTAATTTTACTATAAATGTTTCACTTAAGTAAAATAGTGTGTATTTCCTTTTTTTATTCTGGCACACAAAATCTGATGTTAAAGTGCATATGACAGTTTTTAAATTTTGACTTAATTTGGTGGGATAATACCTGTTGTAAATAGAAATTTTAGTTTTTACACCAGTCATGGAGTAATTTCCGAAAAAAGTTGAAAAATATGTTATAACAGAGAGTTCCATCCATCCATCCATCCATCCATCTTCTCCCGCTTAATCCGGCTGGGTCGCGGGGGCAGCGTGCTGCCCAATACTCATAGCACCTGAACCCCCTATGAACCCCTCTGCAGGTGGTGAGCCCACAGGAGGGTGGACAACATGGTCCTTGATGTTAGTTCATAGGGGTGCTGCATGTTTTTTGGGTTGATGGGGGAAACCGGAGTACCCGGAGGAAACCCATCCAGACACGGGGAGGAACATGCAAACTCCACACAGAAAGGCCCAGGCGACCCGGGGATCGAACCCGCAACCTGGTGGGATAATACCTGTTGTAAATAGAAATTTTAGTTTTTACACCAGTCATGGAGTAATTTGGGAAAAAAGTTGAAAAATATGTTATAACAGAGTTATAAAACATATTGATGATATCACACTGGTAGAATTCTATCCAAAAGTTAAGTACAATTTACACATACGAAACACATTTTTCTGATCTTTCTTTAAACAGTGCAACTAATAAAGGGGTTTTCTCATAGTTAGTTATGGAATTACCTACGGTAATGTCATAATTTCCAACCAGGATTTTTTCAAACTAAAAAATGGCTAAACTGGAAAAAAAAAAAGTTTTTTTTCAAAATCTTAAATATAATGATCCTAATTGTGTTTTAGTAAAATGGGTAGTTCATGAGAGGCGGCACGGTGGCTGAGTGGCAACTCAAACTGCGGTAAACTGCCCCCGCAACCCAGCTGGATTAAGCAGGAGAAGATGGATGGATGGATGGTAGTTCATGAGGTCAACGAGCTCTGTGTGGCCGAAAATGAATTTCCCCTTGGGGTCTAAAAAGTCTAAAGCTGCCATAGGCATAGACAGGAGGCGTGGTCAGTCTGGGCGACCTGCAGGTCCCATCAGGCTGACCACGCCTACCGGAAGTAACAACAGCTGATATATGACACGTCACCACCAACACCGGTGACAGTTCTGAAGATGGCTCGCAGCAAGCAGCCGAAACATGTCAACAAGGTAAAAAATACACTTGGCTACATTGTCTTAGAAAGGAACCTAAGAAGTTGCTGCCATAGGCACTTTAAGGTCACAAAGGCTGTTGTCCTAAGGTGCACTATGGCATTTTCTAGTGAGGGATCTGTCATAAGTTTGTCTCCATGAAGATGTTACTGCTTTGCTTGTGACTTAGCTTGACCACTTGCTTCTTTCCATGGAGATATATAGGTTTAATGCCATATTTTGGAACACTCTAGGCTATCACCAAGGAATAGGCTTAATACTCAGATTCTGATACCATGCTGATTATTAAAAACACACTTTATTTAGACAATAGAACGTGATTTCCAACATTGAAGATATATATTTTTTATATTCTCATGTGACCTTTTATCTGTGTAACCCCTCAGTCATCCAGATAGTTTCTATGTGCTCTTATACTTGTCCTGATACAGCTCAAGATCATTCTAAAGCGATTCAGGACAGTCTCATTTCTGTCCTGGGAATGTGACAATTTTAATATCGAAACTTGCTCAAATTGGTATCTAGTTTTAGTGTTGATTACTATCTGGCTTTAGATACTTTTGACAATACTACTCTAGACACATCAATAACATCTCCATAGAAACAATCAGATGACATACATTCTGCCAGAAAACTTGTATATTGTATTGTTAAGTTCAGAAACTGGGATTTGTGTCTTCAACCAGAGGTTTGATTGTGCGCACAGCTTCATATCTTCACCATACCCTTGTGTAAATAAAATGCAGTCTGGACTCAGCAGTCAGGAGTCCCAGTTCAGGTTGTAGGACTGCTTTGCTCCTTTCCCAGTGTGACAGGGGTTAAACAGAGCGTGGTAGAGGAGGATGGTCCATATGCTACACAGGGCTGGAGGAGACCACATGCCACTGGGCTGGGAATGTTCCAAAGTATAGAATTCTGTAAAAAGAAAAACATGTACATATCAGAAAACATTTCCTCCAATCTGCTCTAATGGTCAGTGCCTATGAGCATTAGCACCCCCTGAACTAAACACTTTTACCATGTTAGAATTGTTTCCATTCTCTTTCACCCACTTGAAGTAGATAGATGGATGGATGGATGGATGGATAGACTGATTCATGGAAGGATGGATAGATAGATGAGTAGTTTATACTGCTGGGTAATTTGTGTTCAAGGAGCCATACACAACCATACACGCCTACTACTCTTTGTTAACTCATTTATTCCCAAATTTTTCCCAGACACAAAAATATCCAAATCATGTGTCATTAGTATCCCTTTGAAACACTCAATCATAATTTAAGAAAAGTGGGTGAAAAAGTGTGTTTTATGATCATTCACTATTGTGACCGATGGGATACTGTTTTGTATCAATTGGACAGACTGAATATAGGTCTGAACTGTGCAATGTGTGTGTGTGTGTGTGTTTGTGCGTGTTTTTGTGTGTGCAGTGTGTGTGTGTGCGTGTGCGTGCGTGTGTATGTCTGCGTGTGTGTGTGCGTGTGTGTGTGTCCACTCACTGGAGCGTTGTTTGGATGGGTATTTATCACATTGATGGATCTAAAATCTGCACACACACACTCATGGGGAGTGTCAGCCGGCACATTTTCTGAACCTTTCTTGGAAATGTGTCAAATTTGTACACTTTTCAAAACAAAAAGTAACACATTCTTGTAAAAAGGACTCTGAGGTTAAAATACAGACACAGTCATCAGATTTATGAACATTCGACACAGCAGAGAATGCTCCAACACCTTTAGACGTGCAAGTGTGAGGGAATCACACACCTGAGTGAGCAGTGTCACACTGTTTTTGCTGGTTAGAGAGTGAGATACAGTATATGTTCTAATACTGTATGTGTACAATTTTCAAATCTGTGCTTTTTAGCAGTTGGTTTCTAAACTGTGTCAAAGTCTCAGAATAAAAACCAACCTCACACAGATTATCACTACTGAAGTCTTTACATAGTGTTTTGGTGCTTCTGTATCTGTAAAATATCTCCATATCACATTCCTGTGTTCTGTTTGGTCAGTGGGCTTTGGTGAGAGTGTGCAGTATTTGAGTACACAGATTATGGCACATGCAGACTGACCGTTACAGTCGATCATTGTGTTTCAGGTTCTGCAAAAAGTGTCTTGCAGTTTTGATATGAGAGTTAAGGATGGAGAATGGATATGAGCTTTTTCTCCTTGAGTGACAAGTTTTGGAAATGCTTTAGTGTCTGTAGTGTTGAAAAAACCTGTATTAGATCACCAGCATGGTTTAAAGTTCAGATATGGGTTTAGGTTAGAGTTTAGGTTAAGGTAAAGCCATTAGTTAAAGTTAGGATCAGTCTCCAACAAATGAATGCAAGTCAGTATAATGTCTCCCAAGAAGCACTGAGAACATGCACAGAGCACACAGATACGTCTTCTGTAGTGTGTGTGTGTGCGTGTTTGTGATTGTGTTTGCGTGTTTGTATGTGTGTGCGTGCGTGTTTGTGTGTGTTTGTGTGTGCTCTGGTCATGTGACAGTTTACAGTAAACAGGTTACATTGCACATATTTAATTGAGACCCTTTATTATTTCAATATCTCCTGGAATGCATTGATAGATCATTTAGTAACATTGTTCTGCCCTCGCTATATGTACTGGATATAACTAGTCAGACAGCTAAACTCCTTCTTGACATCAAGACTCTGAAGACGTTAGCTCGTTGTCCACAGGTTTATTGAAGTGGCAAAAAAAGGTGAAACTGGAACAGACATAAAACATAAATCACAATGTGCACCTCTAACATGTACACAACAATATATGCAAATGAATACAGCATGTCCAAATCACAAATTGTATATAGTTACTGCACCATTTTTTTTTTTTTTTTAGCTTTTTTTATAATATTTCTTGCTTCAAATGAAATATACTGTACTGTCACATGAAATCAAACACACAACCTTTCCCCTTAAATTCCCTTAACATAAACCAAAATGGCTATAGAACAATTCAACATGGTAGCAACAATGCCGCATTATCATTTTGTAGCTTTCCCTTTCTATTACAGATCTAAGGAAGACTGTAGCTCCTCCAGGCTTGACAATCTTCACTTCAACTTCGCGTACTTTTCCGTCGTTACTGGGGAATGTTTGGGTGACTAATCCGAGAGGCCATTGATTCCTTTGTACTTGAATGTCCTTCATGAGAACTACAGATCCAACTTTGATATTTGAATGGGCAGCCTGCCACTTTCTTCGTGTCTGCAATGTTGGGAGAAACTGTTTCCGCCAGCTATCCCAGAAGGTATTGGAAAGGTGCTGGACTTGTTTCCATTGACACCTGAATAGGTCCGAAGCTTTAAAGTCGCCTGTAGAAGCAGGCACAAAGTTCACTTTTTGAGTGAGAAGAACAGCTGGCGTGAGTATGAAAGAATCATCTGGATCTGTTGTGACAGGAGTAAGGGGTCTGGCATTAATTATCGCTGCAACTTCTGTCATAAAGGTTACCAGAACTTCATGTGTAAGTCCGTCTTTGAACTGGAGGAACATCGAATCAAGGATCCTTCTGGTAAGACCAATCATGCGCTCCCATGATCCTCCAAAATGAGAGGCGTGAGGGAGGTTAAAGGTCCAACAGCATTCCTGATTTGTCAGAAAAGTCTTTACTGCTGTGTCGTCAATGTTTGAGGGTATTTTCAACTCCTTGCATGCACCAACAAAATTAGTGGCGCGGTCTGAGCGAATGTGTTTAACAGGGCCACGAACAGTAATGAACTGGGGTAGTGCATTGATAAAAGACGAGGTGTCAAGCATCTATAACTTTGATATGAACCGCCCTTGTGCTCCTACACATGAAGATTACAGCCCATCTCTTGCTCTGTGAAAAACCTCCTCTGGTACGACGTAAGGATACATTCCATGGACCAAACACATCAAGTCCAATATTTGTAAATGGTGGGTCCATAGAAAGACGACAATCTGCTGGAAGATTGACCAGTTTTTGAACACTGACCAGAGCTCTAAGATGCCTGCAGATTGTGCACTGGTAAATGATACTGCTCACCCTTTTCTTTCCACCAACAATCCAAAATCCAGCAGCACGTATTGCTCCTTCGGTGATCAGATGGCCTTGATGGTGGACCCAATTGTGGTACTCTCGGATAAGCAGAGTGGTGACATGCTGTTTTCCAGGAATAATCAGTGGATTCTTTTCGCTTTGCTCCAAGTTTGAATGGTGAAGACAACCTCCAACTCTAAGCATGCCTTGAAGGTCAATGAAAGGGTCCAAATGTTTCAGTGGGCTGTTTGCTGGAATTTTCTTGTCATTTTGAATGCATTCCATTTCTTATGTATAGACTTCTTTTTGCAATGTTTGTATGATGAGGTTTGAAGCTTGTCTTTTTTCTTCGACTGTGATCTCCACATTACAGTAATGCCAGCCCTTACAGATGCTTTTCTTTGGCAGGGTGGCCTTGAAGCAGCGACAGATGTGAATGAGACAACTGACTGCACAACTTGAGGAACTCCAGGTTGAAAACTTGGCAAATCTTTGAGATCCAAACTGTTTGAGACACATCGAAGTGCTTAACGCAGACACTAGAGGCCTGATGTTTGGGTCTGAGTTGGGATCCACCAAAGCGTAAGAGTCATTTTTGGCTTGTGTTTCTGAAGACACCAAAAACTTTGGTCCTGTCAACCAGTTTGTGCGCTTCAGATTGCTGGCATAAACAGACCGAGTTGCATGGTCTGCAGGATTCTGTTCGGTTGGTACGTAGGACCACTGGTTTGGATGGGATGATTTGCGAATTCGTTGTATGCGGTTACTGACATATACGTACAAACGTCTGGTTTCATTACAAATATAACCCAGGACTACTTTGCTGTCTGAGTAGAACTTTATTGCATCTAGCATGAGGTCCATTTCGGCTGAAACCAAGTCTGCTAGCTCAACAGCAAGGACTGCTGCACAAAGTTATAATCTTGGCACAGTATGCTCTGGACGAGGCGCCAACATGGCCTTTCTCATTACAAATCCCACATGATCGTTACCAGCAGCGTCTGTGACTTTTAAGTATGAGACAGCAGCTATGGCTTTTGTTTAAGCGTCACAGAAGATGCACAGTTCTCTCCTGACAGCTGCAGATGGTGAAGTTTCAGTGTAAGGTCTGGGGATTGACAGATTGGCCAACTCTGTTAAGGACTCTCTCCAGTTTTTGGTGTCTCTCTCCAAGATGCCCAAGTGTCCTCCAGCTCCTCAGGCAGTGGCGCATCCCAGTCAACTCTTTCAATGGTAAGTTCCCTCAGGATATGTTTGCCTTGGATGGTGACTGGAGATACAAACCCAAGAGGGTCGTATAGACTATTGATGGTGGATAACACGCCTCTTCGGATAAAAGGTTTTACTTCATCTGATACACTGAATGAAAACGAGTCCGTTGGGAGGTTCCAGTTGAGACCAAGACTACGATGCACTGGAACCATATCTGAATCTAGATCTAGATTTTTGAGATCACTTGCATGGTCTTCTGGTGGAAAGGCATCCAGAACTTGTTTGTTATTAGCTGCAAACTTGTGCAACCTCAAGTTTGACTTTGACAGAGCAACTTGAGTTCTTTTTAGGAGGTCAACTGCAGCCTCAGCTGTTGGCATGGACTTCAGTCCGTCATCAACATAGAAATCACGCATGACAAAGTCTTTCACATCAGAATCCACCTGGATTTCAGGGCTCAGGACAGATTGGTGAAAGCCATAAATAGCTACATCTAGTGACGGACTGTTACACACACATGGACGTGCATCCGACATTCCACAAAATGTCCTGACGGGTTGTTGTCTTTAAACCACAAGAACCATAGAAAGTTTCTGTCTTCTTCTCTGACAAGGAAACAATAGAACATTTGTTCTATGTCTGCGGTGAAGGCAATTGCTTCCATGCGAAAATGCATGAGCACACCAAGCAAGGTGTTGTTCAGGTCCGGTCCAGATAACAGAACATCATTCAGTGCGACACCTTCATACTGGGCACTAGAATCAAACACCACTCTGATCTTTTTAGCTTTCCTTGGGTGGTAGACACCGAATGTTGGCAAATACCATCGTTCTTCCTGTTCAGTCAGAGGTGGCGCTAATTCCGCATGACCAACCCTGAACATTTGATCCATGAACTTGAGAAAATGGTCTTTCATCTCTGGGTTTCTTTCAAAATTGCGTTTGAGAGACATCAGGCACTTTAATGCTTGAGGACGGTTATTTGGGAGACGTTGTCGTGGGCACTTAAATGGCAGAGGTGCCACCTGTTGTTGGGTGGCACCTCTGCCAGGTGAATTGGGATAGGACTGAACGTGATATTCTGATGAAGCATTGCCATCTTGAAATTTTGCATCCTGCGGCTTAGAGAAATACTCATCATTGTATGAGTGAGATGGCTGTTGAATGAGATGGAGTGGCGGGCAATCGGTGTTGGGATGGGGTGGTGGAGTGAAAGGTTTGGCCTTAGCTTTTAAAACTTTGCTGCATGTGGGACCTGGTTCTACTTTTACAGGTGTTTGCAAATTCCTCGATTGTTCGACAACATATTGCTCAGTGTGTTCTGCTGGTTGTAAAGATGGTATAGAGTTTAGATTAAACTTAAAACTGTGCCTTTCGTTTCCCACTTCACAAGCAGCTTCAAGGGCTTCAGCTTCTGCTATTGCTGCTGCTGTTTCTTTCTCACAGTTGAGCATTTCCATAGATGCCTCCACTTTAGCCTTTTCCACATTTAGTCTCATTTCTTTTTCTGCATATGCAAGGCATGCTTTTGCTCCCTCTGCCTTGGCGCTGGCCTTTGCAACTGCTGATCCATCTGACGCACTTGTTTTCCCTGAAGCGCATGATTTTTTTTCGAATGATGTAGATTTGTCATCCATTGTACGATTTGTTTATGCACCTCTTTACTCTGATGGTGGTCCACTTGGTGTGGGGGACAATGCAGTCTTCGTTTTCCAGCTCAAACTGCGTTATCTTGCCCGCTTGACAGCCGTGGTTTCACTGTTCTGCCCTCGCTATATGTGCTGGATATAACTAGACAGACAGCTAAACTCCTTCTTGACATCAAGACTCTGAAGACGTTAACTCGTTGTCCACAGGTTTATTGACGTGGCAAAAAAAGATGAAACTGGAACAGACATAAAACATAAATCACAATGTGCACCTCTAACATGTACACAACAATTTATGCAAATGAATACAGCATGTCCAAATCACAAACTGACTGTATATAGTTACTGCACCATATTTTTTAGCTTTTTTATAATATTTCTTGCTTCAAATGAAATATACTGTACTGTCACATGAAATCAAACACTACCTTTCCCCTTAAATTCCCTTAACATAAACCAAAATGGCTATAGAACAATTCAACATGGTAGAAACAATGCGGCATTATCAATTTGTAGCTTCCCTTTCCAACCCAACACCTTATGATTTTCCATCAAATAATTATATACTATTGAAGATATTATAACAAATAACGAATACATACCCACGATGCTACCAAAGGCATAAGATGTATGTAGATGTGACTGGATTGACTTGGATGAGAACAACACCTCTCAGAAACCATGCATTACAGATTTTAGTGTCACATGACCTATCGACAGAACTATTCCTTTCTTAAAGGGCCACAACACAAGACGCATGAATCCAGGAACAAATAGTAATTAGCTTCCTCAAGTGGTGAAAACTAAAACAGCACAAACATTTTTATAGCCTTAGAAATGAAAAAAAAATTTTACGGTCACTATTGTGACCAGTGGGATTGAATTGGTTAATTTATGCCAATTTTGAGTCATAAAGGGATAAGATATTACCATTACCATTAAACAAATCAACTGGATTCACAAAGCTTTTGCAGCCGACATTTCCCTACCAACCAGGTAGCTTCTTCAGGGCTTGTGTTATTGACTGTTGTTGATAATACTTTGTTCTGTTATGGAGTAGTTTTAGAACAACAGCAATTAAAAATTACAAAAAAAAAAAAAAAAAGATCTGTGCAAGTCTATATGGTGTCACTGCCTTGTCTAGAATGTTCCACAGTGTGGCATAAACTTATCTATCTTGTGTTTGTTCAAATTACAAAGTTTTTAATTGCTCAAAAATACCTTAAAATACCTGTAACTTGGGGACACAGTTTTAAATAAAACACTGTGAAAAATGCCAAATAAAACAATAACATCTCCACAGAGACAAGTGCTTACAAGCTCTCCACCAGAAGAAACGTTACACAGCGCGCCTTTAGTGAAAATGTATTCACATTGACTTCACATTTAGTTCGATGCTTACCACAATAGCGATGTGAAAATGACTTAGAAATAGCACACAGGCTGAGAGACTTTCTGTTGAAAACCACCTGCTTTATTCTGGTCCCTCAGTGAGACTGTGACCCCAACACAAAGGAGCATAGAGGGGCACAGAGGGGCACAGAGGAGCACAGAGGGGAACAGAGGGGCACAGAGGAGCACAGAGGGGCACAGAGGACCACAGAGGGGAACAGAGGAGCACAGAGGGGAACAGAGGGGCACAGAGGAGCAGAGAGGGGCACAGAGGAACACAGAGGGGAACAGAGGGGCACAGAGGAGCACAGAGGGGCACAGAGGGTCACAGAGGAGCATGGAATTCACAAAAAGTTGCACAAAAAGTTTATGTACAAACAAAGACAAACTTCACAAACTTCCTCACTTCTTGTTTTGCTGAGCTCAGATCTCCTTCTGCCTAATCTCTCAAAGTTGTGATGCGTAAAGTTCAAAGCATGTGGATCAGAACGCAAATTTCCATTTAGTTGCCGTGTTATAGATCACAAACTTAACATGGAAAATGACATATGTAACATTTTTGCACACAACTGAAGAACTACAGTGAGCACAGGACACAGGTTCATGAGCTCTCAAATGAATGCAGGGCAGCATTACACAAACAAGCATGAAGCACTCAAAATAGTGAAGAAAACCATTATGGAGGTCTCCTTCAAACAGAAGGACTCAGTGTGTAGGTGTAGTTACATTTGACAGTTCTAGGTCGAGCTGCTGAGGCGTCTCCGCAGTAAAGATTCTGGTTTGACCTCGATGTCCTCCACATCACTGTCACACTCCCTCTGTGGGGACACAACACACTGTATGACTACAAGTATACACAAGTATATACAAGCAGGCACACAGAAATACTGTCCCCAGAGGCCTGTACTACCAAGAACTAGGGAGTTCATGAAGTAAGTTTGAGTTGAAACCCTGGTACTATGAAGGAGGAACAGGACAGAGACAGAGAGAGACTGTGAGAACCCACTTCATAGTACCATTCATTCAGATTTCCCCATGTCTAGCTTAGTCCAGTGGTTTTGTTTGCAGTTTGCGCTGCCTGTGTGTCGTGTACATAAACAGGGTATTAACATGTAACATAAATAGATCACCATGTTACATTTTATTGTTTATAAAATGCTATATTTGCAGAAAACAGCATAACGTGCTTTATAAGTTTCATTTTTGGCGCTCAGTGTCTGACCTCCTTTTGCTCTCCGCGCTAAGTCACTCACTCCTCTCTAAGGATAACACTCTCCCTTCAGAGCATTAACACAACACAATCAGTATCATCCCGCTAATGAAATTACTGCACATCACATCAGGTTTGGAGAGTTGCTGTGTAAAGTTTTGTATCATGTTTTTGTATATTTATGGAGAATTGTGGCTTGTGGGCAAAGCATTGCACCGCGTCTTACAGCTCTTCATAAGGAGGGTTCAAATAGGGCCCAGGAGAGATCGCTAAAATACTCAAACATGCATGGATGACATCTAAAACCACTTCAGGCATGTTTTTGATGAAGGAACAAGAATGTGACCAGGAGAGGAGACATGGGGACACTGGGGTGTGTGATCCAAAAATGACAGGGAACAGGTCTGGACGTCCCACCTGCAGCGGGTTGGTCTCTGGGCTGGTCCTCCTGCGCTGGCGGAGGCCGAGCAGTCGAGTGCACATCCACACCGTGTTCAGGGACATCTGTACATAGGTACACACACTACTTCAACTTTCATTGCAATAAATACTACTGAGTATTAAGGAAGACAGGACACGTACCTTCCATTTGCGTTTGGCATTGAACTTCTTAAAGTTTTTCATGTTGATGGAGGACCGATTCCTTTTATCTGCCTGTTTTCGAGTGATGGGCTGAGAGAGAGAAAGCACATGAGCTCTGAGCAGGAGTAACATGGTGTGCTGTGTGTTCCCTTATATAGTCTATGGGAGGGCTGTCAAACTAGAACTTTTCTTGGCCCTCACGTGTCCTAAAGAAATGGACTACATTATTCTGAAAAATACTTTCTACTACATGTTTGAAAGGGTCTGAGATGGAATTAAGGGGTAGTGGCACTTTGAAAGCTCAGATAAATGCAAGCATTTTCAAAGATAAAAAGTATAGGTCTGGTCTGTGGCCCTTCACTTGGTTACCTTTATCCAGGGATGGAGCAGGCACTCATCTGCAGTCATCCTCTCCCTGCACATACAGAGCACCCATCAGCACTTCCCCTGGAGCAAGTTTCACCCATCCGGCTACACCCCCAGAGCAAGTGTCTCTCAAGATAGAACTTCCAAATAGCAAGGCTCCCCACACCAGGTACTGCCCCAGCACATGCCTGCCCTCCATCAGTTAATCCCACTATGGGGTACTCACTCTGCACTAGTCATCAGGAGCTTCCGGATGAAGTCCTTGGCCATGTCACTGGTGGTTTTAAAGGGCCCCTCCTCAAACACAAACTTGAGCTCAATCACATTTTTTAGTGTCTCATCATCAGTGTCCCCTTGGAACGGGGACAGGCCACTCAGACTGAGGACAAGGAGACAGTGTGAGGGCTTTTATAATTCACTGTCCACAAACAAGACATGTAATAAAAGTCTTATAAACGGAAAAAGTAACTTACAGAATGTAGGTAATGACACCAATGCTCCTACAACACAAAAAGTATATGTGAGGAGAGAACTACAGATTTAGTAGGTTTATTTATTTGTTTAACAGCAGAAACTACAACAACTACTACAACAACTACTACTATTGCAGCATATTCACCACATATCTGCAGCCGTGGTCAGAGGCTCATATTTGATCACCTCAGGAGCTGTGAAGAAAAACAAGGGTGTCACATGAGCATGTCCTTCACACATATGTCACAAACCTTAAAGAAGGGGAGACTGGGCTGGGTCATCACACTCACCATATTTCCATTTGTGAAAAAAAGTTAGTAAACTAGTCAGAATTTTGATCAAAATTCGGGCTGGGTCATCACACTCGCCATATTTCCATTTGTGAAAAAAAGTTAGTAAACTAGTCAGAATTTTGATCAAAATTCACCTTTTCGAAAAATTAGGTACTCTGGGATGGGATACGCACAACTGTAGGGGTGTGGGGTACACTGGGATGGGATACTCACAGCTGTAGAGTGTGGGGTACTCTGGGGTGGGGTACTCACAGCTGTAGAGTGTGGGGTACTCTGGGGTGGGGTACTCATAGCTGTAGAGCGTGGGGTACTCACCAATGTACTGGGGCGTACCGCTGGTGCTGCGGTACTCCTGCCCAGGCTCCAGGCGCTGTGCGAGGCCAAAGTCGATCAGTTTGATGTTCGGCTCCGACACTTTCTCCGACAGCATGATGTTCTCCGGCTACACACAAGAGAATGTACAAGTGAGACACAGGGGCCCTAGAGAGGCACAGGGGGCCTAGAGAGGCACAGGGGATGGAAAATATATTTCCATGGCATAATAACTACAGTATATCTAAATGAGGTGCCATTTAGATTTTTGATTTTTTTTTTTTTTGTCACATTATTAAAACATTTGCACAATAATAGAACAAAAACAAGTACAGTCAGGAAGGGATTTAACATACATTTGCATGAAAACTGCCACTCTGGAATGATAGAGCAGTACAAGCCATCAACTTAACTTCAGATCATTTACCCCATCTTGGGTAATAAACATCAGTTTGAAGCCTTAACATGTATATCAAACGTTTCCATTTTATCAGTTTCTTCATTTCATTTCAACCAGTCCTCTAGTAAAGGTGGGTCTGGTTGAAGCCATTTATGTGCAAATCACCTTTTTAGCACAGGCACAGAGAATTTTGAATAAATACCTGACATTGTGTGTTAATCGGGTACATCCCCCGTGTGTCATCACATTTTGAGTAACAGTGACACGGATTATTTGTCCAATCGTTGATTCATTTGTCCAATTGTTGATTCATTTGTCCAATCATTGATTCATTTGTCCAATCGTTGATTCAATACCTTTCCAAACTTAACTTTACACAGGACAAGAATTCTTGCTAATAAGGAGAAGTTGAATGAGCAGTTTCACATTTTCCCACTGTTCGGTTGGTATAACTGCTTTCTCCCATTGCCAGTTGAATTTCCCCTATTATTTGTTAGTCTACGGCACATGTGTCAAACATGCGGCCCGGGGGCCAGATCCGGCCCTCCAAGACCTTTAATCTGGCCCTCGGCTGATTTTTCTATTAAAATACTTACAATTTTTTGATTTTTCTGTTAATTTTCTGCACTGTTTAGCATAGCAGCGTCTCCGGGGTTTCTGTACGTTGCAACTCCCACCAGAGCAGCACAAATGAAGACTTTCCTCTTTCCAAACACTCTTAAAGGACGATCGTTTTGACTGCCGACCGTGACCCTCATCAGCAAAATGTCAAAAAATGAGAAAAGCAGATGCTGAGTTCAGGATTTCCCAAGAAAAATAGTCTAATTCTTATTTGTTGACAGAGATGAATGGGAAATCTGTGCTCAGTGTGTTTGGAACAAGTGGCGTTGCTCGAGGAAAATAATCTTAAACACCACTACGAGACACGGAGAAAAATACAATAATTTGAAGAGAGAACTGAGTTTTCTGATCCGGCCCTTTTGGGATCAAAGTAGGTTGCATACGGCCCCTGGACCAAAATGAGTTTGACACCCCTGGTCTACGGGAAAGTTTAGAAATGATAGACGTACATCCCTTAGAGGATGTTTTCAATACCAGGTTCAGTAAATCAAATCCAAATTTGCTACCTTTTTCCAAGTTATACTTTTTTGCAATGTTTGAAAACTTAACATGTTCTTATCTAGTATCTTACAACAGGGATCTAGATTAGATTTGCTGGAAACCTTGAGTTGTGTTTAGGTGACGTCAGTGTCTCACAGAGCCCCTGGACCTGGAGCCCAGAGCAGGGAAACACAATAGAGGTAGGGGAGCCACACCAAACAGACCTGTTCCAAGGCAGCTCCCAGGCACCTGTGTCAGTGAAAAAGAGGCTAGAGGAGACATACTGAAACACAGGGGCCCCTACTGAGACACAGAGGCCATACTGAGGGTTTGTGATGTTTTAAACCGCTTTCACTGTGGCAATGTACCTTGAGGTCGAAATGAGCAATCTGCTGTTGGTGCATGTAGGAGAGGCACTGCAGGATCTGCCTCATGAACAAGATGGCCTCCGACTCCAGGAGCTCATCTTTCTCAGCGATGAAGTCAAACAGCTCTCCTCCGCTCACCCTGTACACACACACGTCGGGTTTCCATGTTTTTTGAGGATATTCCATTTCCTTACTTACGTAACTTTAATAACTAACTGTCACTACTATAGCCTAACCTTAACCTATACCCTAACCTTAAGTGAAACCCTAATCTTAACCTAAACCCTAATCTTAAGAAAAACCCTAACCTAAACCAAAACATTCACATTATTCTAACCCAGATCTGAACTTTTAACTATGTTGTTGATGCAATGAGAAAAGATTTTTGGCACCATAAGGAGGCAGGTGTGAATGTGTATAGATAAAGATGTCTAAAGTCAACAGAGCTGGTGGCCCGTGCACATCTAACAAAACCAAGTCCTGTTCCTCCTCTCTCTCTCTCCTCCTCTTTTACTTTTGTACTAATGCTTGTTGTACTGATCACCCAGAAGAGACCGTCAGATTTCACAGATTCTCAGAGGTGCTCCCAGAAGACTGGACTGCTAATAATAAACAGATGGCATGATGCTGTGCTGATATATTGTGATGATAATGGATTTATACAGTATATTGTAATTACTGTTCTATCAAATTTTTATTAACCATGAAAAAATAGATTTGCCCTTAAAAACTACCAGTCAAAGGTTTGTTATGATTATGTTTACATTGTAGATGCATTCTGAACATAACAGCAAGAACTGTGGAATTATGCAGCAAAGACAAAAATTTGAATGTAAAGTAGCATTCAGTCTAATACCCTAATCCTAACCCTATTTTTACCCAATTTAACCATGTAGCTAATTCCATTATTAATTTTAAATAATTAACTTGGTTTCATCTTTTAGATGCAGTTTTTTGACACTGGATGTGAGCCTCGTCTTGAATAAAAGAGAATAAAGATTAGTCAAACATGCATGAATTGCTCTAAATACAATTTAAGGGAGTCAATTGGAAAGAAACAACTATATCATGGTTAAAAGCTCTGAAAAGTCCATTTGGCAGAATATGTCTGCTATAAATGAAAGAATAGGTTTGTATGACAGTAGCAGAGGGATATTTGTGTTTCCACAGAGAAAAAGCAATGGTGTTCAGGAGTGACTCATGCTGAACTCACAGCTCCAGGATGAGGGCCACTTCCTCGCGGCTCTCGAACAGGTCTTTGAGGGCCACAATGTTGGGGTGCCTGAGGGTCTGGAGGATGTTCACCTCACGCTCCACCTGGCTCCGCTCCAGGCCGTGGAGGCTGCGAGTGTTCTTAAACACCTTCAGGAACTTACCAGCGTAGTGCTGCCCAGTGGCGCGCTCACGCACTCTCCGCACCTGCCCAAAGTGGCCACTGGGGGAGGCACAGAGCAGCATGTCATATGACAGGAATGTTCCACAGCATGGTGTTGAAGGTGCACTATGGAACTTTTCTGTTGGGTATGTCACCTCTTTGTTTCCAAGGAGATCATTTCTTTGCTGGGATTATTACAGTATGATTTTAATTCATTTACTGATTTACATGTGATTTTGTTTTGGTCATTTTCTATTTGTAAATATAAATTAATGATGGCTTATTTAAATTTTGGGTGGGGGTCTTCCAAAAGCTTGTATCCATGGGGATGATATTGCATTTATTCTCAGTGATGGAACGTAACAAAGTAAAAGTATTAATGTACTGTACTTAAGCTATAATACAGATACCATTGTATTATTTTATTATATCTATTCTGGACTGAGATGTCCGTTTTCCATCCTGGGATCTGCTGTAACCAGTGCCCAAGGCTGATACCTTCTATCAAATAAGACTCCCACTATATAAGAGAAAGAAATGACTGGAAACACTGAAATCTTTATATTAAATATATAATATTTAACTCTAGTATCATAGGCAACAGTGTGAATTTCCTATTATAATACAGTGATATTTTATTTATACAGTGCCTTTTTAAACAAAGTTATGACATTTCCTACACATGGAAACAAAATAAAATGTGATGTATCATGTATCATCTAACGTAGTTATTCTGCTGTGAATCTAACATGCACATGTCGACGCTTATATGCCTAACTGCTCAAAACATACAATAAAAGCCATACATTTAAGCTGTAACAGTGCTTGGGGATTGTGCACACGTGCAGTGGCACTAGGGAGCTCAACTCGACGAGTAGCTCAAATCAACAGGACAACGGCCTATCACAACGACACTGTCCATGTCAGCTCTCTCAACCCCCTCCCTCCCAACCCGAGTCATCACATCATCTTCAAGGAGGGGGGGTTCTGAATCAGCTGTGTGACCATTTTGGATTAGAGATGGAGCCCCACCCTGAGTCTCCCCCAGTTATCGCATCTATCCACCATCAATAAAAATCTTTATCGGATTCCATTGTTGTGGCGTGGTCCATGTTAGTGAAATCTGTGTACTCCCTCAGTGGTCTAGGTAGGCTCCACAGTGGTCCATGGGTGTACACTAGTCTATGTGCTTTTCTACTTGTTCTGATACAGCTCAAGATCATTCTAAAGACATTCAGGAAAGGTTCATTTCTGTCCTGTGAATTATTATCGATATAGGATTGTTTTAATATTGATTGCTATATGATTTTCGATCATTTTGACAACTCTAGTTCTGACACTATGGCAGGAGCCGCTCACCTTCCCAACACCTCCTGGAGCTCGTAGAAGTCCTCCACGTTCTCAGGTTTGAAGAGCGCCATGCTTGCTGGGGCTTGTCACTGGGGCAGAAGCACACACTCACAGCCTTTCCATCCACAACGTATATTGACCATCACTGAAACACAACACACAAGTACAGCCTTATGGCAAAGTTTCACAGGGATTTATCTTAACAACTCAAGTATCCATCCTATCCCACCCGAAAATCACAGGTGGGTAGTGGGTTTACCTGAGTTACCTTTTAAAGAAATTGTATATTTCACAGTACTTTTGTTGTAGCATGCTTTTACTACCGAGTAATATTTTTTATTAAAGTAGCATTACTCTTACTTGAGTAAAGGTTGTTGTTACTCTTCCCACAGTAAGCCCACAAGTGATAAAAACTTAGTTGACAATATGAAATGATTTGAACATGTGTTTCTTGTATCACAGATATAAAAAAATACCTATATTTGTCCTTCAAATTATATCAACTTCATATACTCTTACTTTAGTAGTAGTTTTCCCAAATATTTTTTTTTTACTTTGTGTCATAGACACAGGCCTTAAACCACTACTTTGTACCTTTACTTGAGTAATTTTTTTGAAGTAACATGACTCTTCACATCATGCAACCATGGCAATAGCCTGGTTGGCTGCCTTTGGGGCTACTTGGCTCACACACTGAGCAGTTTTTGATTGTACATTCCCTAAGCCTTTTATTTTTATTTTTGAACTACACTCTTTGAGTTTAGCAGATTGGCTGAATGGCTAATGACACAAAGCAATGTTTGAATCTGTTTAGTTTACAGACCCAACACCTTCTGCCTAACAGCATCAACTCAAACTGACTGTGAAGAACATGAAGTGGGTGGCTGGCCAATTAGCTGGCGTGAACGAGGGGCACACTCATTATTTTACCTGCTCTTTTAGTCAAAGTAAAAATCTGCAATATAAATTTGACCGACAGGTTACCAAACCATGCTGACATACCATAACATAAAACCATACATACATGGGCATTAAATTTGTATATACTCCATGTAACCTAAGCCGAGACGCTGGCTGATTCTTAACACGACTGTTCCCTAATCACTTGTCTTTTCCACTTAAGACAAGGTAGTGTTCCTCACATCAATACACCACTTCAGCAATTTCTGTCTTAGAGGCAATGGCATCTGTGCTTTTGTTGAGTAAAAGAAGAATTGCGGTATCATCAGAAAATGTAAGTCTATATTGGTTTACCTACCTGCTCCTGCATGTGTTGGTATACAAAGTGAAAAGAAGAGCACAGTCCTGTGGCACCCCAGTATGTTGCTTTCTCCTGTGAGGAACGCCCAATACAACTTAATAATAAAACTATTAACACCAGCTATAACAGCCTCCTCAACAGGATGATCGATAATGTTGTACTAAATGCCAAGCTAAAATCCATGAATAATATGCTGGCATATGATGAAGGATCCTCTAAATGTTTCAGTATTATGTGAACAGTAGTTACAAAAGCTAGTTACAACAGAATCACAGAATACTACTAATACTTCAGAATACTAACCATTTATGGTTATGGTATTTATGGTTTATGGTTATGGTTGCATGGTTAGTAGTGTTTGTCTATGTTTTGCTCCAAGTACTGCAGCAATTTCCTAATGTTGTGAACCTGTTCATTCATAAGGCAATAAAACCTTTCTGATTCTGATTCAGTGCTTCTGTTGCTGCAGTAAATAAAGTGATAACCCCCTCGGACACTCCACCATAACACGCTGAAATGATTTCATAGTCAGTGCTCTCAAGGGCACAGGCCTGAAGTCACTGTTCTCCTTAGGACAGTGTTTCTTTGGTACAGGGGTGTAGTTAAGGAGCTAGCTATGGACATTTGAGATGCTCAAGGCTTTTAACACCAAATGTGGCAGCAAATGTGGTAGACTTTCTGTGGAAATACTTTGACAGAATGAACTATTTCATCACCAGTGCAACACCAGAGTGGAGTGAAGAATGAGGCCTTTCTGTGATGCTTCAGAAAACAGAGGAGGGACACGTTTGCCTCTTCCACAGGATTTGCTGACCCTACCTGAGCAGTCCTCCTGTTAAACTGCCGTAAGGTTTTTGACTGAGACACAAAGGCCAGTGGAGCCACAGTAGTGTAAATGTTGCTGGAAAACTGCAACAGTTTGCTGCAGCAAAACTTAAATTTCCCTCGGGATGAATAATGTAAATCTCTTTCTTGAGTACACATTTTGGCTACTCTACCTACCTCTCCCTAAAATGTTCAATGTTCATGGGCACCAAGTCAACAGGCCCTTGCTCTGGGAACCTTGAAGCAGCTTTGCAACTTATCAGACCTGCTGGTCTGATTAGCACTGCTGTTGTATGGCCCTATATAAAAGCATACAACAGCCGTGCTGATTGTGATGCCTTTGGAGAAGGTCACTGTAGTCAGGTTAGAGGAGCTTGACTTATAGTTGGCGGAAAGGAGTTATTAAAATAATCACAATGCTGTTTTGATAATCATTATTGTTATATGAAGAAAGTGTACTGTTGCCATAGAATTTAATCATTTCAAAGACAAAGACAAAAAGCAGCACTATAAACCACAATGTAAAAACTGAGATTTCCATGTAAATACACTTTCAAGGAGCTGCATGTATCCTGCGCTCTTACAATTTTTTAAAGAAGGAACTACTATCACAACTGAACCTGTGTTGCCAGTTCCTTAACCTGCAGATAGAGGACACAGGTTTGTCTCATTCTCAGTGTATGGACAGGCCATGCCCCATGTAAAAGCTCAAAACCTCCAGAATTCCTTCCCTGAGCTGCAGAGGCTGCACTAGCACTGATTCAGGATTAGCTGCAGGTGCTGGAGTTTAGGTAATGACCATTCACATCAGAGAGGCATTTTAGGTTTGAACACACTGGATTTCAGCAGTGAAACTGGCAACACAGATGAGAGACTTATGAAGCTCATTCTGTTTTCCGATTGGATAATTGTAATTGAGACCCAAAACACCATCACAGTGTGTACCTCATATCTAAGTACTGTGGTCATGTTTATTCAATTTTGAATCCATATCAATATACTGTCATGTCAGTGACATGACATTGTCATTTTTTGTTTTGCTTGCACAAATGATAAAAATTGACAAAATCAAACTTTCCTCTGTAACATACTTTTACAAACCTTGGACACAATGAACACAAAAGAACCGATTTGAATGTCTTAAATACAGTTTGGGTTAGGTTTAGCATTAAAAGCCTATTTTCATCCATGTGATCATCACTCTGAGGACCAAGAAGGCACAAGATTCAGATTTGGCTTCTTACTTTTTACTGGTGACACCTTTGTCATGAGAAGTACAAATGTTACAATTCTGGATGTAATTTGGTGAAATGTTCAAAATGTATTTAAAAAGTATAATTTTTAAAATATTAAATTTGAAATCAGTTCTTGGTATGAGCAGTCAATACTAATGCTTGTTTTCATGAAAATGCATTAAAAAATGTTATCCGTAAAACAAAATGTGTCATTTGGTAAAAGAGACCTGTCCCGGTTGTAGGTAACATTAACCATTTAACTCAAAAAATATATAACAGTAATAATTTTTACTGTACATGTAAAATAATCACATAAATAAAATAAATTAGGTTTACTAAATTATTTAGTAATTATTCAAAATGCAATTGGGCAATAAATTCATTAAAGGTAGTTGCATAGATGTTGCTGGTGGGATTTAGTTTTTGATCAAGTCACCTCTAATTTGTTGTATGTCAGTTGAACCGTCATTTGGTAAAAAGGAGAAACACTGATAATTCTGTGTAAAGTGTCAGAAAAACGTTTTGACATAAAAAAAAATATTTTACACAAGAACATGAATTTAAAGAAGGAAGGTGTTAACATGCTTAAGTTTTATCTAATTTTGAAGTGTTTTATTCTGTATGAAAAAAAAATTGTAATGGCCTACTGTTTATTTGTAGAATCACTTTGTGTTTTTCAATTTTTTTAATAATATAGAATTAAAAGATAGAATATATAGAAATAAAGTTTTTATGTCAGTTTCACCAAATTACAATTTTAAGATGTCCATGGCATTAAATGCCATTTTATTTTCAAGGGGTATAAGCTAAATGTTATACAATTAAATAAGGCAAATAAAATGATGTTTTTGTGATGTTTTTGTTTTTTGTGATGACTCACTCTCCCATATCCTTTCCAGTAACGTTCAGTCTCCAGCCTTGGTGGGTGTACTCTGATGTTAAGTATACACTTTTGCATTTTGTGTTACGGATAGGTATGGGCGGCTGTACCTCTTGTACTTGTATATACAGTATAATTAATGTCTATTGCACTGCTAAAAGAATGGTTTGTTGCAGCCCTGATCTCACCAGCAAGAAGAGGGAGGGAGGTCACACACTTTTTGTGCACTGAAAAACTGAGTAAAACCTACCGTTAATGAGTTTGCACATCTAAAAACAGCATCAGCAGACACAGCGTTGGTAAGGGAATTGTATTGGAACTGAAAAGGCTGGATCCTTGCATCCATAGTTATAAAACGTATCCATCACCATGGAGCATGTTTCACTTTTTATATTAATCACATGTGTGTGTCTGTTTTGATTGGCCTAGGTGAAGAACCTTGTGTCCTCTCTGGTTGGTGTCATGTCTACACAAATAGAGTCATACGTATTTCAAGGTTTCATTCAGCTCTCATCCACTCTGTTTTACACAGTCAGCTCAATGTATCAGAGTCAGTGAATATTTTGCTGATCAACATTATTGTGGATACAGTGACGGCATAACTTTGTAAAGAATTTGACACTGGTGAGAATCGCATCAGCAATAAACGCAGAAGTATTTAAATGTGTAAGGAGTGTAAGGACTCAACAACATGTTCACTATAACAGTCATCCTCCTGTAAGGTCATGGCTGAAGATCTGGAGAAAAGTTCCTCGGTGGTGCATATTTTTCCCACTAATTTCCAGAAGTGGAGAGAGTAGCCAAAAAAATTGATTAAGAGTAACGTTACTTAAAAATAAGGTTATTCAAGTATAAGTACAAAATATTGGTCCAAGAAATGGACTCAAGTAAAAAAAATTAAAAAGACCATCCATCTACCGCTTTATCTGGCTGGGCCGCTAGCATAAACCGTATATATGTGGAAAGAATTCAGTTGGAAAATCATAATGCGATTTTTTCATACCCCACTTGTAATTTCGAGATTAGTTAAAGACCATTCAGCAGCATTATTTTGGAGAAAGTGTGGAAAGATCAGCGACCACACACACATCCTTTGGGACTGTCCTGTTATCTCAGAGTATTGGGAAGGGATTAGGGGTGAAATTGAGATAATTATGAAGAGAGAAATTCCTTCTAATGTTTTATTTTACTTATTAGATATAATACCAGATTACTATAATGCAGACCAAAAATATATTTTGCACATTCTATTGTTAGTTGCTAAGAAAACTATTACAGCTAATTGGAAACAGATTTTAGCACAGCCTGTAACAGAATGAAAAAACAGACTTAAACAAGTGTACTGGATGGAAAGAATGACTGATCTTTACAAATGAAAATGGATCTGTTTAATCAAAGATGGTACACAGTGAAAACATACTTGGGAGTGTGATGTTTAAGACCCTTAACTTTATTATTTAAATGTTATTTTTCTTAATTTATTTTATTTAATTATTTTTCTTGACTTACTTGTTATTATTTATATTATATTATTATTATTATTATTAAGGTATGTATATATGCAGGTGTATGTAGGTAGATGTATATATGTGTGTATGTGGGTGGGTATGTGTACCCATATATACTATATGGGTATTGTATATGTATATGCATGCTATATGTATGTGTGTGTGTGTGTGTATTTTTTTATTACTATTATTTTATATTCTTAAGCACTGTTTTTTTTATTATTGCTAGTATTATTATCATTATTATCTTCTATTATTATGTATAACTTATTTGTTTATTTCTATAATTTTTACTCCTATCATATATATACTCTTGTAATGTTTATTACTCTTGTCCAGGGAATGCTCTGTTTTTATTTTGTGTGAAAATGAAAATAAAAAGTTCCAAAAAAAAAGAAAGGCCCGAGTGACCCGAGTACTGAACCTTCTTGCTGTGAGGCCTGAGTGCTACTACTCAAGTAAAAGTAACTTCAGGAGTAACTGTCAAGTTGAGACTTCTCATTAACAATTTGAAGTTAATGTAATTTGAAGGACAAAATATAATGCACAATATTTGGTATTTTTAGAAGGATAGACACAGGTGAAATAAAGTAAATCATATCTGAAGGAGCGCTGCAAGAACCACAAATGTTCAAATCATTTCATATTGTCAACATAAAGCTGTTGTAGATGCTGTGAGGAGTAACAACATTTACTCAAGTAGTACTGTTAGAGTACTGTTACTTTAATAAAAATACTACTCAAGTTAAAGTTAAAGTATTATGCTAGATACTCTGAAAAGTACAATTAACAAGTAACATCTACTGAGTACTGTGCATCTCTACTTATTTCAAGTAAAATTCAATGAAAACTGAAATAGAGTGCAGCCATTGTTCCTCAGTATGGCATTACACTTGAACTTATAATAATAATAATAATGCATCAGTTTTATATAGCGCTTTTCCGGACACTCAAAGACGCTTTACAGAGCATTATTCATTCACTCCATACCCGGTGGTGGTAAACTACTATTGTAGCCACAGCTGCCCTGGGGCAGACTGACGGAAGCGAGGCTGCCAATCTGCGCCATCGGCCCCTCCGACCACCACCAACACTCACGCACACACCACTTTCATACTAGGCAATGTGGATGATGTGCCTTGCCTAAGGACACTACAACAGTTTTTGTGACTGGCGCCCCACTGTGGCACCTGGAATTCCTTATGGTCTCCCATCCAAGTACTAACCAGGCCCGGCCCTGCTTAGCTTCTGAGATCTGACGGGTTCAGGCTTTGACGAGCCGGTATGGCCACATATCTTGTATCTTGTCTTGTATCGATGTAGTTACATTATTATTTCCACATGTGTATTGCTCATGTCCCTTTCTAGTACTGATGTTACTCATTTACGTCACAAGGTGGTGCTGTGTGCTCATGTATTTAAGTGGTCAAACTAAATGTTCAAAGACTCAAATATAAATTCCTCAGAGTCGAACTGTTACGGCTGTTGTGTGACAAGGAAATCCTGGACTTACATGACGCCTTTACGCGTAAGGGTTGTGTTAATGTGTTAAAGTTGTTTTTGTTTGTTTTTTTCCTGATAGATAAGGCTATTGCAGTGTTTGCAGTGTGGATGACATAAGATCCCACAATGCATCTGTTTTTTTACTTTACGCACTGCAGTTGTGCCCTTGGGCAAGACACCTCACCCAGTTTGACAATGAGCAATGAATCACAAATTGTGGAAGCAACAAGCAATAAAAAGGATAAGAGCACTGCAGAGCCACGTATGACATCTAAGGCCCCGAAATAAGAACAGAAGAGAAAGGGCTGGTAGTTTACAAAAAAAATACTCTTAGAAATTACAATCAATTCTAAAACAGAAGAAATACATTAATAAAACAGTTTTATAAAGGCATAAAGACCAACTTCTGATTTGGGCTTGCCCTAAATAATAAACTATTCATTTAGTTTAGCAAACAAAGAGGGTTCAATAGGAGCACAGTCCAAACAGAAGCCTGTTTCAGCCCACATCCCAGCAGCAGCACGGTGCGTTCTGTGAGCGTTACCTGCTGGAGTCATGACGCCTGTGTGGCTAACTGAGTTTCCTTTTCCCGGGCGGAAGGGTACAAATACAACCGTCACCAGTGTCCGAGAAACAAAAGTCGAACTCACAGCGGCGCGGCGCAGTCCGGCCGCCCTGTTCGGCACGTTCGCTTAGACGAGTGTGGACTCGACGCTTCGAGCGCACGGAGAATGCGGAAACTTCACTTCCTTCAACTGCCGCTCCAGAGAGCCTAAAGGGAGGGGAGATGCGGCTCTTGCACCAGAGAGCCTATACAGAGGGAAGAGGTTCACCTGCACCAGAGAGCCTATACAGAGGGGAGAGATTCACCTGCACCAGAGAGCCTATACAGAGGGGAGAGATTCACCTGCACCAGAGAGCCTATACAGAGGGGAGAGGTACACCTGTACCAGAGAGCCTATACAGAGGGGAGAGATTCACCTGTTCCAGAGAGCCTATACAGAGGGGAGAGGTTCACCTGCACCAGAGAGCCTATACAGAGGGGAGAGGTTCACCTGTACCAGAGAGCCTATACAGAGGGAAGAGATACACCTGCACCAGAGAGCCTATACAGAGGGGAGAGGTTCACCTGCACCAGAGAGCCTATACAGAGGGGAGAGGTTCACCTGCACCAGAGAGCCTATACAGAGGGGAGAGGTTCAGCAGCACCAGAGAGCCTATACAGAGGGGAGATACATCACCTGCACCGAAGAGCCTATACAGAGGGGAGAGATTCAGCAGCACCAGAGAGCCTATACATAGGGGAGATACGTCACCTGCACCAGAGAGCCTTCCCAAAGGGACACGTCATCTGCGCCACAGAGGGCCTGTAATCTCTCTGGTGTAAGTGATGATTTCCTTTGTGTGAAGGCTCTCTGCACCAGGTGACAGTCTCCAGATTTTGGGCTCCAGATTTCAGGCTTCAATAGCCTAGACTAAAATGGTGTTATTGCACTGAAAAAGCACCTTTACTATAAGTGGGCTTGCATATCACTACAAACCTGAGTCTTCTTTTGTCTGGGGGAAGGCTTGTTGTTGGCTTGTGTTGTTCCCATCGTGAGGGGTGGGTGCCACCTCCAGAAATCTTACCGTTTATTTTACTACATCTACTTCAAATTAGCCTATGAAACAGTGGTTACGTCCAGACAGTCTACTCTTGTAATTACTTTTACTGTAGTAGTAGCCCGCAGTTTCCCTTAATTGCTGGGTTTCAGATGACGTCACAACAGTCTATAAACAACAGATGTAGGCTACATCTACATATTGTATGGTTATTCATTTCAATTCATCCATCCATCTTCTCCCGCGTAATCCAGCTGGGTCGCGGGGGCAGCTTGCTGCCCAATACTCATAGCACCTGACCCCCCTATGAACCCCTCTGCAGGTGGTGAGCCCACAGGAGGGTGGACAACATGGTCCTTGATGTTAGTTCATAGGGGTGCAGGCATGTTTTGAGTTGATGGGGGAAACCGGAGTACCCGGAGGAAACCCATCCAGACACGGGGAGGAACATGCAAACTCCACACAGAAAGGCCCGGGCGACCTGGGGATCGAACCCGCAACCTTCTTGCCGTGCCGCCATCATTTCAATTCAATTCAATTTTATTTCTATAGCCCAGAATCACAACAAGAGTTGCCCCAATGGGTTTCACAGTGAAAAACATGGAAACATAATCTGACATAGACATCAGCAAACACATTGTCCGATCCTTAGTCTCTCAATGAACACACGGTCCTTGGTGCCAGAGAGCAAAAAACCCACTGGCAGGTGCAGTATGGGAAAATTCTCTCCAGACACTGTTGTCAACCAGCTGTCACCATGCGGCACCTTCAGACCTGAGAGCTTTGAGGACTAGTCAATTTATAGAGAGCAGGGTTCAGATGGACAGGCAAACGTGTGGGGGACTGAACATCGGCTTATTTGGGTTGAGGGCTTCAACCAGGCAGGTGGGGCTCCATCCAGGCGGGACTCCATCCAGGCAGGACTCCATCCAGGCAGGTGGGGGTGGGTTATTCATTGTACTTCTGTTCATCAGGCAAAAAAAATCTATAGACCAATAATGCTTAACACAGATAGGGGCAGCTAAAATGAATATTGAGTTTCATTGCAATACATTAAGTTCAAGGGTCTAGTCAATAATAGAAATCGATCAGGTTTAACATTTGTGAACTTACTTTTTGGGTATTTCATGGCTAAGTACAAATGTAACCAATAGGGAAATCTGAATCTAGAACCCTAACCCTAACCCTGAAAACCAGTGATCCTTTTTTTCCTCTTGACAGGGATGTCTATAGTATTGGCCAAAGGGGGCACAGGTCACCCTTCACCTCTTACAACTTCCTAACAATGAGTCAGGTATGAGTTTCTCAAATGTTAGTGTGTGAATTTATTAAACAAAAAGTCCAAAAAGTCATGCCATTTTCAAAAATAATTTACAAAGCTAATGTAGACAACAGTGCATGTACAGTGGTGTGGCGGCCTTCAGAGCACCTCCTGCTGTAGTCACGTGCTATTAAAAGGAGACTTCTACATTTATTCATGGCCCTTTGGACCTATTTGTATTATTTTAATTACTTATACCAGATGGCAACACATTATAGTAGAGATGTTATGCAAAATTACCTCAAATGATCTCAACTGAGTTTTGCCTTATCATAAACATACTGCAATTCTGTAAAGTCCTGCATTTATGGCTTGGGAACACTCTGCTCATTTACTTTCCAAACTTTGAAATATTCATCATGGTGTTAAAAATGTTTTTACATGAAAATCTGATTGCACAGTGAAATACCATTGTGAAGAGACAGGCTCAGCAGCACAGAATCAGTTCTGCACTTTTAAAAAGGAAGCAAATTAGTTTCTAAGTTGTTAACCTTGAGCCCAATGAGGTTTATTTGGTTTCTTTTAGACTGACCTGTTGTCCTGCCCTGCAAACATCACCAAAACATGTGTAATTCAAGAATACAATTTTGCATAATATCACTCCTTAAATGCTTTTGAAGGCCTGCTCAACATGAAAATGTACAAGATTAGATTCTGCTAGCACAGCTCAGTCCATTAGAACACACACTGATGCTGTTGCACTACTTGGCCCCACGCACACATCTATACCCAGACATCTCCGCAGTCCTTTAGAAAACCAGTCATTCCTGTAATTACATAATATTGAAAACATGTCCAAAAGAAGGCTCCATAGATGCTCAGCTGCTGTACTCTCCTTTCTCGTCATCTAGGGGTGAAGGGCATCAGTTCTTCTTGGCTTTGGAGGAGTCATACTTGCGTTTGCTTGAGTACCAGAGGAGCAAGGGGATGCCAATGGAGGGCAGGGTCATGACTCCAAATGCAGCCCAGTCCAGCTGTAGCACACAGGGGCACAAAGGATGGTTACTCAGAGAATCAGCTAACATTTTCTATCACATAAACATGATGAAATATTTACTGCTAAACTAATACAGATGATTGAAAATGACTGTATAAAATAGAAAATTGTGTTATCCTACATACAATTTGATTTTTAACTTGATTTCAATCCTAACAAATAGACTGCATATTCAATACTGATTACAATATCACATAAATAAAACAAGACAATAGAATGTGATATTCAAAATTAATTCGTGGTCCTTTCAGTTCTATTATCATGTGGGTTTATATATGTGTAATCCCTCAGGTAGACAGGTTCCATTGTACTTGCTCTGATGCTGCTCAAAATTATTCTAAAGCTATTCAGGAAAGGTTCATTTCTGTCCTGTCAATGGGACCGTTTTGTATAGCTAGCTGCTCAAATGAGTATCTCGTTTCAGTAGTGATTATTATCCGATTTTATCAGATTTTTGATACTTGATAACCCTAGTATAAAGTCTATACTGAAGGCTTCGATCAAATTACAGTGGCAACATTTCTATTGAGATTATGTAGTGAGTTAAGGGCCGCAATTACTTTCAACTTACAACATTCTAAAAAAGGTTATATTTTATATATATTTTTAACTCATTTGGTATATTAAGAATGAAGCTCCATGGAGTCTTTTCAAAATGCAAATCTTGGACTTGGTTTATAAGCCTGTTGTATGGCATTACAGTTTTTCTTCAATCGTTTAAAAAACTTGGTTTAGTTTGATCATTTGATTCAAACATGTATGTGAACAGGTGCTCAAATCATTTAGAACATTTCACATCAGTTCAGTTTTCAGGCTCTTTCTCAGAACACTTCACACAGCACTCATTCACAAACACAAATGATCAGTGAATTCAGATTGTTTTTTCAAAACTAGAGGTTCTCACATGCTAAACGACATCTGAGTTTCTATATTGAAAGAGACGGCGTTTGGGTCAAACATAATGGCAAATCAAAGTTTGTGACACATGTCAAACTGGGAGAAGGGTCTCAGTTATACACGTGCATAGGCTACAAACAGATTCAGATATATACAGTTCTTCCTTGATTTTTCAAGCACATAGATATTACAGTAGAAAAGTAGTGTTGATGTATTTGCTATTCCACTAGCTTTCAAATTTCATCTGCATAAATAGTTTTGCTCAAATACTGCAAAATGTATTAGCAATTGGTAATGTACTAATTTTACTTATATAATACAAAAAAAGCAAACCTTTCCAGTCTAAAATTCATCTGTGTAAAAGTGTGAACCCCAATGGAAGACTGCACCAGTGATTCTCTGTGGTCACAGAGCAGGATTAAAATTTGGGAACTTGTGTCAAGGAATGAAAGAAGACACATCATAAGAGTTTAATCATTTGAAAAGTGAAATTCTGTTTAAGATTTAGTGTGAGCCATTTTGCAGATGTCAAGTGATTGGGGAAAAAAGTAAAAAAAAAAAAAAGAAACGGGTAAAAAGATACATTATGCTTATACAATATATCTGTACTGTTGTAAGACAGATTTAGCTCAGTCACATAAAAGTAGTGAGCAAAAGAACTGGGTTTTCCTTGTGGATGGTCAATGTTCAGACAAATCCAAGATTTCTACTGAAAATTCTTAACATTTTGCAGCCCAACAAAGTGAATATAAAAAGATGTGGCTCTGGAGCTGTGACTCACATAGTGGGGGGAGAAGCGGCGGTCAAACTCCCTCTGAGCCAGGATACCGCCTTGTCCTGGGGCACTGGTGTATCCCACCTGAGACAGGGAGATGGGGCATGAGGAGAGAGGGGCATTACAGGAGGAGGGGAATGACAAGACGGGGTATGAGGACAAAAGGGTACTGCTCACACCCTCCCATTTGACTTGGGACAGACTTACCACGACAGGCCCTCCTTCCTGTGCCACGTAGCTCACTGATGCAGCCGTGAAGTTGAAATAACCAGCCTTGAGCGGCCGCAGCACCACTGTATGAGACACGTTACTGGCTCTGAACAAGGAGGTCAAGGGTCAATAAGCACATGGGCGGTCACTGGCATTAAAAAAGGTCCTGTACTATGCAAAGATTGACTTGTGAGCTTTTAGTAATGGTTTGATGCCGTTACTGTATCAAAACATACCTGGAGTTGTGTTTTGTTTTATTCACACATACTTGGGTAATCCTTTATTATGAGTAATTGGTCTACATCTTCAAAGCTCAAAATGTTCCATTTTACCATTCTGCTGTACTGTGCAGGTGCGCAGAGGACTGGGTGGCAGTCAGAGACGGGTATCTCGGCGACCCGGTCCACGGACACAGCATCTGGCTGTGGAGACGTGGAACGTCACCTCGGTATCAAAAACTACATTGCTGAAAACAAGTCATCATTTCATTTTTATTCCTTTGATAATTAAGAGTCATCCCTGTCATTGTTGAAATGGATCTGATCTATAACTCATCTAGTGTTGCTGCTCAGATTCCATGGAGATAGGCAAGTTTAATGCAATATTGAGGAACATTTCAGGCAAAGTAACATAATCTCCGGCAGAAAAGTTAAGTGCACCTTTAAAATAGTTGGATATAGACTCAAGACTTGAGCTAATATTGATTCATTGCCTTTTTGTTGTGATTTCTTTCATCCATTAGTTTCCTATTGGTCAGTCTCCTGACTTAGGCAAACTCTCAGAAGATGGCTGTAGTCAGTTGTTGGGGAACTACAGACCCAAATCCTAAAACAAGCGTTTTTAGTAAAGGATACGGAGCAATCCTGTCCCACTTCACATTCAACATTCCTGAAACTATTCCAAAGTCCTCTGGGGGAAAAGAGTCATCAGATAAGTCCACTTCCAGAGCAGCACTGCAACAAAAATACAAGAGTTCATTGTCATAGAAAACAACAAAATTAAAGTACAATCCCAAAGGTGCAAGACCCCATCCATTACACACACTTTATTCATATGTGCAAAACTTAAAAAGTATTAAGAAACAATGTATTTATATAAAGACAGATTAAATTAGTGAATCATACATTTTCTTTACCAAAAATACCAAATCTTCAGCCAACTCATCAACTCAAAATCTTTCAGCTATTGTCCCATATCCTTTTAATCTAAATAAACCAACTAAAGGCCTACCACCCTACTAGTGTTGTCATGATACCAATATTCCAAACTTAATTTTGATACTAAGAGAGTAAGAGAGTAATTCAGATACCACAATGATAATAAAAAAAATACTCTTTATTTATCCAACATTAAATCCTAGTACTTTCTTTTACCATGTTGTCTTACATCCTAGTGGTCCACTAGTCTAAAATGATCTTGAGCTGTATCAGAAGTATAAGATCATATATGTAAAGCTATTCAGAAAAGGTTAATTTCCGTCCTGTGAATGTGACTTCTTTAGTATCGATACCTGCTCAAATGAGTCTAATTTAGATATCAATATTTGTATTGATAAGTATCTGATTTTCAATAAGCCTACAGTATACTTTTAACTTTTATTTACATGGCATATTTTACATGGTAACAGTACTCTTACTTGAGTAAAAGTTTTGGTTACTCTGCTTACCATGAATAAGTCTATAAGTGAGAAAAGCTACCTTCTTTTTCCATTTTTGTGTCTAGCCTTTGAAAATACCAGATTTTGTGCATTTTTTAATGTTTTGTTTTATCCTGCCAATTACAGAACTTTACATCCACCTCAAACTACAAATCAAATGTTACATCAGCTATAATTTTCTCAAATACTTTAATAATTATTGAACCACTACTTTGTAAAATGGTCAAAGTTTTAGACATCGCTTTTTCAAGTTCGAGGCACTTAAAGCGTCAAGGAACCACCCATACACACGTTCATATATCAGTGGACACATGATAGCATTCATCTATGGGAGCTGGAATCACACCTCTAACCTGTGTGATCTGACTGCTCCACCAATGATGTCAGGTTACAGAGAGTGGGATTCGAGACACCAATCTTCAGATCAGTGGGGGAAAAAAACTCTACCAATTGAGCTACTCTACTACATAAGTAGGCCTACAGTGGCACAGTCAGTCGTGCGGTCCTCTCACCTGGAGCCCACGTTGTAGATGTTGTACTGCAGGGTGAGATCTCGGCCCTCCACGGCGTAGCGGTTAAGCAGAGATTTGGAGGCCAGCAGGCGAGCCCCGTCCTCCGCGGAGCAGAGGTCGAGCAGGGGCAGGAGGAGCGAGAGGAGCAGCGCGGTCATCATCTGCACAAACGACAGGAAAGAGCAACTTGCATACGTTCTATGGCTGCTACTGCATCAGAACTAGGCTACGCCAACACCTTGAACCATTCCGATACGTGTTAACGTATGGGTAATGCCATTGTTGCTCCAATTAAATATATCCTTCCAGACCATGTTCTACGTGTAGTCTTTAATATAACATTTAGTAAAACGGTCTTTCTTGGATAGGCTTGATCTTTCATTCAGCCTCTGAGAATTACGCTTACGTGGACTTAGGGAATCGCACCCAGAGAACGCGCACAGATCTAGATTTCTATGGTTGTGAGAAAAACTCACTTTTAATAAATCTCTCGAGCCGTTGCAGCACATCCTAAATATTTCCATAAATGACAGAAAAGTGATGGAGCCTTACCTCCAGCGTGTTCTCTTCAGATAGCAGAGCCGACAGTCCTCGGTGACGCATGCGCACAGCTTACATCCACTCCAAACATGACGTGTCCGATCGCCTCCGCTCTGCGCATGCGCATCACAGTAGTGCAGTGCAGCGCCCTCTGGAGATCAGGAGGAGGCGGTTTTTGGTTAGTGGAGCGTCTGTTACTCATTAGTTTAATGTTGCGTATTCTTTGCTTTTTTGACTGTAGCCTATGCAAAAGTTTAAATTATACACTCCTGTTGTATCTGTTGCTTCTATCATAGACATACAGCCTCATTAATTCAGTGTTTAAGTTTTGTAAAACTTAAAACTTTGTGACAGATCGTGGGTGGAGTATTTGGAGCAGCTCTAGGGTGTGGCGCGTATCCACAGTCTGCAAACAAACTGCACATCAGCCAGGAGCAAGAGATTCTCTCCCTCCGCCTCTCATTGCGAAAAGCCGCACGGTACACGGCTCTTCTGGGAACCTGGTCCTCGTTCCGCTTGGACACGCACATTCTATAAAGTGAGCAGCAGCAGCGCCCCCTCACAGCGCAAGATGCCGCAGGTACGAAACGCAAAGTTGTCTAACTGTGTGCGCCAAAGCTTTAGAGCACATAGTTGTGTGCAGGCTATCGCCTAAACCTGCGTGTGGAGAACTTCATCTCTCCAGTCTACTCTGATCTGTGTTTTAGTTTAGAACGCGACTTGGGCCACAGCAGGGCCAGATGCGTCATGATGAAGGAGCCGTCTGGCCACACGGTTATGTGTGTTGTCTGTTCTAGGCTTAATTAGGCCTAGGTAGGCATAGACCGTCATAAACTGTCTTTGCCGCACAGAAAGCCTGTCTTGGCATGTGCCATGATACTTAAGCAAAGGCGCGGCTCCGAGGCGGTCGGGCCACATACATGAAATAACTGTCGCAGACGTGCCAACACTGAGCCGTAGGGACCACGCTGTCAGCACTGGGGCGCTTAACTCATATGACACAAGTTGTGGTAGCAAAATCCCCACCGTGATTGCATACATTGTGTCACTGGACTAGGTAATTCGTGGCAAGCCACGTCTTGGTTTGCCTAAGCAGAAGTTTTGTTTATGATGCATCATTGCAAATAGAAATGGAATTATTAGAATGCTTAAAATTATCTGTATCCATCATGTATTCATCATGGGGACCAAAATCAGGGCCCCATGACTCAAATGACGTATAATTTGAATATCCATCCATCCATACTACCAGTTAAAGGTCTGAACTCTCATTCAATGTTCTTTCTGTATTATTTACCACTTTCTACATTTTAGACAGATATAAAAGACATCAGATATATGAATTTATATTTCTTATATTTTATATTAAAATCCTCAAAGTATCCTCCATTTGCTTTGTTCACAGTGTTGCAAACCCTTGGCTTTCTCTCAATGAGCTTTGTGAAGTCTCCTGAAGTGTTTATTTTTATTTATTTTTTATTTCAAGGTGTTCCTTGAGTGTGAAGCAGTGATCAAAGTAAAGGGCGTCTTTGAATTTTTGAGTTTACATGACTCCACATGTCATTCATTGTTGTCTCCAGTGAGGATCAATAATCATAGATTTAAAGAGGAAACATAAATGCAAAAGTGTGTTCAAACTTTTGACTATGTATGTATGTGTGTGTGTGTATATATATATATATATATATATATATATATATATATATATATATATATATATATATATATATATATATACACACACACACACATAATCTGCGTGCAGTACTCAGACCTGGAGAATGCCATCCACACGCTGGTGTCCAAGTTCCACTCTGCCTCTGCTGACAAGAGCCCCACCCTAAAAACGGATGAGTTTAAGGGCCTCCTGTCCACACAGCTGCCCAACCTGGTCAAGGTAAGGCTCCGGGTCCTACAGAGCCACATCTGGGTGTGGCCTCATATAACTATACACTCCAGAGCAACTTTGCGAAGTACATATATTGATTTATTTATTGCCATTGCACAGAATACAACAATACTTCGACAGATCAAATCTATAGCAGTAATAATGAATAAGTATACACAAATTCCCACATCCCAATAAAGAACATCACAAACCAATAAAGAACATCAAATAAATAGGTTATTGCACTGAATCCCTTCAGGCCTTTATCTGTGCCTGTGCTCCTAGAGCATGTCTGCTGCTAATGTTAATGTTGATTTTTCTATTAATCCCTGTTCTGTTGTGGTTCCTCCATGCTGTTCCCTGTTCTCTATTATGGTTCTTTAGTACTCTTGCCTGTTCTGTCGTGGTTCCTCCATACTGTTCCCTGTTGTGGTTCCTCTGTGCAGTTCGTTCCTCTGTGCAGTTCTCTGTTGTGGTTCCTCTGTGCAGTTCTCTGTTGTGGTTCCTCTGTGCAGTTTTCTGTTGTTTCTCTGAGCTGTTCTCTGTTGTGGTTCCTCTGTACTAGTTGCATTCCTGTTCTCTTTTATGGTTCTTCTCTACAGTTGCCTGTTGCCCAAAGCTTCACCTGTTCATGTACTGTGTGTTCTCAGGGCATTGGCTCAGACCAGGGTCTGTCAGAGATCTTGAGGAAGATGGGCGTGGGCTCTGGAGAAGGCATCTCCTTCAATCATTTCTGGAGCCTCATCCAGCAGCTGGCCACATCGCAGCACAACATCCTGAGTCAGGGTGCGGGCTCGACCTGCAGCTGTGCCCTGCTGTGAGCCTCTGACAACTGACCCCCATGCCGTCTTCAAAACCGGTCCCGATTACCCTAGATTACCCTACCCTCCATTCCCAAACACACACACACTAGCCTTGACAACTGGCTCCCCACACCGTCTCCAACAACCAGCCCCAATACTTCCACCACACACACACAAACACACACCAGCCCCAACAAACAGCCTGAACAACCCACACGTACACACACATACACACACATACACACACACACAGACCCACACATCCACACACACACACACACACACACCTACACATACACACACACACACACACACACACACACCAGTCCCGACAACACCACAGCATGCCCCGTAGCCCTTCACTGTCTCCAGCACGTGCTCCTACACCTCCTTAGCCCCTCACTGCCACAAACTGTACTTCACATAGTCACAACCAGCAGTGCTACATTTAAAGAACCAACTGCAAGCTTAGTAAATATACTTTTAAAAATATTTTATTTTTAGCAGCAGTCATTCCAAAGCATTTTTTGATGAAACACATGGTCTTTCTAGCATTATGCTTAAGGTTAAGTTTAATAAAATTGTTATTCTAAATAAATTGAGTATTCAGTTAATGGAGTCTAATTAATAAGTGTAATGTATTTCTTTAAGCGGGAGAAGATGGATGGATGGATGGATAATGGCAATAAATATGGTGGCTTACAATACAGCGTATAGAAAAATGAATGCTATGGTTCCTCTGGGTGCTGTTTGGTGCTGCTGGGTGCTGTTGGGTGATGTTAGGTGCTGTTGAGTGTGGCTGGTGGCATTGGGTGCTGCTTGGTGTTGTGTCATGGTTGAACACTTTCTGGGGATGTAAGGGTACATCCAGTCTTCAGCTTCTTTCCCTCAGGGGTGCCTCTAAAGAATTCCAGGTAGGATGAGAACACATACTTATTCATGACCTTGACACGGCCGAAGATCTCCAGCTCTGTCTGTTGGTTGTGGTCCACCACACTCATAATCTGCTTGGCCTGAATGTACAGTGCGTTCTCTTTGGCCACCATCTGCTCCAGCCATATCTGCTGCTCCTGTGGAGCCATTTCGAACTCTGCAATGGTCCCGCCATAGAAGCCCCTACGTGGTTGCTTGGGCCAGGGCAGCTCACTCATCATGGGGTGCACATCTCCCACAAAAGAGGTGCACACATGGGAGTCCACTCCATGGAGCAGGCCCACCTCACAGCTGATGGCGCTCATGAGAAAGAGGGAAAAGACCCGGAAGTTCATGACTGACACAGAGAACACAGCCACCATGAAATATTGTCCCCACAGCTCACAGTTGTAATTGCAGTGGCCAAATTGGAAGGTCTGTCTGCAGAACTCATGGAATTTTGAGGCTTTGAGGCCCTGCTGTAGGCTCTGGAGAGTGCCCGCCTTATCACTAAAGCTCTGCAGGAACCGCTCCTTCTCTCCTGCAGCATCAGCCTGGAAGAACTTTCCCACCAGACTCACACTCAGATCAGACCAGTGCACTCTGTAAACACAGTCATTGAGAACATAAAGCAGGTTGGAGAAAATGTCTTCTCTGGCATTGTATCGGATTTCCACTAGGAGGTCTTGAATGTTAGAGATATGTTTGAACACACTTATGTCCTGTGGAGGGGCGGTTAGCCATGTGATGTTTTTTTGGGCTTGTTCAGAAGAGAAATCAGGGGCACGCCGCTTTTCACTCTCTTCAAAGAACAGACTCCAGGTCAGCCCTTCCAGACAGTCAATGCATGGATACTTCTTCCGTAGGGCCTCGGGAACAAACATTTGGGGATGACTGGGCCAGTCTAAAGTCTTAGAGAACAACACAGTACCCTTATATTCCCTGTAGAGGGGCCCAGAACAGCCCACCTCGCCTCTTCTCCACACAGCCTTAAGGCCCAGTTCAGCAGTGACTCGCTGTCTGAGGTCATGAGAAGTCCACCCTCGCTCTGTCTGAGTGAGAATGTCCCCCGCTGGACTGACCGCCACAGGGGAGTAGAAGAAGGACACTGTGGTGTGGATGTTTCTAGACCTGAGACTGTGCAGCATTTTAGATGTGAAGTGTGTGTGCCGGCCCAGGTTACAGCTCAGCACTGTGATACTGCTGAGGCTGCCCGGGAGAGTGGACAGGAGAGCCCAGAGCAAATGGATCAGCTTATCTGCAGTGTGCCCAGAGAAAAGAGCACCCCCTGAGGGAGTGAAAGGACTGGGGCCATGACCCAGCAGGTTTAGCTCATGCTGCACTGCAGAAGAAGACAGCACCCCCTTGAGGAGTTCAAAGGTGTTGTTGTGGAACAGCAGAAGAGCTGATGTAGAGGAGCGTCTCCCAAACAGATGCAGGGCTGATTGAAGCACTCCGCTCTCCTCCTCCATCACGACAATGATGTGCTGCCTACTGGGAGCAAACTGTGGTGAAGCTACAAATCACTTACTAAGCCCATACTCATATATACTCTCTGTGTGCAATGTATGTAGTTAAACACTGTATCATTTGTAACTTATTTCCTTAGCAAGTTTTCCTTTATTAATTCATATCAAAGGCACAAGAAACATATCTACTACCTGACAGTGGTGTGTGAGTGGACTGGGACAATCGTCTTTCCTGTGTAGACAGACACACAAACTCAGAGGAAGGAGGACATTAGGTGAACCAGGTCAAAGATGGTGTTTTATAAATGTGTCTTACCTGGAACAGAAAGGTCGACTGATCTCAGAGTGATACCCAGGAGCAGCAGGTACAGCGTAGGAGCCATCTCTGCCCACGTCTCTGTGCCACTGTGTGCTACCACATTCATATTCACAGTCATTTGTCTAGATAAAGAGCAGCTGAGCGCTCTCCCCGTTCTATAGTCAAATCCTAAACTCTCATCAGCTACAACCTAACAGACAACATCACATCTGAATTACTTTGGTGAGTCCAATACCAACATCCGAACATTCTCTTTTGTCTGATGGCAAAACATACTAAAACTATTGAAACAATAGTTGTAGTATGTTCGTTATCTTTACCAGAGCTAGTATAGGACCACATGGTAATTATTTACAATGGATTAAAAAGTACTATTATAAGAGAAATAAACCACAGTTTATTTATTTGGCTACTGTGGTACTGTAATCAACATCAAGACTTTCTCATAACATCAAATTTTAATTTTAGCATTGCTACAGCATATTACAGCCCAGTGATTCTTTACCATAGGATGGGATCCCAATGTAGAGCTGCGTGCACGTACAATCAGAATATTATGCATTTAATATGAGATTAGGCCCCAGTTTAGTTTTTGCAGAAATTGTGGGGCCTCAAGGTCAAAAAGGTTAAGAACTCTTGTTATAGACCTTATGTACTTGAAACTTGAGAAATAGGAGGCTGTGACATAGAAACATCTGAAACATTAACTGGTAATAACTAGTAATGGAGAGAATGGTAAAGGCGTTCATTTGGAGATACTTTTTTTATGAATGTGCATTATTTTATATAGATTTGGAGGCATTCATTAAATGCCCTGTATTACATAAAATTAACTCTTGTGAGCTTTAAACCAGAATGTTGTTACCTCCTCCAAAACATACCTGGAGATGTGTTTTGTTTTATTTACACGTTTGAGTAACCCTTTATTGTGTATTAATATTTGAACAACAAAATGTCGTTTCACCTTGTGATGTCATGACACAGTAGTTTTCAAGTTAACAGCTCCTTTTCCCTTTTGTTCAATAGAGATTGGCATTTCCAGGTCTGAAATTATCTAGTGAAAGAGTGTGGCATTTAACAGGGAGCACTTCCTGTATTACCAGATTATATCACAAGGTGGAACAGAGTTTTTAGAGTATATATATGAGAGAAGAACTCAGCCTCTATATACAGAGTTTGTGTGTTAAACATGTGAGAATGCAACAAAACACAACTCCAGGTGTGTTTGTGATGAGAAAACTCCATTCTAACAGATCAAAAAATAGTGTGATATGGGCCCTTTTAAAGACAGAGCTCCATGTTTGATGCAGGTGACAAAAGCCTTAGCCATTAGCCTCTTGCTTTTCCAGGTCATGGTTAATCCTGGTCAATCTTCTTTAGTCCTTCTTAGTGGTGTTGCTGCGCGGCCTGTCCCTGTGCACTCACATGCAGCCGTCTCCTGCTCACTGCAGAGCTGTGGGACAGGAGCAGGGCTGGGGGAACAGGAGCAGGGCTGTGGGACAGGAGCAGGGCTGTGGGACAGGAGCAGGGCTGTGGGACAGGAGCAGGGGGACCACCCGCCTCTCCTCACAAACTCACCACACTGTTCGGGTGAGTGCTGCATTCTTTCTCTTTCTTCATAATCATTATTCTTAATTTATTTAGGGCCTATTTTACACAAGGAGTGTTTTCAGTTTCAGAGAAGAGAACTTCCTAAATATGCAAGTTTTGTGTGTCAAACATGTGAATGAAACAAACTCCAAGTATGTTTGTGGTGAGAAAACATTATAACATAGATCAGAAAGTAGCATAGCCAACTATGTTCTCTTTTTCACTTTCATTTAAAATAAAATGAGTGGGAAGTGAGAAAGGTAGCCTACCACCACAATGATTAATATAATTATTCACATTTGCTTACACAAAGAAACCCTACGCAAAGTCAGATCTTATGGTTTAACATAATCAGTCCATATTGTCCATGCTTCAGAATGCTATTTATTATATTATTATTAGAATGCTAATAATCTTTTATCAATCATCCTCCAATTATGAACATTCACCTCAGTACAGATCCTCCACCTCCTTACAGATTTTGACACTAACAAAAAGTGTAATCGCTTGAAAAGTAAACTAATGAAAATGGCCAGGGACATGTGGGGGTCCTCTGGGTGGAGGTCTGCAGCCTCTTTGTAGCTGTAATACTCAGGCTTTCCTCTGGGGGCGCTCGCTCTGAAGTCTTGGGGCTCCGTATAGGTTTGTTATTGTGCTGCATGCTTGTAGGGAAGTAGGGGAAAGGCCGAGAGAGCAGCCCGCTCCTCCGCTACCCCGTACCGCACAGTGCTCCAACTCCAACCACCTACGCTGCGTGGGGACGGACCTAGTGATTAGCTGATTCCGTTCCGCTCTGCTCGGGGTCGGAAACGGGCTTGTTTCGGTGTTTGTTCGCTCTGCAGGCTCCGTCTGTGCGAACACATTCCGGCTTTAGCTCGACCCGGCTCCGTGTCTCTGCTTGCGGTGCCATGGACCGGGGCTGGCGCATCGGCTTAGGGGAGCAGTGTGCGCGCACTCCGTTCAGAACTTGGGTTCCTCCAGCGCGTGTACGTCTGTGGGCAGTTTCTGTTCTTCTTCACCCATGAATCTAGTCCACTCAAATCAACAGGTAACGACCCCCGGACTTTCTATTGTTCAGCGCGATCAAATCGGAGTTAGCGCAAGTGTCGAATCAAAGGCTGGATTATTGTTATAACAGAAAATCCTGCTGTGCCTAGTTTAGTTTATTGTCATACCAACATCAACAACAACAACAACTACCACTACTACTACTACTACTACAACTATTATTATTATAATCATCATTAGCTCCTCTCACAGTCGCTCTCTTCTGGTACAGGTCAGAAGATGGTGCAGCGTTGGGACCAGAGCATGTGGCTCCCCCAAAGCTCCCTGACCCTCTGTGACCCTGCCTCTTCCTGCCTGACATCCTGTGATCCTCCATCTGTGCCCCTCTCTGACCCTCTATACCCCCGATACTCTGTACTCCCTCTGACTCCTCCTGAATTTCTGTATTCCCCTTTGACCCCACTGAACCTCTCTCTGGCTCCCTGCACTGTCCTTTGAGCCCATCTCTGCACCCCAACTCTCTGCACCCCTCTTTGGGCCTCTGTAGCCTCTCTGTACACTTCTCTGACCCTCTGACCTCCCCTCTGATCCTCTGTAGTCCCCTCTGTAGTCCCCTCTCCCTTTTTTGGGAGAGCAGTGATGCGGCGGTCAGAGATGCAGAGATCAGAGGTGTGTGTGCTGATGCTGGCTCTGCTCCTGCCACAGTGTGGAAGTAACGTCACACCCAGAGTCTCCTTCTCATTAGGTCAGTCCCACACAGTCTATGGTTAGTCCACACCACTGCAACAATCAACACATCATTAAAGACCATTAACTAACCAAATGTCGTTATATCTGATAGTTGGGATAACCGCTTTGAAGCTTTGTTACCCAAGTTACATTTTAATCTGACCTTTATTTTGACACAATCTGACCATAAAGAACAGACTAACGCTACAACAGATGAGCTGATTGGGCTATCAAACAAGTCCCTTTTCAATAACATCAGTGCCACAGACTAGCTAGCATTAGCCAACAGTTTTTCAATTAGTCACTCTCACCTTTTTATTGAAAATCAGACTCCTAAACATGACCATGAATGCTCACACTGATCACAGGCTCCTGAACATGTGCTCTTTAAATTCATTTTGTATTTTTTGTTTTCAAACCATCTTAAAACATTTTTTGATAGTTATTGCTAATGTGTGTATTGTGTCACCATAGTAACTGCTGAACATTCAGCTATATGCACACAGGCAGAACACCCCCAGCATGATGTCACCGCAAAGTACCAGTTTAGTTCCAGCTGTCCTGGGGCAATGTGGGTCAAGTGCCTTGCCTATGGACACAGCTAGAATTTGCCAGTGGTGCCCGATAACCCGAGGTCTCTTATCTCTGCTGCAGACTAGGTTGGGTGATATGGTGATAGCCAAACGCTGATCTGACCCTGTGTCCATGTGCAGTTTAGGTGACATCATTATATTGTGCTGTTGTGTATTTATTATGTGTTAATTCCATCACTCACCTAGAAACCATC
Organism: Odontamblyopus rebecca; assembly: GCA_030686955.1. Taxonomy (NCBI): domain Eukaryota; kingdom Metazoa; phylum Chordata; class Actinopteri; order Gobiiformes; family Gobiidae; genus Odontamblyopus; species Odontamblyopus rebecca. Next base: position 25,724,253 of record CM060669.1, read on the forward strand.
AAGGGCCAAAACTTGATAACAGTGACACCCTAGTTAAGATTAGACAAATAGGGGACTTCTGGTTGGTGTAGTGCGAGCGTGCTCCAGCAGAATTTAGACCGTCTTTTTCATTAAGCCCCTTATAATTCTAATTTTAACATATGTTTTTTGCGGGAAGTTTTTTACCATTCTTTTGACCCAATCGCTCTTGTAATGCCGCCTAAGAGCCAGAGAACTGCCGAGGAGGAGGCGAATGCTAGCGCTATCTTGTCAATAGAAGCCATTTCAGCCCTACCAGAAAAGCACTGCGAAACTCTGTCTGCTGAGTTCAGGCATTGACTGGACTAGAAACTAAACTAGAGCAGTACAAGCTTTTGGTGTATGACCACGACCAGCGCATATCGTCTTTGGAGCTCTCGTCCGACGACACTAGCCAACGTGTTTGCGAGCTGGAAAACGCCATCTCTTCCCTTTGTGATGACAACGTGAAGCTTAAGGCCAAAGTTATTGACCTGGAGGACCGTAGCAGACACCAAAATATACGCATTCTTGGCTTGGCGGAGTCTACGGAGGGGGGACACCCTACGGATTTTTTCTCACAGTTGCTCCAGGACGCATTCGGAAAGGATACATTGCCATCCCCACCCGAGATCGACAGGGCCGACCGCATAGGAGCTGCGAGGCCGGCACAATTCATACTTTTTTGGACAAACTTAACATTCCCACACTTTCAACAGATTTAAAAAAAGACTGGAAGACCCCATCTCTGAAGTGGAAATCATTAAAGCCATAAGCACAATGCAATCAAACAAGTGTCCTGGCCCAGATGGGTTTCCGTCAGAATTTTTCAAAAAATTTTCAAAATTACTTTTACCATTAATGTGCTCTGTTCTCTCCGAATCATGTAAACTGGGACATCTACCCCAATCCTTTTTGGAGGCATGTATCACGCTCATAGCCAAGAAAGGAAAAGAAACTGTTCTTCATATAGACCCATATCTCTTCTCAATACAGATGCCAAAGTCCTGGCAAAAGTGTTAGCTCTCAGACTGAAAAATATCCTCCCAACTATTATATCCAAAGACCAAACTGGCTTTATTAAAAACAGGCAGTCATACTTTAACCTCAGACGCCTTTTTAATATCTTGTACTCTGCCCAGGAAGACCGGCCTGAATGTGTCATTTCTATAGACGCAGAGAAGGCGTTTGACCGTGTCGAATGGCCATACCTTTTTGCCGTGCTGGACAAATTTGGGTTCGGACCCACCTTTACTGCATGGATCCGATTGCTCTATTCCCACCCCACTGCTATGATTCGCACCAATTCTCAACTGTCCAGGCCCTTCAGCTTGCATCGTGGCACCCATCAAGGGTGTCCTTTAAGCCCTATACTTTTTAACTTGGCCATAGAACCACTTGCTATAGCACTTTGTACCTGCAATGGCTTATCTGGAATCTGGAGGGGGGGTGTGGAGCATAGGGTCTCTCTTTACGCTGATGATCTTCTGCTCTATGTGTCAGATCCAGGTGAATCCATTCCTACTGCTCTAGCACTGCTCAGTCACTTTGATACTCTTTCAGGCTACAAATTAAATATCAGCAAGAGTGAGCTATTCCCAATCAACAACAAAGCACGAATATTGGATTTTTCAAATTTAAACTTTAAGGTTGAGTATGACAAGTTTTCATATCTTGGGGTTATTGTTACCAAAAAGCACAGGGACCTGTTTAAAGAAAATGTTACTGCTCTGCTGAACCAGGCCAGGCACCTGATGTCTCAGTGGTCACCTTTGTCAATGTCCCTAGTGGGCCGTGTAATTTCTGTGAAAATGGTAATCTTACCAAAATTCTTGTATTTTTTTCTCAAACATTGCCCATTTTTATTCCTCATGCCTTTTTCCAACAATTGGACTCACTCATAACCCCCTATGTCTGGCAGGGTAAACATCCACGGTTAAGCAAGATTCATCTCCAAAAAATCTAAACTCCATGGAGGACTTGCTTTGCCTAATTTTCATTTCTGTTACTGGGCGGCCCATCTGAGATGTTTGGTGCATTGGTCATACTATTACAATCAGCCTGATAGCCCTGACTGGGTTGTGTTGGAGCTTTTCTCACAGAACTTCTCTCCCTTGGCCTCAGTGGGCTCTGCCCTACCTTTACCTTCCATTACAATATTTGATAATCCGGTAGTCAAACACTCTTTGAAAGTTTGGGGGCAATTTAGGAAGCACTTTGGCCTGGCCAGTTTTTCACTTTGGAGTCCTATTCTTAACAATCATTTATTTAAGCCATCGATCATAGATGCAGGTTTTCGGAAATGGCATAGAGAGGTTTTAAAGATTTGTTAATAGATGGCATCATTCACACAGTTGAAAGAGAAGTTTCATTTTTTAAATTCAGACTTTTTTCGGCATCTTCAGATATGACACTTTCTTACTACACAACTGTCCCATATTCAAGCCACCACACAACCAGATCCCATAGATCAAATATTGTCACTTAAGCCATCTAAAGGCCTTATCTCTAAGCTGTACAATATCATGCTAGATCTTAAAATCCCACCTGTGGATAAATTCAAAAGTGCTTGGGTGGAGGACTTGGGTCTTAATATACCTGATGATGCCTGGTCTACTGCTCTTAAACTTGTTTATTCATCTTCCTTTTGTGCTCGGCACTGGTTAATTCAATTCAAAGTTGTACATCAAACGCATATTTCCAGGGCCAGGCTATCTTCTATGTATCCTGGAATCAGCCCATTGTGCATCCGGTGCGGCCTGACTGAGGCCTCTTTCGGCCACATGTTTTGGTCATGCTCATGCCTGCAAACTTACTGGAGGAACATTTTTAACACCCTATCACAGATATTCAATATTAGGTTGGAACCAAACCCTTTATTGGCACTTCTTGGTGTTTTGGAGGATCATGTACATTTTAGTGTTACAAAAAAATATTCTTTGGCTTTCACATTACTTCTGGCTAGAGGTAAGATCTTAAGCCCGAGCCCGAGCCCAACCCGACCCGACCCGTCAGGCCGGGCTTCTCTCTCGCTGACTTTTTTAAAATAAATATATGTTTATAAAAATGTATACTAAAATGGAATACTTGTTTTAAAAAAATAATTTTGATAAAACAGAGAAGTCTCTGTAATGTAATTGCAATTTAACTGCTAAACAGGACTCCTGTTTAGCAGGTAAATTCGTGTGCAGAGCATGAGCCAGAGCCAGAGCAGAGCATGTGAATGACACCCTCTTAATAATCTTTCCCTCTGCAGGTCCGCATCTATTTTGACCGGGTTTGCTTCGGGCTCGGGCCTGCAAATAAAGTTAATTGGTCGGGCTCGGGTCGGGTCGGGCTTTAATACCCGCGGGTCGGGTCGGGCTGGATTTTTTAGGCCCGATCTTACCTCTACTTCTGGCATGCCGAGCCATTCTATTTAGGTGGAAGGATGCTAAACCTTCTTCACATTCACAGTGGTTACAAGATGTCATGTCCTGTCTAAAGTTGGAAAAAATCAGACTGTCATTGAAACAAAATATCAGTACATTTGAGAAAACATGGAGCCGTTTTCTACAGTTGTATCCAGCTCTTTAAAGAGAGTAGGCTATTGCGTATATGTGAATAATACAGCACCTGGTACAAAGGTTTAACTTACATGGTGACAGGGTGGGTGGGGGGGGCTTGTTTTCCTTTTGTTTTTGTTTTTTTGTTTTTTGTTAGTTTTTTTTTGTATGTGCTCTTTTTTTTTCTTTTTCTCCCATCTTTTCTGCAGAACTGTTGCATGTGAGTTTATTATCATGTACTTGTTGTGTATGATCATTTGAAAACAATAAAAACATTTTGATAAAAAAAAAAAGATTAGACAAATGAACAGTAATACATTTATTTTGAAATCAAAAGACCTGAAAAATGACATACTTGTATATAAATCGTCTCTGCATTTTGGATGGAGTTTTCCGTTTGATGACTAAGGCAGAAGCAATCTGTTTTAGAACTCAATTATACATCTTGCATTTTTGTACTATTCTTCTCAACTTTTTTCCCACAAACTTCAGTGTAACTCATGTAAAACTATGATCCACATTTAGCACAGGTACTATCTACCAAACCAAGTGAGGATTAGACAAACATGAACACCTGACATATTGGTTTTAACCAGTCACTGTGAAGTGTGAGCTCTCAAAGCAGCACAGGGCTGGAATTACCCTTCAATGGCGTAGTTTATTTGTGCTGACAGAGGCTGAACTTTGTGCCAGATTTAGTTTCAGATGGATAGGCAACCAGACTTTTGCAAATATAGCCACGTACGGTTATTGAATGAATTGATTATTGTAATTAATAAATTACAATTGAATTGCCAGTGGTTTTTAACATATTTATTCTGTCTGCAGGATAAATGGTAAAAAAAAAAATTGAAAAAAATTACATAAATCATTTTTTAAAGACTTCTATGGAGTATTAATTGCTAACACATAATATATTTAGATCACCATTTTACTTTTTATTGATGCATCCCCTTCCTTTGTTCTCCGTGCTAAGTCACTCCCCCTTCAGAGTGCTATCACAACCACTCAGCATGCATTTCGTGAAACTACTGCACATTGTGTCTGGTTTATTAAGCTGTAGTACATTGCTTTGTGTCATGTTTTTGTATATTTATGGAAAATTGCGGTATGCTGAGGGCTGAGTTTTAGATAGAATTGTACTGCTAATCATAAGGAGGATTAGGGCCAAGAAGAGATTGCTAAATTACTAAAACATCCATGGATGACATATGAAACTTCTTCAGGCAACTTTTTGATGAGGGAGCAACATGTCTGTAAAATATGTGAATGCTAAACTAAGGGAAATTTATAATCATCATAATGTTTTACAGTTGAAGCCTCTCAAATCAGGATTCATTCACTCCACACTGTGGTTGTAAGAGACTTCTGAAACCACAGCTGCCCTGGGCAGACTGACAGAACTGAGGCTCTCTGGGTCACCAACGCTCACACACCGCATTCATGCTACGACACAACAAGCGACACAGCGAGTGTACTGAGCAGGAAGCGGACTTCCAATCTCGGGGTTTGAGCCACCAGTTCAACAGCCATCTGAAAGCATAAAATCATATTTTAGAAAGATGCATAACTAAAATCTGCAGTTTTCACTGTTGTGAAATGTAAGGCATTCTAGTATTTATTTTTCTGTTCAGATTTCAGTCTTCTCTCAAATGTTACTGCCCCTGAATGTGTTTAAAATGGGAAATGTAAGCTGAAGATAAGGGACAATGAAATCACAAATCAAATGTAGCCTTTGTGATTTCCCAGTAATGACACTCCATGTTTGTGAATGCAGGTAGCTCCGGCCGAGCCTTGACCTCCTTCTTCCTGCATGATGTCCAGAACTGCACCACTCTGCTGCTGAGCACAGACCACCACACACTGTATGTGGGGGCGCAGAACGCTGTGCTAGTGCTGGACGTTAGGCACCACCAGGGCATCAGTCTCATACGAAAGGTACACAGGCAGAAGGTTACAGATTTGATCTCAGTGGAGTTTCCACTTCTGAGGCCCACCCGATCTGAACTGGTATAAACCATTAGACCAGAACGATATACTATATACTGCTCAAAAACCTTAATGGAACACATCAGATCTCAATGTGAAGAAAAAAAAAATCTGTTGGATGCAAATCAGGACAGGGAAATGTCTTAGGAACCAAAGGATGCTCGTCTTTAATGGAAATGAACAACAGGTGCACTAGAGCGGCAACGATGAGCCAAGCCCTAAAAAGAAATGCTTTTGCATGTGGAGTGGTATAATGTAACTAATCCATTACATAGGCCTGTGTCTAAGCTATCATGTAAAAAATGACAAACAAATGTTTACTGATTTAGAATGTGTCTAGTGCAGTTACGTTAACTGTAACAAAAAGGAAGAAAAGTATAAGTGCATTTAATGGCGTAAGAGCACCTTAAGAAGTTTCCCAGGCAGGCAACGATGTTAGGATGGTGCAGAAATATTTTAGCTTTTTCTGCCTAATATTTTTCTATAATTAAAACACTGCTAAATATATGTGTGTGTGTGTGTGTACACACACACATACACATACACATACACATACACATACACATATACATATACATATACATATACATATACATATACATATACAGTGGAGGTGGCCTACAAAAGGAGCCAGCTTTAAGAACACTTTGCTGTCTGCAACATGGTTCAGAATGAGCAGTTTGGTGGTGGGTCAGTGATGGTCCAGGGAGGCATATCCATGGAGGGATGCAAAGACCACTACTAGCTAGAAAATGCCTGTCTGACTGTCATTAGGTATCGGGATGAAATCCTTGAACCTACTGTCAGACCCTGCGCTGGTGCAGTAGGTCCTGGGTTTGCCCGGCCTTATGTGGCAAGAGTCTGTAGGCAGAATCTGGAGGATGAAAGGATTGATACAACTGAATGGCCCTCACGATCACCTGAATTAACCCTGACAGAACACCTCTGGGACATCATCTTTTGGTTCATCAGACACCACCAGGTTGCTCCTCAGATGCTCTCAGATCTGGGGTGACATCCCATGACCCATTGCTTTTGTATGCCCAGTCTTTATCTGCAAAGCTCCTCGCATTATTAACACCACTGCAGTTCACAGACAACACAATTTGACATATTATTTGGTGCAAGTACACATTAAAAGAAATTACAACTGACAAGACAAATAAAAAAAAAAGGACAACTGCACTCCTTGAGTATCGAACGCGGGTCTCCCACACAACATACTGTAGTGATTCCTCTCCCCTACTGACTTATCTTGACAACGTTGACAAAAACATACTTTTAAAAACTCAACATTCAATGTTAGAGAACTTAAATTGTGCATTTAAGCGGTCTGCAACCTTCTGCCATACCATCTTTCTCACCTTCTACTATCTTTCTTTATAATTGGGCTTTTATATTCCTGGTACAATTTCAAAAGTAATTTTAATTCTGAGGCAAATCTTTGACATGAGCTCTGGGTAATGACCGAAGCACAAGATTGCTGACACCAGTGGTTGTGGCTGGGCACTTCCTTAGAGATAGGGAGAAGCTAGGAGTAGAGCCGCTGCTCCTTCACATTGAGAGGAGCCAGCTGAGGTGGCTCAGGCATCTGTTCCGGATGCCTCCTGGACGACTCCTTCAGGAGGTGTTCCGGGCATGTCCCTCTGGGAGGAGGCCCTGGGGAAGACCCAGGATATGCTGGGCCTGGGGATGCCTCGGGACCCCCCCGGAGGAGCTGGAAGTAGTGTCTGGGGTGAAGGAACTCTGGGAATCCCTGCTTAGACTGTTGCCCCCATGACCTGGCCCCAGATAAGCGGAAGAAAATGGATGGATGGAAAATTTAACATTTTACACAAATGAACCAAATTTATGTCACATTTAAGATGCAGACTTTTCTCAAATTCTCCATTGACATGAATGGGATCCTCATTTAACCAGAAGTGCCACCACAAAAAAACAGGGTTTACACATATGAGTAAGTCGGAATGTACATGTCACTTCTCCAGAGCTCGAATTGTACATACATGGACTTTCACAGAAATGTAAGATAAATCAAACTGCTCCATTCAAACAGATGAGACATGTCACAGAATCAAATGATGAACACTATAAAATAACATTATTTTTTGGTTCTGATTCTAAACATACTGTGACTCACAAATTGAAATGCCATTAAACTGTGTCATTGTATACATATATATAGTAGAAATAATATTGATATTTGACATATCTGTTATAACTTCAAACACCTATATTTACATCAGATTCCACATTGAAATCTAATATTCAGACAGACTTTTCCCTCTCATGTTTATTTCTGCTTAGACAAAGAATAACTTGGAAATTGAAATAAACTCCAGCCTTTTTAATTTAATTATTTTTATTTTTATTTTTTTATTTTTTTGTTGCTTTTACCATATTATAACGTCAAACACAAACATGCGGGAAGAGGTTTTAGATCTCATCCATGCATGTTTGAGTAATCTCTCAGCAATCTCTCCTGGGCCTTATTAGAACCTCACCTTAATGCTCAGCTCACCCAGGCTCCCACACAACAATTGTCTATAAATAAAAAAAAAACATGATGCAAAAGAGTACACTGCAGTGATAGCGCTCCGATGGGGGAGTGACTAAACACATGATATCATGCCTATCAGTAGTTCTTGTCCTATTTATTTAACATGCTACCATATAGATTGGATTATCATGTATTTGTCTTGACATACATCAGTCACACACACCTTTTTGTATTGTGTATGTATTTTACCACTTTCTACATTTACAAACATACAGAAGACTTCAAAGATATAATGCAAGATTTATAGAATTATGTAGCAAAGGAAAATAGTAAAATAATTCAACTAGTATTTTTAAATAGTTTTAATTCAAATGCTCAAAGTATCCACCCTTTGCTTTGTAGGCAGCGCTGCAAACCTTGACCTTCTCTTCTTGAGCTTCTTGATGAAGGCTCCTGAAATGGTTTTCACTATACAGCTGTGCTATGTCGGAGTCAAAAGAATACCAAAGAGTGCAAAGCAGTGATCAAAGCCAAGGGTGGATATTTACATTTTGAGTTTATTTTTTGTTTACTACATTCCACGTGTGTCATTTATAGTTTCTACCATGTAATAATCATAGAAATCAAGAAGAAACATTTATGAAAAAGTGTGTCCAAACTGACTGATAGTGTATATCTATGAATGGCACAGGTGATCACAGTCCTTATCTTCACTTGACCGCTGTACAATAATGAACTATAGGAGTGGTTATTGGGCCTGTTTCTGTAGCACCATTAGATTTGCGCTGTAGAGATTTGAATAAATTGAATAAACTTGGTAACAATTTATTTTAGGGTACACATATTAAAATTTAACTAGCTGCTCTTTTACATATTTATGTGTTTAAGTCAATGTTAATTAGTATTGATTCAACCCCTATTTATGTCTGCATAACCTGCTAATTAGAAATTCAACACTTTCTTTTAAAACATTAATTGTTGCTGCTAACAACACCATCAGGCCGGCTGAGAAGCTGGCAGTGATGCAGGTGGATGCCTCCTTGGTGTCCTGGATTGTGGATTACCACACTGGAAGACCACAGTATGTGCGTTTGCAGAGCTGTGTGTCGGACAGAGTGGTCAGCAACATCGGGGCACCACAGGGGACAGTCCTGTCTCCCTTCCTCTTCACCCTCTACACCACAGATTTCAACTACTGCAGCGAGTCTTGCCACCTTCAGAAGTTTTCTGACGACTCTGCAGTGGTAGGATGCATCAGCGGTGGTGAGGAGGAGGAGTACAGGACTGTAGTGGACAACTTTGTCACTTGGAGTGAGAAGAACCACCTCCAGCTCAACGTGATGAAGACAAAGGAACTGGTGGTGGACCTGAGGCTGCTGTGACCCCCATCTCCATCCAGGGGGTCAGTGTGGACGTGGTGGAGGAGTACAAGTACCTGGGGGTGTACTTGGACAATAAACTGGACTGGAGCAGGAACGTGGACACCGTTTACAAGAAGGGCCAGAGCCGCCTCTATTTCCTGAGGAGGCTGAGGTCCTTTGACATCTGCAGGACAATGCTCAGGATGTTCTACGAGTATATGGTGGCCAGTGCCATCATGTACGCTGTAGTCTGCTGGGGCAGCAGTCTGCGCGTGAGGGACACTAATAGACTCGAGAAGATCATTAGGAAGGCTGGACATGTTGTGGGGGAGGAGCTGGACTCTCTGGCGGTGGTGTTGGACAGGAGAATACTGGACAAAATCTGGACTATTCTGGACTCTCCCTCACACCCCCTCCACAAGGTGCTGGCCAGTCAGAGGAGCTCTTTCAGCCATAGACTGCGGCTGCCGCGCTGCTCCACTGAGAGACACAGGAAATCTTTCCTGCCTGTCGCCATCAAACTGTTGAACGCTGCACTTTAAATCACAAACTACTCAATCCTTTTCATCCTATTCCCTGCTCACACATGTATATAGTCATAAATATGTCACTGATGTAAATAATTTCCCAGAGAGAGCTATTTTATCTTTTATCTTATTGTATTTATCTTATTTTTGTAACTTGTTTCGATGTACATGCTCTTGGTCGGTTGCATCTGTAACAAAGAAAATTTCCCCTCGGGGATGAATAAAAGTAATTCTGATTCTGATTCTAATATGGACTGCAGATGAAAACTAGCCTCTTGGCTAAATCTGGGGCATTTACAGAAATGTTCATTAATGTACACTGTCCCTGTCAAATAAATAAATAAACATGCAGTAATTAGGAAATATTAATTTATTAAGTGATATATTAACACAAAATTGACCACTTTATGCAAATCAGTAGCTAGTTTGCTAATGAGTGGACCCCAAAATGTATCTATGAGTTATCAGGAACTCATAGATACTTTTTTTTTAAATTTATTTTTATTTTACATTTACACATTTTATAAACTTTATAAACTTTTCATCTATAAATGTCAGCAATATACCACACTTCAAAATGGCGTAGTGTTTATACAAAATAGCTAAGCAGTTATTTCTCCTAACAATTCACATGTATATTTGTATGTTGTGTTTGCAGCTGGAGTGGAGCCCTACGGAGAAAGACACTGAGCAATGTTCCATGAAAGGCAAGAGAGTGGTGAGAATGTCCAAGGCTCCTGCTTATGAACATGCACTCTTGTTGCTCTGGAGCTCAGTGTAACAGAATGCTCTTCTGCGCAGGAGGACTGTGCCAACTTCATCCGTGTGCTGGAGTTCCTGAACAAAACGCACATTTACGCATGTGGGACATTTGCCTTCAGCCCCCGCTGTGTCTACATTGTGAGTCTATTACTGTCTAAGCTTGTCACAATAATAACTAGAGCGACTTATCGTTCAGTATTCGTGTGTACATTTTCTTTGCACTGCTGCGATCATTTTGGTAAGGTTACAATCATAGAAGGTTGAATTAATAATGCCTGTGCTGTGACTCATTACAGATGCAAATTAAGTACTGAAGTGATTCATTCTGCAGTTCATTTATTGCAGTTCATGTGTTTGTTTGTTTTTTAGATTTAAAACTTTTTTGTGGTTTAACTCTGCTCTTGGGTTTGTGTCAGTGGCATAAATTAGTTTCAATATTTAGGCCTGAGCATGAGAACTGATAAGATCCGAAGCTTTCAAGCTTCACACTATTTTAACCAGCTAAGAAGTGCAGCACATGCAGGTCAAAGGACACTAGTAAGGGACTGTTCGATTGTGTAAAATTAAATGTTTTTCCCATATTCATGAAGATTGTGCATGAGGCTAATTAAGTAGCTAGCTATGGACATTAGAGATGCTGCAGGTTATTTACACAATATGTAGCAGCAAATGTGGCAGGAGACTTTTCAGAGGAAACATTATGAGGAAATAAACCATTTCATCACCAACCAGAACATCACAGCAGAGTAAGAACAAGACCTTGACCCTGCTGTGTTCACCTGGTTTCCCCTGGACACTATTATGAAAATAGCTCAACTTAATATTCTTTAATAGTTTTAAATCAAACGTTCAAGCTAGCCACCCTTTGCTTTGTCAGCAGCGACGTAAACCCTTGGCCTTTTCTCCATGTGCTGATGAATTCACATGAAATGGTTTTCACTTCACAGCCAAAAAAAAAGAAGTTTATTTTTTGTGTACTACATTCCACGTGTGTCATTTATAGTTTCTACCATGTAATAATCATAGAAATCAAGAAGAAACATTTATGAAAAAGTGTGTCCAAACTGACTGGTAGTGTATATCTATGAATGGCACAGGTGATCACAGTCCTTATCTTCACTTGACCTCTGTACAATCATGAACTATAGGAGTGGTTATTGGGCCGGTCATGATAATTACTATATCGACTTATCGTTCAATATATGACAAGTGGAACAATCATTTGATGATGCTGCAGGACACAGAGGAGGGAGGGACACTTTTGGCTCTTCCACAGTATCAGCTGACCCTCCCTGACCAGTCCTCCAGTTAAACTGCCCCGAGACCTTTAACTGAGACACAAAGGTGACTGAGAAGTGCAGCAGAAATGTGCAAAACTGCAGTTTGCTGCAGCAAAACTTGAATTTCCCTTGGGATGAATAAAGTATCTCTCTCTGTCCCTCTATCTCTTTGTCTCCCTCTCTCTCTAATGAGTCTGCTTGGGATTGACTTTCTGAAATGAGTAAAATATTGAACTTTTTTATGATATTCTAATAATTGGAGATAGACTGTACTTTAGCAATATATTACACTTGTTATTGTGACAGGGCTAATTCTGCCCCCACTCCCCACACAGACATGCGCACACATCCACACACCTCCCTGTGTAGGTCTGGTCACTTCCAGCCTCTTCTCTTCTCCAGGACACGGAGACACTGTCCATGAGCCAGCAGTCAGATGAAGGGAGAGGCCGCTGTCCCTATGACCCATACCAGCCTAACACAGCCATTGCTGTGGGTAAGACACACCTGAGGACTCCCCCCCTCAGCGCCCTCTGTTTTGATAGAAGATGGAACTCAATCTCTGAAGTTCCGCAAGTAAAATTCCAATAGAGTTTGCGTTTTGCTGTGCGCTAATCAAAAATATGCTGCAACGAATAAGCATAAGACATGACATTTTATTTATACAAATTATTTTTAAAAGGAAAAATATTATGTAAATACACTAAAATACATTAAGAAAATACATTAAGCTTTTAACCATGTTGTAACATTTCTCCCTCATCAAACATGTACCAGTATTGTATTTTCCAAGTTTTGTGATGTAAGAGGTGAAAATCTCTTCTTTTCTGTCCATGAATCAAAATCTGAGCATTTCTGCCCTCGTATTCCTTTTATTAATACTGCACGCTTCTATTAGCATGTCTGTTCAAAGATGTAAAACTTAAAAGCAAAAGTACTCCAATAACAATACATCCATAATAGTTATTCTTTAGTAAACCACAAAGTTAGAAAGACATTCAGCCACATTGAAGATAATGGGCGATAATGAGTACAAAGCTGGTCAGCCTCGAGGAGCAGCAGCTGTGTAACAGCAGTGTAATAAGAGTAAGAGTAACTTAAATACTAACTGTTGGACTTTAACAGCTGATTTATCATTTGAAGGAATAGTAATTGGAAGGACAAAACATTAAATAATGCACAAAGTGTGTTTTAATTAAATTACTCACAAAAATAGACAAACTAAATCAAGGAATGGCACAAAATATTCAAATGTTCTAATCATTTCATATTGTCAACATAAAGCTTTTGTCGCCACAGTAACCACAACTTTCACTTTTAAGAGTACTGCTGCTTCAGTTTAAAAATGCTTAAGACTGAAAGTATCCTTTTTGAAAAGTACAATTTCTTTATAAAGTTATTCAAGTAAATGTAAGTGACTAAATGTAAGTGAGTACTCCCCACCTGTAATGCATGGCATGTGCTTTGTCTCAGAGGGAGAGCTGTACACAGGCACAGTGGCAGACTACAGAGGGAACCGGCCCATCATCTCCCGACACCTGAGCGAAGCCGGCCGCGGGGACCTCAGGCTAGATGATACTCTGGGCTGGCTGGAGGGTAAGTCTGCTCAAGTATCTTTCATTTAGTCATTCATTATTGTTTTATTTACTTTGTCTTTAACAAACATGCAATTGCAGTGCTACAATCTTTCAAATGCCGGCAAGCACTATACTGACCGCTCTTCCTTCATCAAAAGGAACAGGGAAACAAACTCCAGTTGTGACTTCTCTTTTTGAGAGAAATGTTTCTGAGTTTGTGTGGAGGGGAAATAAATATTGTGGGGGAAAAACATCACCTTCACAGACAAAACAAGGCTTTAAAAGCAAAGAAACACATTTTGCCTGTTGTGTTGCTCATGTTCTGCCTCAGTGCTGCTCTGTCAGAATGTTGAGGAGGATTTTTCCAGTTAAATGATGTCAGTGCAGAACCTCTAACGAAGGGGGGTAACTCCTGACACCTGTGTTTGTGCAGAGCCAACCTTCATGCGCTCCATATTTGTCCCAGTGGAGGAGAAGATCTACTTCTTTTTCAGTGAAGTGGGACGCGAGTATGACTTCATCAACAGACTCTTGGTGTCCCGTGTGGCTCAGATTTGCATTGTAAGCACTTCACACCATACTTTAGTGTACATTAGCTTGTGTTACAGTTCTGGTATTTTTGGAGAAAAGCAGTTGCTCAGAGTGTTATAACTTATTAAACATATTAATACTGTGAAATAACAGGTAACATGGTGACCTAAATGTCTTTAATACCCCATATCATTTTTGTAGCCCTATTTAAACCTCAATATTTAAGAACTCCCCACAACACAGATAGAACCTTATAATTCTAAGGGGATGTTTTGACAAGTTTATGTAGTGACACTGTCTGGACATGGTCTGTCTCCTTAAATGCCAAACTTGTTGACTTGGATGCCTAAAACTTCTTCAAGCCCTAGTGGTCACATCTGGCAGTGATAACTTTTTAGAGGCTGTTACTGCACATATTTAAATTGATGTCTCATGTGTTGATGTCTCATGTGCTGATGTCTCATGTGCTGACATCCTATGTGCTGATGTCTCATGTAGTGATGTCTCATGTACTGATGTCTCATGTGCTAATGTCCCATGTGCTGATGTCCCATGTGCTGATGTCCCATGTACTGATGTCTCATGTACTGATGTCTCATGTACTGATGTCCCATGTGCTGATGTCCCATGTACTGATGTCCCATGTACTGATGTCCCGTGTGCTGATGTCCCTTTTCCCATGTACAGAGTGACGTGGGGGGACAGAGGACCTTGCAGAGGCGCTGGACAACGTTTGCCAAAGCTCAGCTGCTCTGTCAAGATGATGGAGAACTGCCCTACAACCTGATCCAGGATATGGACATGCTCCCTCCAGAACAGGGTGCTCCCCCTGAAGACACGCTCTTCTATGGGGTCTTCACCTCTCAGTGGTGAGCAAACAGCACAGGCTTACCCACGTCACACTTCAGTGAGATCTTAGTCCTACTATTCAATTCAATTTCAATTCAATTTATTTTGTAGCGCCCAAAATCGCAACAACAGTTGCCTCTAAGGGCGTTCCAAGATATGGATGAGCCAAACATACACACAGACATATCAAAACAGGAATAAACAACATTCATGTAAAGCAGCAAATGAAACATCATCCAGTCATCCCCTGTCCTTAGACCCTCCTTCTCAGCAAGGAAAAACTCCAAAAAAACCCAGGGTCCTGGGAAAAAGAAGAAACCTCGGGGAGAACTACAGTGAAGGAGGGATCCACTCCCATGGACGGACAGGCTATAGATGTCCAGGCCCGTGGGCCAGTTCGGTATGACCACAGCTACCCAGGTGGGGAAGGAGGCGGGCGAGGAGGGGAGGCCGGGCAAGGAGGAGACCGGGCGAGGAGGAGGAGGCCGGGCGAGGAGGAGGAGCCGGGCGAGGAGGAGGAGGCCGGGCGAGGAGGAGGAGCCGGGTGAGGAGGAGGAGGCCGGGCGACGAGGAGGAGCCGGGCGAGGAGGAGGAGCCGGGCGAGGAGGAGAAGCCGGGCGAGGAGGAGGAGAGGGGTCCAGCTGCCATCAGGCATCTGAAAGAGTTACACTCCACAGGGGGAGTGGGACAGGGGACAACATGTGAATAGCAATGAACGAGCTACAGATGAGAACATAGTAAGTGATGCTGATGAGAAAATAGGAGACTAGAGAACAGGACAGCTGTCTCTGTCCCTCTGACATCTCTATTGGCAGATATCCATATGTAGTGTATGTCTTTGAGAGCTGTGTCTCATCCTCTGTGCTGGGATTGTGTCTCTGTCGTCTAGTGGGGCTGTGTCTCTGAGCTTGTTCTCTGTGCTGGGGTTGTGTCATCCTCTCTGTCCTCTAATGGGGCTGTGTCTTCCCTGTCCCCTCTGTCCCAGGCGGTTAAACTCTGGTCGCTCGGCCGTCTGTGTCTTCAGTCTTGGCAGCTTCAGATCAGCATTCTCTGGGAGTTACAAAGTCCTGAACAGGGATACACTGCAATGGAGCTCTAGACTACAGGAGAAGATCGCCAACCCTGGAGAGGTCAGCTCCATCACACTCGTAATTTTAGGTATTTAGGGCGTATTTTACTTCTTTGGGGTATTAAGTTAATACTATGCTAACACATAACATGTTTAGAACACCATGTTACCCTTTATCGGTTTTAAAAATGCTATATTCACTGAAAACAATGTCACTTTTGTGAGTCCCCTGTATCTTTACTCCCTATGTTAAGTCTATCCCCCACAGAATGCATTTCACAACACGACACAATCAGCGTGCATTCCACTAATGAAATACGACACATCGCAGCAGTGGGAAGAGGAACCAGAATGTTTACTGTATATTTGCTCCAGTAAGAGTACTATACTATTCTGTACATTACTATACTATACTACATGTATTCCTCACCCTCTATGGGTGGTCTCATCCAGCTCGGGTCCTCTACCAGAGGCCTGAAAGTTTGTTCTGCAGTATCTTTTCTGCTTCTGTACTGCACTTTTCTGGACTGAAATGTCTGATGTTTTTCCTGGGTTCTGCTGTAGCCTCCTCCAGTTTAAGGGTTACTGACCCGACCACTGACAGCTTCACCTTCCAGGTCTTCTCCAACTTTTTCTTGAGCCCCTCTTATTTCTCTAGTTTTTCATTTTCCTTTTTCACAATGTTCCCATTGCTTGGTATTGCAATGTCCACCACCATGGCTTTTTTCTGTTGGTTGTACGTCACTATGTCTGATTATTTTGCTATTACTTTTCTGTCAGTTTGTATCTGAAAGTCCTACAGGATCTTGGCTCAGTCATTGTCCACACCTTTGTCTGCACCCTGGACTGTCTCAACAACCTACACCTTGTCTGGTGTGGTAGATCTGGGCCTCTATTGCTCGGGTGCTCAAGGTTCCTGTGCTCCAGGATGAATGCCTTTGTGTGTCCTTCAGACCAGCCCTCTCCAGCCATTGGTAGGATTTCTTGATATCAGCCACTTCAGTTATGTTTCCGTGTTTCCGCCCCATGTAGGGGCTTGTCCTGCCATGATGGTCCCTCCAGCACCTCTTCTGCTGAGCTCCACTGTCTGAGACATTTTCTGAACATGTCATCTCTTGGGGCCTTGTCCTTGATGTATTTATGGATCTTGAATATTTCATCCTGGACAGTGGTTCTCGGATTGCCCGGGTCTAGTTCTTGCCATTGAGCTGACTTCTTAGGACTTGCCTTACATGGGATGTACCACCAGAACATAACTGAAGTGGCTGATATCAAAATATCCTACCAATGGCTTGAGAAGGCTGTTCTGAAGGACAGCACAGAGGCATCCTGGAGCACAGGAGCCTTGTGCACCCAAGCAATAGAGGCCCAAATCTACCACACCTGTCAAGGTGTAGGTTGTGCAAAGAGGCCCCTGAGACAGTCCAGCACATAACTGCAGGGTGTAAGATGCTGCAGGGAAAGCATACACGGAGCAACATAACCAAGTGGCAGACAGAGTGTACAGAAACATCTGTGCAGAGTACAGGCTGGAAACCCCAGGATCAAGGTGGGAAACACCTCCAAAGGTTGTGGAGAATGACCGAGCCAAGGTCCTGTGGGACTTCCAAATACAGAGTGACAAAATGGTGACGGAGAACCACCCAGACAGTGGTGGAACAAAACCGTAGTGGTGGATATTGCAATACTGAGCAATGGTGTACAGTCTCAGGGTGCTCCATGCATGGTCAGAAGCTTTCGTGTCTTAACATCCGTGGTCTGTATCTCCTCCTTTGGCCAGCTTATGATTCCTGCTGGGTATCTGATCACTGGCAGGGCGTAGCTGTTTATTGCCTGCGCCTGGTTCTTGCCATTGAGCTGGCTTCTTAGGACCTGCGGTACTCTTTGCAGGTATTTGGCTGTGGCTGCTTTCCTTGTTGCCTTGTCAAGGTTGCCATTTGCCTGTGGGATACCAAGGTACTTGTAACTGTCCTCAATGTCTGTTATTGTTCCCTCTGGGAGTGACTGTTTGGTCAACCAGGAGTTGGTGTTTGGCTCCCCTGGTGTTTTTGCCAATACTCTTCTGTGCTGCACTCATGTATTATCTTAGCCGCGTTGATGCCTGACATGAGCTTCCATGTTGTGGAGAGACAGGTTATTGGCCGATAGTTGGATGGGACTGTACCCTCAGGATCGTACGCCCTTGGGTTAGCCATTCAGGGTGAGTCCCATCCCTTAGCAGCTGGTTCATTTGTGCTGCTAGGCGCCCGTGGAGAGCAGTGAGCTTCTTTAGCCAGTATGCGTGGATCATGTCAGGGCCTGGTGCTGTCCAACTTTTCATGTCGGAGACTCTTTCCTGGATGTCTGCCACAGAGATGGCAACTGGATTCTGTTCAGGGAGGTTGCTGTGGTCTGCTCTCAGAGCCACCAGCCACTGTGCATCGGTGTTATGTCTTTCCAGTACCTCTCAGTCTCCAGCCTTGGTGGGTCTGCTCTGCAGTTATTACCCTACCATTGAGGCCTTGTCCACACGTAGCCGAGTATCTGATAAACTGAAGATGTTTTGCTGCGTTTTGACCGGTCATCCACACGAACACGCATCAAAAACGAGTATTCAGGGAAAACGTGAAGATTTTTGAAAACTCCGTTTATGCCTGTTTGTGTGGACAGAGATAACTGGGGTTTTGCGTTTTAAAATGTCACTGTCTGTGCCAAAAAATATGAATCTGCCGTGACGTCAAACGTGCAACCTTTGTTTAGGCTACTGCAAAAGCCAAAGCAGACTATGGATCGGAGTCGTTTCTTTTGAAGTTTATACTCTAAAACTGTGTTAAGGAGCAATTCTGACTCCGAGTCTGTCCAGACAAAGGAGCTCGGCGCCATGTTTTCTGTTGTTTAAGTTTAGGCGGAAGTGACGGCAAAGTGAGGGCTCAATGGAAATAACGGCATCTACAGGTTTGGAATGCGTATGAATGTGGTTGAAAACGCAGATGTTCGGTTATGTGTGGAAGGTATTTTTTTCGAAGACGAGGTGGTGTGGATAAAAAATTTTTATAAACGGAGGGGGGGAAATGTTCAGTTTTAAAAATACCTGGCTACGTGTGTACATGGCCTGAGCGAACACTTTCGCAGGTTGTGTTGCGAACAGGCGGTTTATTCGTCTGGCTTCATTCATGTACCTCTTTAGGCGGCTGACCAAGACTTGGAGCCTCTGTTTGGCAGTTTCAAGTGCTTCAGGTATGGGCATCTGGCCTGTAACTCTTGGGTACTCGCTTTTTCATTGCACCTTTCTGGGCCTCTCTCCGCACTTCCTTGATTTTAGCCTCTAACCGTCTTTTCCATGGTGGGTATCCTATCTCATGGCTCCCATGGTTGCTCTTATAGCCCAACCCTGCTGAAGTGTATATCAGCTCACTGGTTTCAGTGATGGTTGTGGTAGGGATCGCTCTGAGTGCTGCATTCACATCCTCTCACAGACTTTCAGATGGTACTTCACTTAACCTGTGTAACTGGTGTCGGAGTTGCCTTGTGTTCATCTGGACCATGAGCTTATCTTTCAGGTCAGTCGCTGCCTTGCTCAGCGTGATACTTATTGGGGCTTCCTTCCCATTCTCTGGTTGGGGAGTTAGTGTTAACTCCCCTCTGACCTGGCGTCCTGGCGTCAATCTCTAGTTGTGATAGCAGTTGCCATTTGTGGATGTTGGAACACTGAGCTACTAGTTGATTGGCCATTAGCTTGGACTGTGGGTATCGTAGTAACCATTTCTCCCACATCTTGTTCATGTAACCCCTCTGACTAGGGTTACTGGAGTAGTAGCATTCCAACACAGCCTGGTTCTCCCATCTCGCCCATTTCCATCTTGTTCCAGTAGCCCATTTCTCATCAGGGTGTCCTGGTTCCTCGACACCTGACTATACATACACTCCACGTCACGGTGGCTGAATGGCAACACTCAGGCCTCACAGCAAGAAGGTTGCAGGTTCTATCCCCGGGCCGCCCGGGCCTTTCTGTGTGGAGTTTGCATGTTCTTCCCGTGTCTGGATGGGTTTCTTCTGGGTACTCCGGTTTCCCCCATCAACTCAAAACATGCCCGTATCCCTATGAACTAACATCAAGGACCATGACGGCCACTCTCCTGTGGGCTCACCACCCGCAGAGGGGTTCATAGGGGGGTCAGGTGCTATGAGGATTGGGCAGCAAGCTGCCCCCGCGACCCAACTGGATTAAGCGGGAGAAGATGGATGGATGGCGTCACTCCTTTCATGCTCTCATCATCCCCTTCACTCTCCTCATCCTCTCATCATCTCCTTCACTCTTCTCATCCGCTCATCATCCCCTTCATTCTTCTCATCCTCTCAGCGTCCCCTTCACTCTCGTTGGCCTCACCTCTACCACTTCCAGTGTCCAGGCTCCGGGGGAATCTCCTAAACATCATGTCCTTCATCACAATGTCTTCTGCTGGGGTTCAAAATTAACTCATTCAATAAAACTACTTTTGGACCCTTTCTTGATCAATTTCTCTGAGCACTTTTGTTCAAGCAATTTTATTTTGAAGTAGGCTGCTCTACCTTTGACCAGAAATTACCAAACACACTTTTAAGTTATATATTATTGCATAGCTTCATGTACCTTCTCTAACATAAACAATGGACCAGTTACAAGTAAATAAAGAGGGGGGCATATGCACAACTTTTTTGCAGCTTTCTGCCATGTTTTGAGTAATCTACTGATCTCTGTTGGGTCTATCTTACCCTTATCCTATCTTACAGTTAGCACCAATTCAAATCTTAGCCTACAAGCCTACTTCATCCATGCTTCTGCACAACAATTTTCAATAAATATACAAAAGGAAGATACAAAATAATATACTCCAACTTGACAAACCTGATGTGCGGTAGTTTCATTAGCGGAATGCATGCTGATTGTGTTATGATAGCGCTCTGAAGGGGGAGTGAGCGTCAAAAACGAGACTGAAATGAATTAAACATGTTAATACTTTGAAACTGCAAAATATATCATTTACAAAACCATAAAAGATAATATGTTGATCTAAATATGTTATGTGTTGTCACTAAATACTCCTAAGTGTAATACCCACTCTCAAATAACTGGTTTCTCTTGCCATTTCCAGTGTGGCTTGCACAATGCCTCGGATAGTGCACTGCGGTTCATTAAAGAAAACTTCCTGACTGATGAGAGTGTGCGCCCGTTGGAAAAGAGGCTCACCTTAGTGTCACAGCACAGCTACAGCCACATCAGTGTGCAGAGGGTGCAAGCAGCCGGTGGGAGGCCATATGCCACACTCTTTCTACTCACAGGTATGTGCCAGACTTAAACTCACAGTAGCCCCCCAAACTCACAGTAACAGTAGGGAGGAGGCAGAGCATATATATGGGACTACGGATGGAAATTAGCACTTGTGCTAAATCCGGCGTATTTACATCAATATGTGTGATTTCATACAAATTGTATGTTCATGAATATGCATCGCCCACCCAAATAAACAACTAAATGAAATGATGAAGAGTGTGTAAAGGAACAGCCTGAGTATAATCATAATCTATTATCACACACTAACACACAGTTAGCGTATAATTCTTTAATTGGACTGGCACATTGCATAAAATATAAATATATAGCAAAGGAGAAATTCAGTTCTGTCAATTGGACAAACATTTTTTAATTGAATACGTTTTACAACTTATCCAAACTGCTTCTTCAATTCTGATCAAATTGCTGGTGGACACTGACTCTTATGGGATGTTCACACTGGACTTGAATGGTTTACTAGTTAACCCTATGTAAAGGAGAGTTGACGTGCATATCTGAATTGAGCGGTGTGAATTTGCAAATCAGGCGTTTGCGCCTCAAACGCCTGAGGCGCAAAGTTTTCGGGTTAAAAAAAAAAATGCCAAGCCAGATATTCACCTTAATTATTTTTCCATTACTGACATGCTGTACATCGTTTGAAAGCTTAATTCCATATCATTCATTTTATGCTGCACAGCTAGGCCAAAGAACAATAACTTATAATAATAATAATCAAACCAACAATGTGCATTTCTTACCTTTGAGCCGGTTCTGTCAGTCCAACACAGGTCCAGTCCAGGAATAGCTGTGCTCAATTAGTCCATAACAATCCACAGAAGAAGTTTTTTTTTCATAAAATAATTCCATGTGGGGAAATAATCCAGAAAGACCGTGTTTTTATGAATGGGTGAACGACGAATGAAAACATGTCTGTATTATTTCCATCCTTTCGCTTAGCTTAGCTTTCACTTCTGTTAGCGTTGTTGCTATGCTTGTTTTCCTCACACTCTCCTCTTCAAAACAAGCCCAACCCCGAGACGATAAAGGGTTCGGTGTAGCAGGCACAGCCCGTTGAATACAAGGAGCGCATCCAGTTAGCTGTGTTTTATGCATGTCCAAGCCGAGCTCTCCACGGCAAAAGCTCTTCAGTCATTGGTTCTTCCAGAAAGTGATTAATATCCTATCATGAGAGCTTTTCCAGCGGTGGGCCCCACGTGGGGCAGAGGTGAGATAGCAGCTCACTGTTCAACTGCGTAAACCTGTTTGCATAGCCTCTCGTCTGCTCTGATGCACTGTGCACTGCACTGGTGGGGGCACCAGAGGCATCTTGAGAGAAATTAGTTATTACAGTTTGGAACATCTGGTACATATTTGGACACTTGGGCCGAATTGACATTTTTACAAAAAGGCTCACAGCCTCCAAACCCTTAGGCCTAGAGGTCTACAGTTACACAGTTGTTGCCAACAACTTCACCAGTGAGTGTAGTGATTCACAAATGCCTAGGATGAAGTATGCCCAAGTTAGAGCCTTTATTATTTTGTTGTTGTTTTTTTCCCTGAGGCAAAAAAAATAATAAAATTAGACATTTTTGAATGTCTGTACTGTAGGTTAGTTTGCACTCACAGTCTTCATATGCATATCTACAGAAACTAGAAGGTCTAAGCTTTAAAATGATGTAACACACAAGCATGTGGGGGTCTAAGAAATTCTCCCATGTGAGACTGGACAAATATGCAAACTCAGGAAAAACAAAGGGCGGGGGGCTGTGTATTTACATAAGGGACAGATGGTGTCGCAATATTGCAATAAGAGAGAAGATATGCAACCCTGATTTAGAACTGTTGTGCATTATCCTGCGTCCATACTATCTATCAAGGGAGTTTACAAACATTTTTGTGTGTGTAGTATATATACCACCAAGCGGGAACTCCAGAAGGGCAGCAAAACAAATTACTGACTGTGCCCATCGCCTTTTGGAGAGTAAACCAGATGCACCTATGCTGATATTAGGTTATTTCAACCAATGTAACCCAGCCAATAACCTCCCTGGATTCTATCAATATGTCAAGTGCAGCACGAGGAATAACAACATACTTGACAAGTGTTATGGGAACATTAGGCATGCCTATACGGCCAACGCCTTACCACAATGTCATCCATCTGCTTCCAACTTAGGTTTGGACAAGTGAAAAGACAGAGGAGCTGAAAGGTTGTTTCCTCTGCACAGACTGGGACATATTCTTGGAGGGTGCAGACATGGACAGTGCAACAGAAACAATCACGGATTATATTACTTTCTGTGTGGACTCAGTCATTCCAATTAAAACTGTAAAACGATATCCAAATAATAAACCATACATCAACAGGGTATCAAGTTATGTATCAGGAAGAAGAAAGCTGCCTGCTCCCGTGGTGACTCTGCAGGGGTCCGTGCTGCTCAAAAGGACCTGAATGACCAACTGAGAGCTGCCCGGCATCAGTCCAAGGAGCAGGCAGAGCAGGACCTGGCTGCCTCCAACACAAAGAGGCTGTGGGACTCAATCAGACGGATGACAAATATGGACACAAAACGGAAACCACTGTCTGCTCCTAACAAGGCTGCTAGGGCTTATGACTTAAACAACATTTACATGCGCTTTAATACGGACAATGTAAATGAGTGTGCTGCAGTTTTAGATAATGTAAATTGTGATATAAACATAGAAAGAATTGTAATTGATCCACAAGCAGTCACCAAAGTGTTTAAATCCATACACACCAACAAGGCTATGGGCCCAGATAGTATGTCAGCTTTTCTTTTAAAAACATTCGCTGAGGAGCTTTCACCCACCTGGCATAGACTATTTCAGTTATCTATAGACTCATATACTGTGCCAGTACTCTGGAAAAAATCTGTTATTATCCTGGTTCCTAAAAAGACCTGTCCACAGGAGGATAATGACTATAGACCGGTGACACTAATATCAAATGTCTTTAAGTCATTTGAGAGACTTATGTTAGAAAAGCTCAGAACACATGTAGAACCACTGCTTGATCAAACTCCAGTTTGCTTATATTAAAAACCGAAGCACAAGTGATGCCATTGTAACATTATTGCACCTAATTCTGAAGCATGTTGAAAATCCAAATTCATTTGCCAGACTACTTTTCATTGATTTTAGTTCAGCATTTAATTTAATACAACCACACATACTCCTCAGTAAGCGAGCTGAGGCAAATGTTAATCCATTTCTAATCAAATGGTACCACTCCTTCCTGTTAGATAGGCCACAACAAGTAAAGTTTAATGCTGCCTTTTCCGATACAACTGTATGTAGCACTGTCTGTCCCCAGGGGAGTGTCAGTTCACCGTTTTTGTTCACTTTCTACACAAATGACTGTGTCTGCTCAACCAGTACATACTGAAATTTTCTGATGACACTATTTTATTAAGTCTGTTAACAAAAACTTCTGACTCAAACACTCACCATGCTGCTGTAGAAAGGCTTGTGGCCTGGTGTGATGCTCACAAACTGCGGATTAACACAAAAAAGACTGTGGAGATGTTGGTGGACCCCGGTCAGTCAGACAATACGTCCCTGTGTCCATCCATGGGCAGAGGATCAAGCAGGTGAGCTCCTTTAAATACCTCGGAGTTCACATAGACAATGACCTGAGCTGAAGTACACAGGTGACCAGTGTGTGCTCTAGAGTTCATCAGCGCCTTCACTTTCTGCACAGACTCAGACTGGTGTGTGTAAGAACATTATGATGACATTTTACAAAGCAGCTATTGAATCTATTTTACGATATGGCATTACCAGCTGGTTCAGTAACTTAACAGTAAAATCAAAGACTCGAATTTTCAGCCTGGTCAAAAGAGCAGGAAAAATCATGGGCATTCCTGCTCTTAGCCCACAAGAGAGCAGGCCACATACAAACAAGCTAAGAACATTGTATCTGATGTGTCGCATGCACTGTACCCTGAATATCAGCTCATGAACTCGGGGAGGAGATACAGGGTCCCTCTGTGCAAGCATAATAGATACAAATACTCTTTTGTCCCACTTTCAGTGAAAATGCTCAATGACATATAATGTACTCTTTCAACTTGCATAATGTGAAAAGGTAATGCACTTTAAGTCCTTGTACAGCTCATGTATGGTGTTCCTGTCTTTTTTATGTAGTGCAGCATGCCCTCTGTCCAAGGGAAATTTCTCCCCTTTGGGAGACAAATAAAGAAACTTTGAACTTTTAATTTTAATAAGCTATGGCATTTGGGTATGTGTTACCGTTGTGCACACACCAAAATTAGGCGGGTGGCAACAGGTTAAGATGTAGATCCACTGTTGCTCTCTTTGGTACATCCTCTTGTGATGTGGCTCTTTTGTTAATATATCAGATTGTTGCCACAGGCTAATTCCATCTGTTGTCTGTGGACAACAGTTCAAGAGCAATTCATAAACACAAACTCAGGAGTTGTTTCATTTCCTCTTAGTATTTCTCTTTAAAGGGACATTCCAGAATTTTGAGACAATTATTAAAATAATTAATCAGAATCAGAAAGGTTTTATTGCCATATGAGTGAACAGGTTCACACCATTAGGAAATTGCAGTGGTAACAATAAATTATAATATAACACAAAAATTTACAAATTTACAAGAATATAAGAATTTAACAGTGCAGGTAATGATCAGTGCAAAACAGACAGGTGCAGACATACAGCACAGGGTCATGTGGCCATACCGGCTCGTCAAAGCCTGAACCCGTCAGATCTCAGAAGCTAAGCAGGGCCGGGCCTGGTTAGTACTTGGATGGGAGACCACAAGGAATTCCAGGTGCCACAGTGGGGCACCAGTTGCAAAAACTGTCGTTGTGTCCTTAGGCAAGGCACATCACCCACATTGCCTAGTATGAAAGTGGTATGTGCGTGAGTGTTGGTGGTGGTCGGAGGGGCCGATGGCGCAGATTGGCAGCCTCGCTTCCATCAGTCTGCCCCAGGGCAGCTGTAGCTACAATAGTAGCTTACCACCACCGGGTATGGAGTGAATGAATAATGCTCTGTAAAGTGTCTTTGAGTGTCCAGAAAAGCGCTATATAAAACTGATGCATTATTATTATTATTATGTGACTGAATGTGATTACAAGCGCCAACACAATGGCAGAGGCTTCGGCTCAGAGTCAGCCTGAGGAGAATGGGAAAGGTTTGAGGCTGCGACAATCAAAGGTGTAGGAGCATTTTAAGGACAATAAAAATCATAAAGTAAGCTGCAACATCTGTAAAGTGGAGTTGGCATACCATGGCAGTACAACGGTGATGCACGAGCATCTTAAATGCAAGCACCCAGGACTGCGTCCAAAGCTTTAGTGACTTTAAGTCACTTAGTTTAAGACAATGCTGTCACGTTCTCAATGTTCCAGTCAGTGGCTTCTCAGGTGTTACCTCCGTGTTAAAACATTGTGTCCTGTTGTGAGGATGCTGCCTTTTATTACTTAATGGGCTCTTGCACTTTATTTTTTACTTATGAAATCTATTATTTAATTTGAGCCATACATGTATATGTGACAACACACAATCACATTAAGACAACAGTCACTTACTCAGTTTCTTTATATTCCAGTCAGTGGCTTCTCAGGTGTTACCTCAGTGTTAACATTGTGTCCTGTTGTGAGGATGCTGACTTTTATTACGTTATGGCCTCTTTATTGTACTTTATTTTTACTTATGAAATCTATTTTATTTGAGCCATACAAGTATTAATTAATTAAACGAAGTGAGTGAATTAATTAAACACAGAATAAGCTGTAACACTAAGTTTTTGTTGCATTGTTTTTGTTGCATTGTTTCATTTTTACTAAGCGACTTCGTGTTGACGGACAGAGGTTGGAGCAAGGAATGTCGGGGGGAAATAATCGTGACTAATCGTTACTGGATCTGTAGATTAGTCGACTACTAAAATAATCGTTAGTTGCAGCCCTAGTCTACACAGTAGAAAGACAATTTCCTCAGACAATAAAGGCGCGGGAGGCCTCTTTTACACACAGCAATACAGTTGTCATTGAAACTCAATTTAGAATCAACGAGTGTTCCAAAATACTTAGGAATCTATGCACTCAACTGACTGCCCCTTTATCTATGTGATATGTCATTCTGAGGTGCACTTTTCTGAAAGTCAATAATCGTACCCTTTGTTTTGGACACATTTACACACACACAAGCTGCCTCTACACACTGGCACCCAAGTTCGACCAGTGGCTGCCGCTCATGAGAGTATGTGGCAGGCTCAGGCGCTGCCATGACCTGGAAGGTGATGCTATGCATCCTGTAATTTTCCAGCCCTAGCATCCCGTGACATGGTTACTCATCAAGCAGTGAGCTGAACCATCCGGGGGCAGAGATAGTGTTTGCAGAGCTGAGAAAGAGGTCCTCCACTCCTGTCTGGAGTGCCAGAGGTGCCCAGCCAGCCAATCCCAAGATGGCTGACCTGCCTCTCTCCCGCCTCAGGTTACAGCAGCCACTCTTTTACTCAGTTGGCATTGATTGTTTCGGCCATATGCAGGTGAACATTGGACACACAAATGAGAAGTGCTGGGTCCTTCTCTTCAAATGCTTAACAACTCAAGCTGTTCATATTGAGGTGTTGTCCAGCATCAACATTGACTCCTTCCTGGTGACGCTATGGAGATTTGCGTCTTGTCATGGGAAACCAGCCAAGATACTTTGCAATCACTATAACAATTTCAGTGCCAATGATCGGGACGCTTCAATGCCCTGCACCTTTTCAGGCCCAACTAGCAGTGTACCAAATCAAGCTCCACTTTAATCGACCAAGCACTCCCCACTTTGGTGAGTCCTGGGAGTGGGAGGTCAGATCAATTAAAGTTGCTTTGACATCCACTCTGGGCTCTCAAGTTCTTCACACAGCGTTGATTGCGATATAAGGAGTTCTCAACTCAAAGCCACTAGGGTATGTTTCGTCAGATCTGGCTAGCCCAGACCCCGGCACCCCAAATCCAGCTGTCCCATCAGTAACATTGGGACAGCTGGGTTTTGGGGATCCTTCTTTTCCCCAAGTGCTGTATCACAAATCAGAGCTGATTGGATGTCGCCAACTCTACAGACTAGGTCCAAGTGGCAGAAGCACACTTAGGTTGGCACTGAACTCCCCAGAGAATTTTGGCCGATTGGACAGATCGGCAAAGTTTTTCCAGGTGCTGATGGGTTGATTCGCTTGGCTGATATATCTCTGTCCAGAGTGTGCGCCAGTCCCTTGTGTTAACTCCCAGTGCCTTTCTGCCTACCCATGAGTGATCTCCCAGTGTCTGCCTGCCTACCCATATGTCTACTCCCAGTGTCTGCCTGCCTGCCCATATGTCTACTCCCAGTGTCTGCCTGCCTACCCATATGTCTACTCCCAGTGTCTGCCTGCCTGTTTGAGTAGCTTCCTGCCTGTCCATGTTCCTGCCTGCCTGTGTTCCAGCTTGTCTCCAGCCAGCT
Organism: Odontamblyopus rebecca; assembly: GCA_030686955.1. NCBI lineage: Eukaryota > Metazoa > Chordata > Actinopteri > Gobiiformes > Gobiidae > Odontamblyopus > Odontamblyopus rebecca. Next base: position 25,753,009 of record CM060669.1, read on the forward strand.
CCCGTCACCACATCCTCCGCTACATTTTACTATGCCTGTACTAAACACTTGCCTCCTTCTCTGCTCTGGGGTCCTCCATTATACTCCAAACATGACAATAGTACCTATTGCTTTTCTAATCCCTCCACAGTATATAGATGGACATATCTATCCCGCCAGCCGCTGTGTTCGAAATAGGAAGTGAGCATGGGGGTGCTTCTAGCTCCACTGACATTGGTTCAGTTCATTTTCTACTGAAAAAATATTGTCCCTCTTTCTAACTGCAGCTGTAAGGCTCGTCATTTTGGTCCTTAAAATGTTCATATTACCACCAGTCTTCATATTACCACTCTGCATGATCCTGGTGTTATTTCACTGTATTGATTTCACTATTTTGTCACTAAAACAAGATATGAACATTAATAACAGACCAATCAGGCACCTTCTTTCCCCAAGATCGCCTGCTAGTGTTGTTAATGCCGTACTCCCTGCCAAACTAGCAGTGCAGGTGAAAAGGAACAGTACGTTCAAAAGCCTCCCTCTGGTTTCTTTGATACTTGTGGTTGATACTCATGGTCCCCTGTATTCGACCCTATAACTGCTAGCCTCGATGAGATTCATTTGACTGGAGCAAACGCTATGGGTGAGATCACACTCCCTTAGTCCACTTCTTCACACAGTCTATGGTAAAGACTGATCCACACTGTTGCTTCTCTGTCAGTGACAGGGCTCATCCACAAGGTGGTGCTGCTGCAGACTGGGCCTCACATCATTGAAGAGATTCAAGTGTTCAAACAGCCGCAGACCATCACCAGCATGAAGCTCTCCAAGGTACTCTCCTACACCTAAAGGCAGTATAGTCACCAGTACAGTCTACAAATACTACAAGTACACCTGATGTTGCAGAGCTGAGTGTGCACGTTTCAAACATGATTTTGTTTTAAAGGAATAGGCTTAATATTCAACACTTACACATACAACACGTAGACAATGGAATGTAATTTTCAACATCGTTTTACAGTGGTCAACAATCAGTTGTTGTATTACCATGTTGCCTAATATCTGTGTAATTCCTCAGTCCCCCAGGTAGATTCCATAGTGGTTACATATAGCTCAATATCGATATTTGCTCAAATTAATATCTAGTTTTGATATTAGTTTTAATATCAATTAGTATCTGATTCCCAATACTTTTAACAACCCTAGTGTGAAATATGTTCTTTTCTACAGGGTGTCATATTTATCGGCACATCGGGAGGGGTTCTGAGGCTCCCAATGGCCAACTGCTCCTTCTACCGGACCTGTGCCCAGTGTGTGCTGAGTCGGGACCCCTTCTGTGGCTGGGACAGTGGCAGGCGTGTCTGTGCGGAAGTGGGCCGTTCTGTCACCACAGTTCTGTAAGTATCACACACTAGAGGCTGTGACCACAGCTGTGGTCACATTCTTGTGGAACAAAAGGATATGTCCTGCCACTCGATCAGTTATGGTAACAGAGAATAATAATACTATGATAAAATAAAAATGGGCATGCATTAAAATCAGGTAAAATAGTATGCAAACTGTATACTGTAAAATACAGTATGGTAGAACAACAGTACAAAATTATCAGTGCAAGTAGGTTGATTGGAGTTGTTTAAAGTTCCAGTGACTGGTGTCATAAAGTGACAGATGTTGTAAAGTGGCAGGTCTTATAGTGTTCATGAGTCCAACAATAGACTTGAATAAACTGGCCAGGTCGTCATTTTAAATGAGAAGCTGTTCTCAATCAACTTACCTGGTAAAATATTGAATAAATAAATCAAACCTTCTTGTGGTGAGAAGTTCCGTAGCCTCCTGCCTCCTCATTGTTCATGTGTGAGCTAGACCTCTGTCTTGAGAGAAATAGAGAAGACACCATGAGCATGAGAGCAGTGCAAAGGACTCAGACTGATTTGTCTTTAGTTTTTCTTTTGAGACTCGCAATGCACTTGTCTCTTTCCAAGGTCAGTTGTAAAACCTGCATAACGTACATGACCAATTAGTAAAAGTGTGCTGCCAGATAAAGCCACAGAGAGCCCGTGCTGTGTTTGCTGTGTGTGCAGGGTCCAGGATGTGGAGCGGGGGCATGTGGATGACGTGTGTGTGGGCTCCCTCACACATAGAGCTCTGTTTGGATCACACTTGCCCACAGGTAACAACGGTTTAACCTTTTATACCACCACAACCTACACTTCATGGCTCCCATGCCTATTGTCATTTTAAATGGTATTTAGTATTTAAGGCTACCTTCTGTTAGATTAGATTTTTCACCAGGAGATAACAGATGTGACCACTCCCCTCACCTGCTCTTTGTTCAGACTCACCTGTGCTCTCTGGTCTTACACTGTAAAACACTTGTATCATAGGTCACATCTGGTGGTATGTGAGAATACAAGAGGCATGGTCGGCCAATCTAAGTACAATTGGTAGAATTCAATCAATTTTGCTATAGAAAAGCAAAGTGTAAGTGTGTGTGGATCACATTTTGTGTGCTGAGATGCTAAAAGGTGATAGGTAAGATATACGTTTGTGTACTACATTTGTTTTTTGTACAAACCTAAGCAAGTTTCCATCCTTAGCTCCATGCTGGGCCAAGACCACCCACATGACTAACGTTATTCATAAAACATGACAAAAGATATACTAACAGCTTCCACACACATCTCTCACTCATCCACTTTAAAACACACCCATCTCTCACTCATCCACTTTAAAACACACCCATCTCTCACTCATACACTTTAAAACACACACATCTCTGACTCATCCACTTTAAAACACACCCATCTCTCACTCATCCACTTTAAAACACGCACATCTCTGACTCATCCACTTTAAAACACACACATCTCACTCATACACACTAAAACACACACATCTCTCACTCATACACACTAAAACACACACATCTCTCACTCATACACTTTAAAACACACACATCTCTCACTCATACACTTTAAAACACACACATCTCTCACTCATACACTTTAAAACACACGATTCTCACTCATACATGCTAAAACACATATCTCTCATTCATACACACTAAAACACACACATCTCTCACTCGTACACTTTAAAACACACACATCTCTCACTCATACACTTTAAAACACACAATTCTCACTCATACAGTAAAACACACACATCTCTCACTCATACACTTTAAAACACACACCTCTCACTCATACACTAAAACACACACATCTCTCACTCATACACTTTAAAACACACACATCTCTCACTCATACACTAAAACACACACATCTCTCACTCATACACTTTAAAACACACACATCTCTCACTCATACACTTTAAAACACACACATCTCTCACTCATACACTTTAAAACACACACATCTCTCACTCATACACTAAAACACACATCTCTCATTCATACACTTTAAAACACACACATCTCTTACTCATACACTCTAAAAAAGTCACAGACGGACATTAGACTTTTCTCCACAAGTAAAATAGTGGCTTAAAGAAAATCAGAAATGTGAACACTAAAACTGGATATATTAGGGACAAGTGGGACCAATGCTTTTAATGTTTTTGTTTTGTTTTTTGTCCTGTATCTGTGTGTTATTTCTGTTGTTTTCTGTCCTTTAAAAGCCTAACCAGGGACGGGGGGCCTGTGGCTACAAGCCTTATGTACATGGACATGGGTGACCTATATGGTGGCAATGTTTTCAATGTACTGTCCCTGTTAAATAAATAAATAAATATAAAATAAATTAAAAAAACACAGGTATCTCTCACTGTGGGCCTCATACATATAACTGTTGTGTGTAATGTGTTACAGCCCCTACAACAGTTTTGGGGCCACAAAAATGTAAGTGTTGTGTGTGTTGCAGCCCCGTGCCCTCCCGGTGTGCTCGTCACTGTCTCTCTAAATGAGGTGGTCCGGCTCCACTGCCCGGCCTCTTCCCTCTTGTCCCGGCAGCAGTGGGAACGTCCCAACAGTCACCTGTCAGAGCAGCTGTACCTGCAGCTGGAGGATGGCAGCCTTAGCTTCGTGGCCACCCCGGCAACGCTGGGACACTACTTGTGTGTATCTGTGGAGAAAGGCTTCCAACAGACTATGGCTGTGTACCAGGTCCGACAGAACAGCATCCCCATCTCTTCCTCCAGCAAAGCCCCTACCCAGCTCCTCTCAGAGCACCTGACCAAGCCCCTCACCGTGCACCGCACACACCCCCGCGGCTCTCCAGCCAGTACACCCCCACTGCACACTGTCCAGTCAGTGCACAGAGACAGGGGTTTCGGGGAGGCCCCTGAGGGGCCATGTTATCTGAAGGAACTCCTCATAGTAAGCGGGCTGCTGGTGCTATGCTTCAGCCTGCTGCTCACACTCCTCATGTACACTGTGCACCTACGCTGCCACAACAGGACAGCCCCACAGCCGCCAACCCCTCCACGACCACGAGGGGGCGCCATAGAGCTGCATCCCAAAGCCCAGCACAGCAACACCAGCTCCAACGGACGTCTTCCCAATGTCCCATTGTGACCTGTGGACAAAAGAGGACACCTGCCCAGTGTCCCACTGAGACCTGTGGACAATAGGACACCTGCCACTGCCATTATTTGGAACCAAACTTATGTTTTCTTTTGTATTTTCTACAAAATATTCAGTATGCTCACGGTTTATACAGTATATCAGAAAAATAAAGAAAAGCTGTTATAGTTATTTGTTTAATTTTACTGAACAGAGACGTGACAGCAGACAGGGTCAAAGACAATGCAATAGAGAAGAGGACTGTGAATGTACTGCCTTTTTTAAAGGTGTACTATGTACTGAATTGTGGCTCTTGTTTTTTTACTTGTTTTTTACTTGTTGTTTTTATTTAAATACTTAGATTTTTTGCACATTTTTGAAATGCTTGCGTAAATATTATGAAATACATTCAATATTTGGCATTACTCAAGACTATTGGTAAGGGATTACGCAACAGTCTTGAGTAAAATGCAAGAGTTTTGTCCTTCTGGGATTCCGTAGCGGTCTATGGCTTTGTTGCGCGCTCAAATGTGAACAAACACGCATGCGCAGACTTTATAACGGACAGCAACGTCTGAGCGCCTTCGGAGTTTTCACTCAGATTTATTGGTAATGGTTTAATTACCATTTATTAACTTTGAATGTACTTTACATCATAACTTATCCAGACATTTTGACAGTATGTAATATTCATTAATCGTCACGAGCATGTCTTTTATGAATAGTTTGCGTAGTCCATTATTATGTAGCCTAAGTCAGCAGAGTTTTTGAACTCGTGACTCGGGCTGGAGCTCGCTGCAGGTCCGCGGACCCTCCGTGGAGGAGACCATATGACTGCGGGGCGGACCCGTCGGCGGGTGCGTGTGAGCGGAGACACAAGCAAAGCCGCGGAGGCTGCGCACCCGCCGCGACGTGGCGTGAGGACAGGACTGTGGAGCCCCGCGCTGTGTCCCGGTGACGAGAGAAGTCTGGGAATGAGGCCGTGGGCTATTACCGTGTAAATCCTCCCGGTGGACCTCGTGTATGCGCGGTCACTCCCGCAGTAATATTAGGCTGGATCGAGATGAACTGCGCCTCGCCTGGACTGTGGACGGAAGTGCACGACAGCAACAGGATGAGGTTTGTCATTTTAAATTTACTTGGGAATAATTTTACAACGCAAAACCACTTGCATTGTATTAAAATCTTACGGGGTAATAAAATATAAAAAAGTTGATATTTAAATTCATCCATCCATCTTCTCCCACTTAATCCGGCTGGGTCGCGGGGACAGCTTGCTGCCCAATACTCAGCACGGGGAGGAACATGCAAACTCCACACAGAAAGGCCTGGCGACCCGGGGATCGAACCCGCAACCTTCTTGCTGTGAGGCCTAAGTGTTGCCACTCAGGACATACTGTTTTAAAATGTCATGTTCTAAAAACTGCACAATAAATGCAGAACTGTGATTTTGCAATCGATACTTAACAGTGTTGCGTCAAGCGGTTGCACAAGCGTAACTGCATTGAGTAAATATGAATGTGCTTTATTCATAATATTAAGTTACTGTAGTGATGTAAGTGCTATGTAATGGTATTTAATAAAACTTAATAAGTTTGAATTAGGGTTAAGAAGACAAATTCTTAAGATTTACCTAAGTATGTTGAGTAATTACTATGATTTTTTTTATAAAGGAATTACGCAATACAGTTATGTATTTTGTAGTCAGTAAGGTTGAGTATTAACTATGTAATGAAAATATGTTGCATATATTTAATCCATCTGCATAGATCCAATTGAAGAATGTTAAGTCCATACTATATAAGCATGCTTTACAACAATTACTCAATGTGACTGCATGCAACCGCTTGACGCAAGGCTTTTAAGTAAATCTAAAGAATTATTTTTTTGAGTGTGCTTGTCTCCATGGAGATGTTAATTCTTATCCTGGAATGTCCCAGTTTGATATCTCAAATTGAGAGGCGACATTGCTCACAGGAATATTGTATGTTTGTCATTTTGAGGATGCCATATCATGGAAGAATCTGGGCAAAGCATTATCTCCATGGAGATAATACAAAGTAGAAGAGGATCTCCACTAGAAACAAATTTGAATTATGACTTGTAAAGTAGATCTAATATTTTAGATTACATTTATTACTGTAGCTATAGGCCCACCTCTACGCTATTTAGGCCAGAGTGAACCCTATCAGATTGAGTCCATTTGTGAGTTATGTATTATATGTGTGTCATATCTAAAGATTTGCCACTATCAACTTCAAAGCTCCTTACTTTTTTTCCCTACTTTTTTTTCCTACTCCACCATAGGGAGAAGGGCAGTTTGAGTAAGGCTATAAGCCATAGCTGCAAACATCATGGTCACAGGCAAAAATGCACTTGAGTCAGTATCACCATAAGGTGATATTGTGTGAGGAATATAGGCTAATCAGTAATAGTAGCCTGACTAAATAATTAATTTATCAAATTAATTTAGGCTATTTAGGGCTGTTAGTTTATTTAAAGATTTAAAGGGGACAATGTGCATTCATACACATTTCTGTAGGCTAAATGTACAATAATTGGCCTAAAACTGTTGTTTTTTTTTCATCTGCTTTCGCTGAGGGTATGAAATGTCAAACGGGCTTTTTGTAGTAGTTTGAGATACACTCATCACAGCATACTATCTATAATCTAATCTATACTTATCAACCAGGTTTGATTTATTCCCTGTGTCCTCTTAGCTTTGGTGCCATAAATAAGATACAGTTTTCTAAGTGAATTCCTGTCGGAGCGGACTCGTGTCCGCAGTGAGCTGAGCACCGCCTCTCCGTAACTTTGGAGAAGTCCTGAGACAGCACCGCTGCAGCAGCGCCATGAGCGTGTGAACACACCCTGCCGCAGTATCACATCACCGGGATTTGGCTGAGGACATACGGTTGACTGCTGCTCGGCCCAGGTAGGAGCACCTTACGGCCACGGAACGCACGCAAAGCAAACTTCAAACCTCTCCCCCGGTGTCACTGCATGCCAATACAAACCGCATGTCGCGACATGTCGCTCCCGTTCGGTGCACACTGCAGCACACAAAGATGGATGCTCGGGTGGTGCACGGCGGTGATTCAGCACAACAGCCTGTGTGCATGGAAATATGCGGGCCGTTATTATGAGGACTGATGGTACAAACCCGCGGGGATGTGCCATATCCTCTGCGGCTGCACCAAACGCACACACCGGGGTAAATGGCGTTCAAATAGGAAAGTCACAGCGGGACGGGCCGCTCTGAGCAAAGTGAGAGGAGTAATTGTCCCATTTAAAACACAAACTGCATGGAATACAGACTATTATTGCCCATAGAATAATAATGCATCAGTTTATGTTGCGCTTTTTGGACACTGAAAGATGCGACCACCACCAAAACACTAGCACACACCACATTCATACTAGACAGAGAGAAGAACCTTGTCTAAGGACACAATGACACTTTTTGCCACCCACTGTGGCACCTTGTATTACCAGCGGTCTCCTGTCCAAGTACTAACCTAGCCTGGTCCTGCTTAGTCTCTGAGATCTGACAAGATCAGGCTTTTACAAGCCAGTATGACCACACACAGTATTATTAATTATTATGTCTCCTATCTGTCCTCTCCCCTGTCCCCCTCTGTACCTCACCCTCAAGTGCAGGATGTCTCAGAATGATAAAGACACCACTCTTGTCGCTCCTGTCTTGGGGTCCCTGTCTCCAGGACAGCTGCAGTCCCACCTTAAGATGGAGCCCAAGACTCTGGGGGTGAGCAGTAATGGACTCACGTGTCCATAGTGTTTGCTCCAGTCTGACCTCTGCCCTATGTCCTGTGTTCCCTCTTAGGCCATCCAGATTGTGATAGCAGCTCTGATCCTGTGCCTGAGTGTCTCTGTGCTGAATGTGCATGAAGTGCACTTCACCTGGGACATTGCACTCTTCCTCATTGTCGTGCTACAGGTGTGTCCTCACAGTATGATGGTGATGTGTCTGGCAGCGATAAGCGTGATGTGATTAGCGTCACTGTGATGAGTGTTGTGACATTGAGTATGACGGTGATGAGTATGACAGCGATGCATATGATGGCAATGAGTGTGATGGCGATGAGTGTGACTGCGATGAGTGTGACTGCGATGAGTGCGACTGCGATGAGTGTGACAGTGATGAATGTGACAGTGATATTTCCTTATATTGGTTTCAGGTTACTCTCTCAGGGTCTGTGCTCATCCACAGTGGGAGGAAACCCACCTTGTTCTGGGTGAGTTTTTGCAAATTTACGCTTACATCTAAAACAATTAGGCCCACACTATGCCATGTATTAACGTTGTTCCCCCCAAAAAACATCCCTAAAGAGGTTTTAGATGTCATCCATGCATGAACCCCAAATCCCAATTAGACCACTGAGGGATGCAGATAGGGAGGGTAGTAAGTGAAGCACTTGTCTTGTCTCTGTTGTCTGAGTAGTCCAAGGTTGGCAATAGTCTTAATAAGATGTATTACTTTATTAGCTGCAAAGTTAAAAGTTAATCACTATATCAAAAAGATTCAAATCATAGATGCCAAGCATGGCAGGCAAGAAACTATGTGCTTGCAACACCTTAGGAGAGGACCCACCTTCAGCAAATCACTGGCTAGACATAATGGAAGAAATATTCTCAATGGAACAAATGACTTTTTTCGGAGACTAAAAGGACATTTCTTAAAATTAAACGCTGGATTAAATGGTTGAACTATATGATGCTATTCAGCATCAAATGCTTGGATTTATAAAACGTGTATGAACATGGCAATAAACAGCCATATAAAAAGTACAATACATTTTAATATTCAGCAATATTACACTTAATTTGAAGACTTTCTGTAATAGTATTCTGTAACCATCTTTGAACCTTTTAAGTGTATTAATGTACTGACTAGTTGACTAATTGCGAAAAATCACTTCTAAATTTTATAGCTTACGCTGTACAATAATAAGCCTGAAAAAGCAATAACCTTGATAAATCAACTTTTATAGTTCTTGTAAAAATAATACATTGAACTTATTGGAATGTAATAAAGTTTAATCTACATGTTCCTTTTTCAGGATGTAGATTTCTGCAATGCCTAGTATATTTTACATATATAAAAATTAAATTGTTGTAGAAGGTAGGTGCGCTGCATGGCGACAGCTGGTTGGCAACAGTGTCTGGAGAGAATTTTCCCATACTGCACCTGCCAGTGGGTTTTTTGCTCTCTGGCACCAAGGATAGTGCATTATCGAGAGACTGAGGATAGGACAATATGTTTGCTGATGTCTATATTAGATCATGTTTCCATGTTTTTCACTATGAAGCTCATTGGGGCAACTCTTGTTGTGATTCTGGGCTATATAAATAAAATTGAATTGAATTGATTAGAATATGGTAAAGCCAATCTACTTCAGAAGCTTATTTTTAGAACTTGAATTTTGTTAGACATTTTTTTGTTATCAAGCTCCATCAACACATTTTTTAAAAATTCCAAAGTGTACTTGACATCCGGCAGCATGGTGGCTGAGTGGCAACACTCACGCCTCAGGAAGAAGGTTGCGGGTTCGATCCCTGGGTTGCCCGGGCCTTTCTGTGTGGAGTTTGCATGTTCTCCCTGCATCTGGATGGGTTTCCTCTGGGCACTCCGGAGCTGGATTAAGCGGGAGAAGATGGATGGATGGATGGATACTTGACATCCAGTGGGTAGTTAAAGTTGAGCGCATACATCAGTCCAAAGAGCAAAGGGAATGCAGAGGCAACATCACAAAGCTTTTGCAGTACAGTGACTCCTTCAATGATGATTCCCACGTCCTCTGGATCTTCATTGCCACCATCATCCCCTTCATGCAGGATGGCATAAATGCCAAGGCTGTCTGTGGCATTTACTGCTGGGCATTACGGAAATCCACATCCTAAACAAGGACACAAGAAAGACTTTACTGCATGTTTTTTACAATAAGTTAAATGTAAGAGGTATAATAATTCGTCAAGTTTATTATTGTACTGTTTGGACCGTCACCAATTATTAATTTAGAAGTTGACAAGTCAATGATGATTTTTCACGATTAGTCAACTACTCAGTACATTAATACACTTTAAAAGGTTCCAAGATGGTTACAGAAAACTACTACAGAAAATGTTCAAATGAAGTGTAATATTGATGAAAATTAGATTATATTTATAAAATTGCAGAAATATCCTGATTATATAATATTGAGATCACCTTTGTTATAAAGTACCTTTTACATATACTAGAGACTGCATTACATTAAAGATTGTGTTTATTAAACATTACAATAGTAGACTAGTTGAGATTAGTAGATTTCACTACACATAAAACATTACAAAAGTGGTTAGTTAAAGGAAGCCAATAGCACAAATGGCAGCAACTCCTTTTTAAATGTTGTAATAAAAGACAAATACAAAACTTAAAATTAATTCTTTGAAAATGAATAATATTACACACTTGCACAGCCCAAGCCTTCTACAATCACGCGGTGTGATGCATTGAGCGAGCTGCAAAGCTGCACTTTAAAGGAGACTTGGACTGTTCAGTTAAGTTCAGTGTTTCTTTTCAGTGGTTCAGATCTTAACTAACCAGTGCTTGGGTCCGAATCCAGACCAAAGTCTTTTGTGACCTATAGGCTAAATTAATGACCTACTGGACACTGATGGCATGAACATGTTACAAAAATTACCTCCCTTTGACTTTTTGACTTGACTTGAAGTAATATGACACTTGTTAATCTATGCATTTGCTCATTGTACATTAAACCCAACACATTCCATTTTTAGTTGCAGCTACTGACATGAGTTTGTAGGGGGCCCCAATCCATTGGGTTAGGGCTGTGCATGGCCCCTTGCAAAAGCAGCACTGGTGTTTATTTTAGTATTTTTAGTAAAGTATTAAAAGTTGGTCCCCCTGTGGAAATTGGTTGGCATGTGTTATGTCTTCAGCAACACTAAAGAAAGCTGTAATATAAAAGAAAAAATCTTTTCCAACTTGTACACATATGTGTGAATCAAATGTGCTATACCCATGCATATGTTAATCCAAAACCATTAGTCATTAAGAATAAACAAGTAAAATTCTGCTATTTCCCTCACAGTCACTAGCATTTCATACAATAAACTTACCACATATTCTTTTACGATGTTGCTTGGTCTTCATTCAGATACACAGCAAGGGCCTTCAGGGTAAAACATCTTGCGTCAATGGAGACTCTAAAAAAAAAAAAAAATAATAATAAAAAATAAATAAATAAAAATAAATAAAATTAATAATAATAATAATAATAATAAATATCATGATCGGCCCTCGCGTGCGCCTACACCACACCCCACAAACGGCGTGTCCCACAAATGCCGGGCCCCACACTAATCCTAATAACCGTAAGCCCCAACCACACTTTTCATATGCTTTACAGTGTATTATATTCAGGCCGAGATCACGTATTAGTGATTCAAATTTCCCAGGCCAACACATCCTCCATCAGAAAAATTACATAGTGCACCTTTAAATGATTTTTGCGGAGTCTTTGCGCCCCTGGTGCTCTACAGTGCGCCCATTTCACACTCATTTGCGAGTAAATATTTCGGCGTGTGAATGAGGAAAACAAAACAGTGGGTGCGAGGGCTTCTGCAGCCACAATAAGGAGAGCTGCGCACAGATGTAACTGACGAGTTAAACGTTCTACATGTGTCAAACATTAGGGGCGCACTCACACTAGGACTTCAGAACCGCGCCCAAGCCTGGATCACCCCTAAAGCGCTGCACGCTTGCCCAGCGCGAGCGCAACCGAACCGTGCCCGGGCACGACACCTCCGACCGCGCACGACCCCAGCATGTGAGCTCTGCGTGTGCGCCGATATCACTCAGACGAATAAACTCCGCTTAAAAACACACCCACGCCCACCTTAAAGGAGGAGCACGCACTGCAGCAGGACCAACACCTGTCCCACCACTCAGTAGACACCCCCATGTCGCCAGACTTCCTTCTCCAACAAAGCGAGAGTTTTGTCTTGGTCGTGTCTCAGACTCGAGTGCATTTGGACTCGGTCTCGTCACGGACTTGAGGTCTGAATACTGAATGCGGTCATTATTTCATTACGGCCGCTACTGTCGGCAATAAACTTGTACTGGTGTGCGGGACCTGTGCGCTGGAGCCCACAGACACTGCGCGGCACCGCCAGCGCGCGGCTTGTCCACAGCGCGCACCCTCGTGTACCAGCGTGCATCACAGGGTAGGTTAAACATCCCACCTGTCCATCCGCCTCACATCAAATACGCCAATACTAATTTTATGTCCGTGTCCACACAGAGCTGAACTACGGCACAGACCAGGTGATATGTGGGCTGAAGTTTGCCTAAGAAATCTGTTTGTCACAATGTGCGTTTTGTTTGGTAAATGTGCAGAGGCCTAAAACCAGTAAGAGAATGTAACTCCAGTTAGGAATTTGAAAATAGGATTTAAAAATCCTACCCACTTTTTACACTTTGAAACAGTTTTCTGTTTTTCAGAAGACCCTTATGACGAGCAAAATTCAAAGTCCAGTTATGTCGCCCGGAATGGCGACACCGGGGCCCCACCCTGGAGCCAGGCCTGGGGTGGGTGCACGCTGGCAAGCGCCTGATGGCCGGGCCTTTCCCCATGGGGCCCGGCCTGAAGGAGCGATGTGGGGCCACCCTCTGGTGGACCCACCACCCACGAGAGGAGCCATAGGGGTCGGGTGCGGAGAGATCTGGGCAGCGGTTGAAGGCGGGGGCCTCGGCGACTGGATCTCCGGACATGGAGACTAGCTCTGGGGACATGGAATGTCACCTTGCTGGGGGGGAAGGAGCCTGAGCTTGTGCGGGAGGTTGAGCGTTACCGGCTAGATACAGTCATGTGAAAAAGTTTGACACCCCTGATCATTTTCAAGATTTTCCTTTAGAAATCATTGGTTGTTTGAATCAGCAATTTCAGTTAAATATATCATATAGCAGACAAACACAGTGATATTTGAGAAGTGAAATGAAGTTTATAGGATTTACAGAAAGTGTGCAATAATTACTTAAACAAAAGTAGGCATGTGCATAAATTTTGGGCACCCTTGTTGTTTTATTGATTTTAATACCGTTAGCACTAATTATTGGAACACAAAATTTGTTTGGGAAGCTCATTGACTCTTGGCCTACATACACAGGTGAAGCTGATCATGAGAAAGGGTATTTAATGTGGCCAGTTGCAAGTTGTTCTCCTCTTTGCATCTTCTCTGAAGAGTGGCAACATGGGAGCCTCAAAACAAATATCAAATGACCTGAAAACAAAGATTGTTCAACATCATGGTTTAGGGGAAGGATACAAAAAACTAGCTCAGAAATTCCAGCTGTCACTTTCCACTGTGAGGAACATAGTGAGGAAATGGAAGACCACAGGCACAGTTCTAGTTAAGGCCCGGAGTGGCAGGCCAAGAAAAATCTCAGATAAGCAGAGGAGAAGGATGGTGAAAACAGTCAAACTCAACCCATAGACCAGCTCCACAGACGTACAACATGATCTTGCTGCAGATGGTGTCACAATGCATCGATGAACTATTCAGCGCACTTTGCACAAGGAGATGCTGTATGGGAGAGTAATGTGACAGAAGCCTTTTCTGCGCACATGCCACAAACAGAGTCGCTTGAGGTTTGCTAAAGCACATTTGGACAAGCCAGCTTCATTTTGGAATAAGGTGCTGTGGACTGATGAAACTAAAATTGAGTTATTTGGACATAACAAGGGGCCGTATGCATGGTGAAAGAAGAGCACAGCATTCCAAGACATTCCAACACTTGCTACCCACAGTAAAATTTTGTGGTGGTTCCATCAGGCTGTGGGCCTGTGTGGGCAGTGCAGGTACTGGAAATCGTGTTAAAGTTGAAGAATAACAATGTTCAAGAATCAGTGACAAAGTTGAAGTTGCGCCAGGGCTGGATACTTCAACAAGACAACATCCCTAAACACTGCTCAACTTCTACTAAGGCAGTTCATGCAGAGGAACAAGTACAATGTTCTGGAATGGCCATCTCAGTCACCAGACCTGAATATTATTGAAAATCTGTGGTGTGATTTAAAGCGGGCTGTCCATGCTCGGGCATCATCAAACTTGACTGAACTGGAGATGTTTTGTAAAGAAAAATGGTCAAAAATACCTTCAACCAGAATCCAGATCCCCATTGGAAGCTATAGGAAGCATTTAGAGTGTGTTATTTCTGCAAAAGGAGGATCTACTAAATATTAGGGCTGAAACGATTCATCGAGTTAATCGATTAAATCGATTAGAAAAATGCATCAATTATTATTTTTTTGCCTCGATGCTTCGTTTTATTTTCATACGCTCGGCGATGGCCGGAACCTTTTGTGGTAGAGGTAAAGTTTCCGCACGACCACTGCACTTCACTGTACACACAACAGCGCGGCGCCCATGGATGTATAATGGATGTATAATGGATGTATAATAAGAGCATAACCTCCTCGTGCGCGGTACGGTCCGGTTTGCCGCGCACCCCGCATTTTCGGTACGCCGTGCGCTCCGCATCTCCCGTATGCGGCGCACTCTGAGCATGGATTGTGTCTTGTCGCGTACACTCCGTGGACCGCGCCAGAACTCACACCAGGACTAAACCAGGTCTAAAGCAGGTCAAAACCAGATCTAAAACCAGGACTAAAACAGATCTAAAACCAGAACTAATCCAGGTCTAAAACTAAACAAGAATTTGCAGGAGTTGGTTGCTACATTTATGTAGTTTTAAAAATCATGACAATATCAAGTAATCCAAAGTATTCAGATTACGTTATTCACTTTAAATAATTTAATTGATTATGTCACAAACTACATTTTGGGGAATGTAATCTGTAATCTGTAGGGGATTACATTTTAAAAGTCACCTTCTCAACACTGATGCTACAACATGTAAACAGAAAGCCCCGTACATTACATCAAGTGGAAAAGAAACCGCAAGGTGAGTCAACATTAGCCCAGCGATTATTAAGTTTTTCATGTCCAAAACACATGTATCTATCAATGCACGTGGTGTGTACTTAACATGTGCAAAGTAGACGGGACAATAACAAACGATTACTCGATTATTCGAACAAAATAATCGACAGAATAATCGATTACTGTAATAATCGATAGCTGCAGCCCTATACATGATTCTACTTGCAAATGTTTTTTTGGTGTAATTTGTATTCCCTAATGCATTTTTGTGATGTTTGGGGGAGCTGATGAACCATTTTATTTATTTATTGAAAATAGAAATAGCCAAAAGTTAGAGAAGCGGACTCTTTAACATCTGGCCAGTTTTCGTCATTGTTCACTGGGTGAAAAATGGGTGAGTGTGTTAGGAGAAAAATAAAACTATACATTTACAAACTTCTGGCGCATTGCTATGTCATGGCAAGGATTCCTTGTCACTACGGGCGAGTCATTTTAGTTCCCGCCCCCTATGAGCATCACTATGCGAAACTAATAGGCCCTTCGCCAGCCTCTGGCGCTCGGGCCTAATTATATTGTGACTTTAAAATTTTAAATGTCAACTTTTTAAAATATTTTATTACCCTGTAAGATTTTAATAGAATGCAAGTGGTTCTGAGTTGTGAAATTATTCCTTAGTAAATTTAAAATGACAAACCTCATCCTGTTGCTGTCGTGCACTCCCGTCCACAGTCCAGGCGAGGTGCAGTTCATCTTGAACGAGCCTAATATAACTGCGGGAGTGACCGTGGATACACGAAGCCCACCGAGAGGATTTACGACACGGTAGTAGCCCACGGCCTCATTCCCAGACTTTCCTCGTCACCAGGACACAGCGCGGGGCTCCGCAGTCCCGTCCTCACGTCATCGCGGCGTGTGCGCAGCCCCCCACTGCCTCCCGCACACCTTCGCAGCTTTGCTTGTGTCTCCGCTCACACACACCCGCCGACGGGTCTGCCCCGCGGTCACACAGTCACGTCATGGAGGGTCCGCTGACTTACGCAAACTATTCATTCCAGCCTAATACATGCTCGTGACGATCCATGAATATCACATACTATCAGAATGTCAGGATAAGTAACGACATAAAGTACATTCAAAGTTAATAATTGGTAATTAAACCATTACCGATAAATGCGTGCGAAAACTCCAAAGGCGCTCAGACCTCGCTGTCCGTTAAAAAGTCTGCGCATGCGTGTTTGTTCACATTTGAGCACGCAACAAAGCCATAGTCAGCTACGGAATCCCAGGACAAAACGTTTGCATTTTACTTAATACTGTTGCGTAATCCCTTACCAATAGTCTTGAGTAATGCCAAATATTGAATGTATTTCATAATATTTACACAAGCATTTAAATAAACAACAACAAAATACAGTTAAGTAAAAAAAAAAAAAAAAAAAGCCACAATTAATTTTTCTGAGTGTAGTTTATTGCAGATAGTAATAATCCAAAATGTCCTAATTTATTGAGAAGAATACTGTGACTTCCACTGTCAAGAACCTTGCACAAGTCAAGGAAGGCAGCTCCAGCTACTCCACCGTGGTCTAGACTTGATCAGACTTTTTTTAAGGGATTAAGCAACATGCTTTTTCAGTGGAATAATTCGTCCTTATACCAAATTGCAACAGATTTAATAAATCATTTGCATGAAGGTGTTAGGTGAGCTGCTCGGCATCTCATAGATCTTAGAGATGGCAGAGAGTATACTTATAGTTACTGACCACTAGCTTATCTAGTTTAGACTTGTGCATGGGCGTGACAATGGCAGTTTGCAATGTTGTTGGAAAAATGCCTTCAACTGATTTGTAGTTTTAGTGAGAACTGGATTTAAAGTTGTATGTTGTGTTGTATGTTTTTTGTTGTTTTAGAAAGACACTGTCAAGCCCAAGGATATCTAGCTTTACTATAATTCAGTTTTGTGAAGACTGCTTCCACTTTTGCATCACTGACTGATGCCAGTCTGAAAGTAGGGTCATTACTTGGGGAGACAGAACATGATAGATTGCAGTTTGCAGATTGAATTAATAAAACTGTCATTAAATAATGTTGCAAAAACGAGACTATCATTTTGGATAACACCATTTACTTTGTGTTGAAGATTATTGCAGTTGCTTTTTTCATTCCTAAGGAGTTTGTCCATTCTGTTCCAAAATACTTTACTATTTTCTTTTGCCTCTTTTAAGTTAAGAAAAAAACTGGCTCTTTATTTCCTTAGTTGAGAGGTGACTTTATTTCTTTTTGTATATCTGATAATCTATTGTCAGTCTAGAGTGAATAGATTTTTTCAGTGCAGGATCTCTTTCCTTCACTGTTAAGTCACTAAGCAAAGATTGCCTATTTGCTTGCTTCTTCTTTTTTGTTTTTATATATTTTGATAAAAACATTTTGAGAGTAGAAATGACATCACTACACATTTGTTCACATAATTTGTGCTCAAAAACATTTTCTTCTATTTTATTGCTTCATTTCCCAAAACAGATAGATATAACTTTGAAATAAAAGTTACATTAATTTTTTGTTAAAGTAAAATTGTGATCTGATAGTCCTGATAGATTATAGGTTTTCGTTTTTCTTTCATGTTTATCTGTAAATACCAGATCTATCAGTGTTTGATAGATCTGGTATGTTATTGTGGGGGGTCTGTCCACAATTTGGGTAATTTGGAATGAATTTGTAATGTCCTTTAATTTTTTTCCTGCGCACATTATCAAACCAATTTAAATAAAATTACCCATTAGTAGCACAAACATTTTAAGCACTAACTAGCTCTGTGTAAAACTTGTTTGTGGCACTTGAAGGTCCATAGATGGCGAGAACAATAAATTAGGGCAAACATGTACATTGACATGCATGTAGAACATTCTGGGTTTTTGTGGGAGAGGAAGTGATGCTCTGTAATAACCGAATTTAACGAAATTACCTGCTGAGCCACCACACCTTGCTGCCATCATCATCTGCAGGCACTTAAAATACTGCTTGAGGTTGATTTGTTTAGATGACAGCATGTTAATAACCCCAGTAGAACATGTCTAAGACTTCTATAGATGCTTGTTAAACAG
The DNA here is from genome assembly GCA_030686955.1 of Odontamblyopus rebecca. NCBI lineage: Eukaryota > Metazoa > Chordata > Actinopteri > Gobiiformes > Gobiidae > Odontamblyopus > Odontamblyopus rebecca. Next base: position 25,771,576 of record CM060669.1, read on the forward strand.
TGCATGATGCTGCTGGGTTGCCTTCTTATGTCTCTGCAGGTGAAATGTGTGCTGGTGCTGCATCTGGTCAGTGCTGCCTTTGCCACAGCGGCTCTGGGGCTCATGTCCAAACACCTACCCTACCGCCAGGACTCGTACCACTGTGAGCACTGCCGCCGCCTGGAGCTACATGCTGTGGTACTCCCACATACCCACATCTCATCCCTAGCCAGAATACTCAGACAGCATTTAGCAATAACATGTTAAACTCCTCTCTGCAACTGTACAAGAGCCAATCAAAGCTCCTTAAATCCCTTTAAATGACATTAGAAATGTGCTTTGTAAGATAAGACCTTTGTAATGTGTAACATGTCTTGCCTGGTGCAAGACTGAAACAATGTTGATAGGACAAAGCAGACGCTCCTAAAGTGACCATATCTGTTCTGGAGTAGGTACATTACATTGGAGCTGTCATCAAAGGCATTGTCTGTAAGAATTATCTGGGACTACATATCTGTCCATATGACTTCCTATGAAAGCCTATTGACTCTGGAACACACCTGGAGAACTGAGTGATTACAGAGACAAGACTCTGCAGTGCATGGGGACACTCTCTGCTCATGAGAAAGACTTTAACACATTTACACTAATAACTATTTGCCCATAAAAATTGTAGTGTAATCTATTACTGAACTATGTTGCACTGTGCTGTGTAAGCAGCACAGGTTCAATAACCCTCATCTGATTACCCATAAAAATAAACTCCTTGTGGAGTCTTCCTACAGACCCACACCTCTCCTAGACATGTGGACCAGTGCTCCCAGGTCAGTGTAACAGCATGCGCTGATTTCACCCACGCTTGTCCTGAACTGCACACAACCTGCCTTTAATATAAACTCAGCTTCATATGGCCCATCACTTCGGGTCGCGAACATGAAACTTTTATGTAGAATTTTTCAGATTTTTTTCCAAAACATTTTCAGTATGGATACAGATAGATTTTGTGCAGGACATGTAGCTAACAATAGGCCATGATAGCAGATTGAGCTATCCTGATTGAGCAGGTTAAAGTTAGCTTGTGTAGCTAACGTGACCCTTATGTTGTGTGCTACAACCTGACGCATATTCCGTGTGTCTCTTTTTACTGTCCACCACAGCAACATTGTTTCAGGAAATGCACCGGGCTGATCGAGCAAAAATGTAAAGTAAGTGCCCCCTCCATGCTTCCTGCTTTGGTAGGCTCACTGTTTGGACATGCCCTCACCGGGGTACATACAGGCCCAGCTCACACCTCTTTTCTTGACTTCTTTTGCAGCTGCTCATCGATGGGATCCTGGGCACCTTGGTGATCTTCCTGGTCTTGGAGCTCCTCATCTGCATCACAGTCATGCTCTTTGGGTTGAGTGTGCTAGCTGCTGGGGGGCGCCAGGTCTTGTTCTCTCTTTCCTTATTTGAATGAAATGAATATTCATGTTTTCTGCTGAGCATTTTTATTTTTACAAACAAACTCACTGTACTGTGGAACCAAGTTGTGTGCACTACTTGGACACAGACAGTAACTGCAAATAAGGCATAATTACATGATTGGTTAAAGTGCATATGGCTGGTTAGACTACTAATTTCTTTAAAATATAGTTAACATTATATTTACGCTTATATACATTTGCTTTTTGAGTTTTTTCTTGTTTTGTAATTTTGGTTAAGGTTTCTAATTTTACTTCCTGGTTGGATATGGGAGGCACTGCTGCAGATATGACATACAGAGAGCATAGACTATAAAAAAGTGGACTAAGTGAGTGTGACATCAGCCACAACGTTCAGCGTTGCTCAAATGAGGCTCGTGATGCTCATGATTACAGGAGCGAATCCGGAACCAGGCTCTATGTTATGAAGAGGATTTTTTTGATGGACACAATAAAAAAAAAATCATGATCATGTAGAGTGGGTTTATACTAACATTTTAAGACCAAAATGACAAGGCTCTCTGCAGCAGTTACAGAGAGTGGAGCTACAAGATCCCAATGTGAGTCATTAGAAGCCAGAAGAGCCTCCTGGAGCTTCCTATTTAGCACACAGCGGCTAACACGTTAGCTTTGTCCAATCATATATACGGTTTATGACATAGAGGTATGTTACCTAGCAACTATAATTGCTAACAAGGGCCTAAACTTGTCTAAAATGCACAATAGTGTATGACAAATAAAAATAAATTACAACACTTTTATGTTGTTAAATAAGCTGTCAAAAAAATGGCTTTCTTCACTTTGCAGAGGAACACTTTGCGACTCTGCGGCGTGCGTTAAAACTACATAATACACAGCCCCTCATTGTTTAATGCACTTATACCACGGCTACAAACTGAAATCTCACCTGTGAAATTGAAAAGCTTTCTTCTGTCTATAAATGTCTCAAATATTAGTTATTTCAGTGTTTAACGGGAGCGGACAATGAGCTCTAAGCTTGCCCTAAGTCGAACACCCCCACAACAGCTGACAAGTACATTCTACCTGAGTAAATTTAGTTCTGTGGTAAGTTTCTCTTCATATTGTATTAAATCATCCTAGTTTGAAAGTAGTTTGGAAAAAATGTGTCAGGATTCCTCGGGCAATATTCTTTCGACCATTCACTGTTCAATAATTCCAGAAACACAATACAGTATGTGCACCTCTGTGGTCATTTTATTGTTAAAAATGTACTGAACAATAAGCTGCATATGTTGCATATGTTGCATATGTTGCATATGTCCAGAAAATCCACTCAGGGATTGACCATGTTTTACCATGTTATGTGCAAATGAGTATGTTATGAGTAAACTTTGATTATTTTTTTAGTATGTCATATTGTTATAAAACTACATAACTTATTATAATCTAATCTGCATTTTATTGTTTAACAAGAGCTGACATGACAGATGAATTTTCTCTTTGTGAGATTGATTAAGTTCTATCTTCTCTCATCCCATCTCTAAGGTGAGTAACCTGGATAAGACACCAGCTGTGCATGCTGAATGTTGTACTATCCAAAAGAACACGTTACTATCACTCAATAAAATACAGAGGGTGAGCGGATGGGACCACACACTGGTACACTTCTGGATTTCTGCATTTGTACTGTTGTTTACCATTCATTCTTTAAATTGGTATTTTCATCTTTTCACAGGTAATATAAAGCAACTAAAATGTATTATCTCAAGCAGAATATATTGCTTCGGAGAAATTTAATGATTATATAACAATAATAATAAATCCATATTCAATAAAAGTCTGCTGTGTTCATGTAAAGTTGAAGCCAACTGAAGACATGAACTGAAGCCAAATGAAAACATGAACTGAACTCAGCCAACACCCTCCTCACTCTCCTCTAAAAGTGTAATGTGGTGTGTATATCCAGTGTGGAACACATCCGCGTAAAGATGCAGCCAAACAAGTAAAGTTCTCCATAATCCTCAACCTCCATCTAAGTAACCGTGTAATAAAGAGTAAAGTTATGTATCAAAACAAATACATGTACATGTGAACAAAAGTCAAAATCAAGTCAAAGTGAACTTTATTGTCAATTCCACCATGTAACAAAATTACACATGGGGATCGAAATTGCGATTTCACCAAAAAACTCCATTGTGCATTAAGGAACATGTTCATGTTATTACGTTGAGTGCGCTGATTAGTCTGATGGCCTGTGCAAAGAAGCTCTTGCAGAGTTTAGTAGTATTGCACTGCTGCTGCTTTGTCAGATGGGTGGTGACCTTAATGATATCGATGGCTCTCTTGTAGCAGCGGAATGTGTCCTAAATGGCTGATTGGGGTGTTCTGATGATCTTTTCTGCAGCCCTCAGCACCCACTGTAAGGCCTTCTTGTACACAGCCGAACAGCTGCTGTACCAGACTGAGAAGCTGCTGATGAGGATGCTCTCACTCCCACCCCTGTAGAAGGTGGAGAGTGCAGAAGGGGGAAGGTCAGCTCTCCCCATCCTGTGGAGAAAAAGTAGGCATTTCTGTGCTTTCTTGACCAGGGAGGAGGTGTTGTTAGTCCATGTGAGGTCATTAGTGACCTGCACCCCCAGGAACTTGGTGCTTTTCACACACTTCACAGCACTGCCATTGATGGGGAGTGGGATGTGTGACACATGTTTCCTTTTGAAGTCCACTGTTATTTCATCATTGCTGATGAGGCTCAGCACTGTTGTCTCATCTGCAAACTTGATGATGTGGGTTGAAGTGAATCTGGCACAACAGTCATGCGTCATCAGTGTGAACAGCAGGGGGCTCAACACACATTCCTGTGGAACCCCGGTGTTTGAGATGATGGTCTCTGTAGAGTTTTTTCCAGCTCTTACGGTCTGTGGTCTGTGAGTAAGAAAGTCCAGTGGCAAGTTGCATAATGAAGTGCCAATGCCGACTGCACTGAGTTTGTTTATCAGGTGTTGGGGGATGACTGTGTTGAAGGCGGAGCTGAAGTCAGTGAACAGCATATGTCCAAACTGTTTTTGTTTTCAAGATGAGCCAGGCATAGGTGTAGTTCTCTATCGTATCAAGAGTATCTCTCCACCCAGTTACATATTCCATATGTACGGGAACTGACCCACTGGAGGTCAGGTGACGTGGATAATTATTTAAGACACACCACCTGTGAGATGGCTGATCATGCTATAAAGGCACCCGTGTTCCTAGACCTGCATGAAGTTGGCCCCCCATCAAACGCAAACCTACACAAAAATTAGGTCAATCGTTTGTGCTTCGTTTGTGCTGCCTTTGTGCTTCTTTAGTTTTGGAGAAATTAACAATTATTCTATAGGTTAAACTGGGGTCAGCCAGCTCCCCGGGAAGCTTAAAAATGCACTATAACCGTCCAAAATGGTTTGTGCTTCTTTTGTGCTGCAAAAAGTTTTGTTTGTGCAATTATGGTTCTTAAGATATTTCCAGTTTTATTTTCGGCTGATGACGTCATCCAGCCCCTCAAAATATTAAATAGAGCTCAAAACAGGAAGAAAATTATAGAAAATATGTGTATTTCGTTTGTGCTGTTTTGTGTTGTGACAATTTTCATTTGTGCTAGCAAATTTCTAAAATTATTAATTATTATTTCTGCGATAATTATAGGACGTCATTTCTGCTCAGCTGATGGCAGCAAACTCCACAAAACTAGTGCCGAAAATGATCTCAGGCTGTGGAAAAGTCTGTATTATTATATAAAATATGAATCTAAAGCAAATTACTAAAAACTGTTACATACTTTTCCACAGCCTGAGATCGTTTAGATTCACTAGTTTTATTTCCTCTTAAGATCTTTTGACACAACACAAGTAAGGGATGCCGTGAAGCTGAAAAAGGAGTCCTATCGGGCAGTGCTGTCTCGGGGGACTCCTGCGGCAGCTGACGGGTACTGGCAGGTCAAGCATGCTGCAACCCGGGCGGTCACAGAGGCAAAAACTCGCGGATGGGAGGAGTTTGGACAGCCTGAGGAAATTCTGGCAAACCGTCTGGTGCCTCAGGAGGGGGAAGCAGTACTTCACCAACACTGTTTACAGTGTGGGGGGAGAGCTGCTGAACTCGACTGGGGATGTTGTCGAACGGTGGAAAGAATACTTCAGGGATCTCCTTAATCCCACTGTCACGTCTTCTGAGTAGGAAGCAGAGGCTGGGGACCCGGAGGCGAACTCGTCCATCACCCTGGACTTCGGTCACTGAGGTGGTTGACAAGCTCCTTGGTGGCAAGGCTCTGGGGGTGGATGAGATCCGTCCTGAGTATCTTAAGTTTCTGGATGTTGTGGGGCTGTCTTGGCTGACATGTCTCTGCAAAATTGCGTGCCGGTCGGGGACAGTGTCTCTGGACTGGCAGACCGGGGTGGTGGTCCCTCTGTTTAAGAAAGAGGACCGGAGGGTGTGTTCCAACTACAGGGGAATCACACTCCTCAGCCTTCTCGGTAAAGTCTATGCCAGGGTACTGGAGAGGAGAATCTGGCCGATAGTCGAACCTCGGATCCAGGAGGAGCAGTGTGGTTTTCGTGCTGGTCGTGGAACACTGGACCAGCTCTACACCCTCCATCGGTGTTTGAGGGTTCATGGGAGTTTGTCCAACCAGTCCACATGTGCTTTGTGGACCTGGAGAAGGCATTCGACTGTGCCCCTCGTGGTGTCCTGTGGGGGGTGCTCCGGGAGTATGGGGTCCGGATCCGCTTGCAAAGGCCTGTCTTGTCCCTGTTTGACCGGAGCAAGAGCTGTGTTCGCGGTAAGTCAGACCTGTTCCTGGTGCATGTTGGGCTCTGCCAGGGCTGTATTTATGGACAGAATTTCTAGGCGCAGCCAGGGGCCGGAGGGGGTCCAGTTTGGGGATCACAGGATCTCATCTCTGTTCTTTACAGATGATGTTGTCCTGTTGGCTTCAACATGCACTGGGGCGGTTTGCAGCCAAGTGTGAAGTGGCTGGGATGAGAATCAGCTGTTCCAAATCCGAGGCCATGGTTCTCGACTGGATAAAGGTGGCTTGCCCTCTCTGGGTGGGTGGGGAGCCTCAAGTGGAGGAGTTCAAGTATCTCGGGATCTTGTTCACGAGTGAGGGGAGGATGGAGTGTGAGATTGAGAGGCGGATCGGTGTAGTGTCGGCAGTGATGCAGTCGCTGTATCGGACCGTTGTGGTGAAGAGGGAGCTGAGCCGAAAGGTGAATCTCGCAATTTACCTCAGTCTATATTCCTACCCTCACCTACGGTCATGAGCTTTGGAGATTGATTGAAAGGACGAGATCGCCGATACAAGCCGAAATGAGTTTCCTCCACTCCGCAGAGTGGCCAGGCACTCCCTTAGAGATAGGGTGAGGAGCTCGGTCACACTGGAGGGTCTTGTAGTAGAGCCGCTGCTCCTCCATGTCGAGAGAAGCAGCTGAGGTGGCTCTGGCATCTGTTCTGATGCCTCCTGGACGTCTCCCTGTGGAGGTGTTCCGAGCATGTCCCTCCAGAAGGAAGCTCTGGGGAAGACCCAGGACACGCTAGAGGGACTATGTCTCTGGGCCTGGAAACGCCTCGGGTTACTTCTGGAGGAGCTGGAGGAAGTGTCTGGGGTGAAGGAAGTCTGGGAGTCCCTGTTTAGACTGCTGCCCCCACGACCCAGCCCTGAATATGCGGGAGAAAATGGATGGATGGATCTTTTGACACATTTGATGCCACATAATATATGTGTAAAAATCTGAAGCATCAGACAGGGAACAGGCTTTTCACATTTACAAGTGAGACACTTCAGTGTGTAGCCATGGTATAAGCACAACTTGGAACGATGCTGCAGTTTTAATGCACATCTCCTCATTGTTTAATGCTTACATATCACTGCTCTGCGGCCATCATCATGACATCACTATAGCGACAGGTAAACACATCCTCAAATGCTCTGAGTTGAATGTAGAGATTAGCTTCATTTAGCATATGTGCACTACATCTGACTGAAAATTCTATTATGTTTTACCTTCAACATAAAATTGCATTTCGCTAACATTATTAGTACGAAATGATAGTTTAACTTGTCACTCTTCCTGTAATGTATTTTATGAATACCTTCTTTCCTGTGTGGTTTTGTGGTGCCGGTTGAGAAATAGCAAACCATGGTGTTTTAGCTAACTCAAGTGTTGCCCTGACCCAGCCACTAACATTCTGTGATGGAACACCTTCACCATCTGATGTTTATTTCTTTATTTGTCAAAACGTTGACCCTGTGGTTGGTGCAAGTTGATTATTAGAAAACGCTCACCGCTACCTGGACCTTTTTTGTCCTTTAAAGTAAGATAAAACATTAGAAGAATCACTAGTGCATCTGTCATTTCTGTTTGCCTAAATGCGTCCTTCATTCTGCGGGACAATAGATAGTCTATGTATGTAGGAATAACATTTTTCGCTTTCAACTAACCTCCTAACTATTTTTATCTAGGTGGAATTAAATAGTAGTAGACTATAGCCTATTTTAAAGTCAATTGTGAGACAATGACAAACGACTGTAGCCTACAGCAGCTTGGAGCTCCTACAACTGGCACCATACTATGCAGTTTGTTGTGATGCTCTGACAGAAAATCATTGTCTAGTACTAGGGATTGGCTTCATTTAAAACACTGAAAGAACTAAATTGAGACATTTACACTGCAAAAAAAATTAAGAAAAAAATTAAGAAAATTTAAGAAAAAGAAAATAAACACTTAAGTCTATCTAGAAAGTGACTTAAAAGTAGTGAAATTATCTTGCTGCATGGACAGATCATTTTACTTGACAAGTTATCTAAAGTAAATTACCTCTAGACTAGAATGAAGCAGTCTCTGAACCATTAAGTTTTGGCATTGATGTAAAACTATGATAAATATTAATCTCATACTATCCCAACAAACCATGTCAGAATTCTAAATACATTATAATGCATCATGCAATACCAGGTTTAAGGAGTGTTATTATTATTATTTTGATTTGTTAGTAAAATAGAATACCAGTCTTCATCTTATGTCACTGAAATCTACACCAGAATGCTAATGCAATGTGTTTCTGGCCCACAGGCTGGCTCCCAACACCCAGTTTACCCTCAGACACGCCCCCCTCCTGCCCCCGCTGTATCCATTGCTTTGACCACGCCCCCACAGCGCAGCCCTTCACAGGTAAGGGAGGGCACGCAACCAAAACGCACAACCCAAGTACAGCACATGGCATTATCCATATCTGCATCCAGTCACATGTCACGTTAACAGTTCCCTGAAGATTTCCATGCTACTCACACTCAGTGTGGTACCTCACCATGTTTATAAGATTAGTAGACTGTTTATTAATTATTATTTATTTATTATTATTTAGGCTATAGTCAATTTTCTGTCTTGAAGTAGTGCTCTGCTGGGCACTGTGTGAGTTATTTCAGACTACCCTCATTTTATAATGAGATTAAATGTTGCGGACTGAGGGATTGGCTGTATTCTTGTTATTCTGTATTATGCCGGGGCTATGTACTGAGGCAATAGTTCATACCTTGAATCTATGAATTGCCAATGACCAGATGAAGTAAAAAATTTGGTTTGTACTTATGTCTGTGTGTGCATATGTGCAGGTGGCAGTGGTGGTGACTGAAGCCAACTCGGAGCAGGTGGACTATCTGTCCACTCCTCCCACTGAGCCTCAGGTGGAGCCTATCGATGTCATTACTCCTGAACCCTGAGCACCATCTGCCAAAGAACATCTAACAAACACAGTGCTACACATACAACATTCTAACAAACACAGTACTACACATATAACATTCTAACAAACACAGTGCTACACATGCAACATTCTAACAAACACATTGCTACACATTTAACATTCTAACAAACACAGTGCTACACATTCAACATTTTAACAAACACAGTGCTACACATTCAACAGACATGACCTTTGTCTACATTTTACATGACCTCTGTCCACACTAGTCACATGTCCTCTGTCCACACTGGTCACATGACCTCTGTCCACACTGGTCACATGACTCTGTCCATATGACCTCTGTCCACACTGGTCACATGACTGTCCACATGACTCTGTGCACACTGGTCACATGACCTCTCTACACTGGTCACATGATGTCTGTCAACAGTGGCCACGTGATCTCTGTCCACATTGGTCACATGACTCTGTCCACATGACCTGTGTCCACAATGGTCACATGACTGTCCACATGACCTCTGTCCACACTGGTCACATGACCTCTGTCCACACTGGTCACATGACTGTCCATATGACTGTCCACACTGGTCACATGACTTCTGTCCACACCAGTCACATGACCTCTGTCCACACTGGTCACATGACCTCTGTCCACACTGGCCACATCTTCTAGCCACATGATCTCTGCAGCAACTGTAAATATGCATCTTTTAAAATGATTTGAGTGTATCGTAATATTCCTGTATGTCAGACACTATAGAGACTGTATCTGAAATGTAGCAAATGTAGCTATGGAGGGTCTGAGCACGCCCCCCTCCTGCCTCCGCTGTATCCATTGCTTTGACCACGCCCCCACAGCGCAGCCCTTCACAGGTAAGGGAGGGCACGCAACCAAAACGCACAACCCAAGTACAGCACATGGCATTATCCATATCTGCATCCAGTCACATGTCACGTTAACAGTTCCCTGAAGATTTCCATGCTACTCACACTCAGTGTGGTACCTCACCATGTTTATAAGATTAGTAGACTGTTTATTAATTATTATTTATTTATTATTATTTAGGCTATAGTCAATTTTCTGTCTTGAAGTAGTGCTCTGCTGGGCACTGTGTGAGTTATTTCAGACTACCCTCATTTTATAATGAGATTAAATGTTGCGGACTGAGGGATTGGCTGTATTCTTGTTATTCTGTATTATGCCGGGGCTATGTACTGAGGCAATAGTTCATACCTTGAATCTATGAATTGCCAATGACCAGATGAAGTAAAAAATTTGGTTTGTACTTATGTCTGTGTGTGCATATGTGCAGGTGGCAGTGGTGGTGACTGAAGCCAACTCGGAGCAGGTGGACTATCTGTCCACTCCTCCTACTGAGCCTCAGGTGGAGCCTATGGATGTCATTACTCCTGAACCCTGAGCACCATCTGCCAAAGAACATCTAACAAACACAGTGCTACACATACAACATTCTAACAAACACAGTACTACACATATAACATTCTAACAAACACAGTGCTACACATGCAACATTCTAACAAACACATTGCTACACATTTAACATTCTAACAAACAGTGCTACACATTCAACATTCTAACAAACACAGTGCTACACATTCAACAGACATGACCTTTGTCTACATTTTACATGACCTCTGTCCACACTAGTCACATGTCCTCTTGTCCTCTGTCCACACTGGTCACATGACCTCTGTCCACACTGGTCACATGACTCTGTCCATATGACCTCTGTCCACACTGGTCACATGACTGTCCACATGACTCTGTGCACACTGGTCACATGACCTCTGTCTACACTGGTCACATGATGTCTGTCAACAGTGGCCACGTGATCTCTGTCCACACTGGTCACATGACTCTGTCCACATGACCTGTGTCCACAATGGTCACATGACTGTCCACATGATCTCTGTCCACACTGGTCACATGCCTGTCCACATTGATAATCCACACTGGTCACATGACCTCTGTCCACACTGGTCACATGACTGTCCATATGACTGTCCACACTGGTCACATGACTTCTGTCCACACCAGTCACATGACCTCTGTCCACACTGGCCACATCTTCTAGCCACATGATCTCTGCAGCAACTGTAAATATGCATCTTTTAAAAATGATTTGAGTGTATCTTAATATTCCTGTATGTCAGACACTATAGAGACTGTATCTGAAATGTAGCAAATGTAGCTATGGAGGGTCTGAGCACTGTATGCACTCACTGTTCCATCTGGTGACCTCTGTTTCTATAGGCTATGTTTGCTCAAGGATTCCCTCTGTTTAACCACATAATGAACCGTAAATATATGGGTGTATATGTGGCTTACAGCACTAATAAAAAGGATCGTGTTTAAACTCATATTTTTGGATATCTTGCTAAAGGTTCAGGTGTGCAGAGGACTGAGTGGCAAACTGCTGCCCCCACGACCTAGCTGGAGAAAGCGGAAGATGGATGGATGGATCTTGCTAAAGGCTTTGATATGTTGACCATCTACATGTGAATATGCAGGGCACCGGAGTTATAGAGTTTAGCAGAGATATTAAGGAAATACCTACTTTTCTCTGTAGAGCTCAAGGTTCAAGGACCAGAACCAGAATTATTCTGTGGGTCATATTAATTTTTAAAAAAATCTAATACAAATTAGGTATTCAGGAAACTATGATATAAGATAAAGGAATTATAAATTACATGAAAACCGCAAGCAGTGATAAAGGGCCCATTGCAACTGCAGAGTGGCATGTCCCAGAGGGTTGCACATTGACTTGACATGAGAATAGAAATTAACTTTACAGTGGTGCCCTTTTTAAATGCTTCATATTATGTCCTGGGCTAACCTGGCCAGATTAATTCTTCACAGAGCTACATTTTGGTTTACATTGCAGAACTTTCTAGCACTGACCTGAGAGTGCAAAAAGGTGGCTATGAGCAGCTAAAAGCAGTGAAAGTACCCAAGATAGATGACTGGACGCTATGGCTGTTGCATAGCAGTGGCTCCAGATATTGTTCAAAGCACCACTTGGCAGGTAGGTTACAGTCATGTGTACAGAATGTACAGCTAGGGCCTGACCATTATAGTTTAGCTAACATCCGAGATGGTGAAATGTCAGCCACAGGTTTGGTAACCAGTGTGCGAAATACGGGGGTGCGGGCCGACCCGATTAAACCATCACACTCTCTAAAAAGCCTTAAAAGCATAATTCTGTAGACAGGAAGGAAAACAATTTGTACGAAACTGAGAGGTCCTGTTTGGAGGAGGTGGGCCAAAGCATGGCACACCTGCGCGCGCACCAATGCCCCCGCACGAGGAAAACAGGAAACAAAGTCTGCTTCAAAACATACGGAGAATCAGACAGCGACTCCGCTCCCCCGCCGCCACCACATCCACAAACTCACGGAGGAGCACGCACCGCAGCAGAACCCACACCCACCCCATCACGCAGTAGACACCCCATGCCGATGGGCCCATCCTCTCTGCCAAAACCACCAACTCCACCACCTGCAAACAGCGCCATGCGATGACGCCCTGGCTCCGGCTGGTGCAAGCGCAGAACTCCAGGCAACCGCGTCCAAGTACAGCACGGCCCGAAAGTCCCAGCGCGAGTGCCCCCCGGGTACAGCAGGTGTTGGGGCAACAAACACAGTCTAACTAATCTGTCCACAGTTATTGTCTTGAAAACCCTAGTTCTTGACAAGTGCAAGTACCTAACAATTATTCACTCGTTTTCTTACATTGTAATACACAACTTTGCATAGGCTTCTGTATATTGAAAATGTATATCCATATTACTCAACAATTCAGAGATGGGGACCCGAATACTGATGGGTATTTCGCGGGTATTTTGGATTTGATGGTAACGATCGCAAGGCACACATGTAGCATGCCAGAGCATATCGTTTGGTGTCTGTCTGTGTCTTCTGTCACCAATGCATTGAGGGGTACTCAATTACAACCTCAAAAGGTCCACTTACCAAATTTACAGAGCTTCCAGTGTCCGAAAAAGTGACGGAAGATTTTCAAACTTAGAACTTCTAACAAAAAATTTAGTAACGCACTAATGTGCCGTCACTCCGACCACGGAGGAAAATCATGTTGGAGTGCAGGGATGTTTGATAAGAAATGGATACACTGCCACTCTGACAATTAGACATCAATGTCAGAGTGGTGGTGAGTCAGAATGGCAGCGTGTAACCGGTCGGGCGGAGATGGAGAACACAGCTTCATAACAAAGCACATGCCAGTAAGATACTGCGTGAATCCGGAACGCTATGAAAAAAAAGCTAGAGAGAGAGAGATTTTTTGTCTCCATCCAGATATCATTGCGTTTGGGTCCGGTTCCGGACCGGAGTTCGCAATTGAGTACGTCTGGTATAGACCGTTTTCACAACAGCCGGAAGTGCTGCGCTGTAGCGTTGTGGAACTACCTGTTTATTTATTAAGATGGAGGTGAATATGCAAGTCATTTCCAGACATTTTCCAGAATTTTTATTATAAATTGGTGACTGACTGCGTCAAATGCCTTATAGAAAAAAATAAGACAAGACTGTCCTCTCTTATATATTCATTATAGTCCATCAGGTCTAACATAAGTCTAACATTATTTATGATACTTCTACCTGTTATAAAACCTAGACTAAGAATGGAGCTAAAGCTTCTTTAAAATATCAGCACCAGTATAGAATTCACTGGTCAGGCCATCATTACCAGGAAATTTGTTGTCTTTCAATGTTTCTATAGCTTATCACATCAGAAACAATAATTTTTGTATCACACAATTTTTTTTTTTAATTTTCATCAATTGTGTTCATATTTTGTTTCACATTATAGCAATACAAATGTGAACAAGACCCCGAGATACTTGAACTCCTCCACTTGAGGCAGGGACTTTCCACCCACCTGCAGAGGGCAAACCACCGCTTTCCCGTTGAGACCCATGGCCTCGGATTTGGAACAGCTGATCTTTATTCCAGCCACTTCACACTGGACTGCAAATCACCCCAGTGCATGTTGTAGGTCCTAGTTGTAAGACCAGGGGTAAGAGGGAGCTGAGTCAAAAGGCAAAGCTCTTCCTACCCTTGAGAGGAGCCAGCTGAGAAGACTTGGTCATCTATTCCGGATGCATCCTGGACTCCTCCCTGAAGGGACTATGTCTCTCGGCAGGTCTGGCAATGTCTCGGGGTCCCTCTGGGAGAGCTGTAGGAAGTGTCTGGGGTGAAGGACGTCTGGGAGTCCCTGCTTAGACTGTTGCCCTGGTTAAGCGGAAGAAAATGGATGGCAATATAAATCCATATTATTTTCATTAAGTATTTTCCTGGAGTACAATTTTATGGTAGACACTGGCCACATAGAAGAAAGAAGAAGAGAAAATTATTTTTGGGCCCATGCACCAATGAGCACAGGCACAAGCAATATGACACCATCTTGGGTTCACTTTCAAGATTTTTTTCTAATTCTAAGGTTGAGTCCCAGAAGCCTAGCCTCAGCCGCCCATTGGTTCTTTCCCGTGGATCTTTTAAAATAACTTTCTTTCCATGGTTCTTTTGGAGCAAATCCGGAAAAAGACCTCTGCACATTTTAGTCTCTAGATTAAGGTTTGAACATACATTACATAAAACAGGAAAAAATAATAATAATCCCCTCCTCGAACCGCCACCTTAACGTGGTGGAGGGGTTTGAGTACCCGAATGATCCCAGGAGCTATGTTGTCGGGGGCTTTATGCCCCTGGTAGGGTCACCCAAGGCAAACAGGTCCGGGGGGACGGGTCAGACGAAGAGCGGTTCAGAAGCCCCGAATGATGATAAATATACAGAGGCCAGTTACGTCGCCCGGAATGGCGACACCGGGGCCCCACCCTGGAGCCAGGCCTGGGGTGGGTGCACGCCGGCGAGCGCCTGGTGGCCGGGCCTTTCCCCACGGGGCCCGGCCGGGCCCAGCCCGAAGGAGCGACGTGGGTCTGGTGGGCCCACCACCCGCGAGAGGAGCCATAGGGGTTGGGTGCGGAGGGATCTGGGTGGCGGTCGAAGGCAGGGGCCTCGGCGACCAGATCTCCGGACATGGAGACTAGCTCTGGGGACATGGAATGTCACCTCGCTGGGGGGGAAGGAGCCTGAGCTTGTGCGGGAGGTCGGCGTTACCCGGCTAGATATAGTCGGCCTCACCTCCACGCACAGCTTGGGCTCTGGAACCCAACTCCTTGAGAGGGGTTGGACTCTCCATTTCTCTGGCGTTGGCCGCGGGGGCGGCGCGAGCCTGGCGTGGGCTTGCTTATAGCCCCACAGCTCAGCCGCTGCGTGTTGGAGTTTACCGGTGAACGAGAGGGTCGCGTCCCTGCGCCTTCGGGTCGGGGACAGGTCTCTCACTGTGGTGTCGGCCTATGGGCCGAACTGCAGTGCAGAGTACCCGGCCTTCTTGGAGTCTCTGGGAGGGGTACTGGATAGTGCACCGACCGGGGACTCCGTTGTTCTACTGGGGGACTTCAACGCCCATGTGGGCAACGACAGTGACACTTGGAGAGGGGTGATTGGGAGGAACGGCCTCCCTGATCTGAACCCGAGCGGTGTTCTGTTATTGGACTTCTGTGCTAGTCACAGTTTGTCCATAACGAACACCATGTTCAAGCACAAGGGGGTCCATCGGTGCACGTGGCACCAGGACTCCCTAGGCCGGAGGTCGATGATCGACTTTGTTGTTGTGTCTTGGACACTCGGGTGAAGAGAGGGGCAGAGCTGTCAACTGATCACCACCTGGTGGTGAGTTGGGTCCGCTGGCGGAGGAGGAAGCCGGAAAGACCTGGCAGGCCCAAGCGTATCGTGAGGGTCTGCTGGGAACGTCTGGCGGAACCTTCTGTCAGTGTGGCCTTCAACTCACACCTCCGGGAGAGCTTCTCCCAGATCCCGAGGGAGGCTGGGGACATGGAGCCCGAGTGGGCTTCGTTCTCGGCCTCCATTGTCGATGCGGCTGTTCGTAGCTGTGGCCGTAAGGCCTGCGGTGCCTGTCGCGGCGGCAATCCCTGAACCCGGTGGTGGACACCGGAAGTAAGGGATGCCGTCAAGCTGAAGAAGGAGTCTGCCGGGCCTTACTGGCCCGGTGGACTCCTGAGGCAGCTGACGGGTACCGTCGGGCCAAGCGTGCTGCAGCCCGGGCGGTTGCAGAGGCAAAAACCTCGGGTCTGGGAGGAGTTCGGGAGGCCATGGAGGAGGACTATCGGACGGCCCCAAGGAAATTCTGGCAAACCGTCCGGCGCCTCAGGAGGGGGAAGCGGCCCTTCACCAATACTGTTTACAGTGCGGGGGGAGAGCTGCTGACCTCGACTGGGGATGTTGTCGGGCGGTGGAAGGAATACTTTGGGGATCTCCTCAATCCCACCGTCACGTCCTCCGAAGAGGAGGCCGAGGCTGGGGACCCAGAGGCGGACTCATCCATCACCCTGGCCGAAGTCACTGAGGTGGTCAGAAAGCTCCTCGGTGGCAAGGCTCCGGGAGTGGATGAGATCCGTCCTGAGTACCTTAAGTCTCTGGGTGTTGTGGGGCTGTCTTGGCTGACACGTCTCTACAACATCGCGTGGCGGTCGGGAACAGTACCTCTGGACTGGCAGACCGGGGTGGTGGTCCCCTCTGTATAAAAAGGGGACCGGAGGGTGTGTTCCAACTACAGGGGAATCACACTCCTCAGCCTCCCCGGTAAAGTCTATGCCAGGGTGCTGAGAGGAGAGTTAGGCCGATAGTCGAACCTCGGATTCAAGAGGAGCAGTGTGGTTTTCGGCCTGGTCGTGGAACACTGGACCAGCTCTACACCCTCCATCGGGTGCTCGAGGGTTCATGGGAGTTTGCCCAACCAGTCCACATGTGTTTTGTGGACTTGGAGAAGGCATTCGACCGTGTCCCTCGTGGTGCCCTGTGGGGGTGCTCCGGAGTATGGGGTCCGGGGCCCTTTGCTAAGGGCTGTCCGGTCCCTGTATGACCGGAGCAGGAGCTGTGTTCGCATTGCCGGCAGTAAGTCAGACTTGTTCCCGGTGCATGTTGGACTCCGCCAGGGCTGCCCTGTGTCACCGGTTCTGTTCGTATTTATGGACAGAATTTCTAGGCGCAGCCAGGGGCCGGAGGGGGTCCAGTTCGGGACCACAGGATCTCATCGCTGCTTTTGCGGATGATGTTGTCCTGTTGGCTCCATCGAACCAGGACCTGCAGCGTGCACTGGGGCAGCCGAGTGTGAAGCGGCTGGGATGAGAATCAGCTGTTCCAAATCCGAGGCCATGGTTCTCGACCGGAAAAAGGTGGTTTGCCCTCTCCGGGTGGGTGGGGAGTCTCTGCCTCAAGTGGAGGAGTTCAAGTATCTCGGGGTCTTGTTCACGAGTGAGGGGAGGATGGAGCGCGAGATTGACAGGCGGATCGGTGCGGCGTCGGCAGTGATGCAGTCGCTGTATCGGACCGTTGTGGTGAAGAGGGAGCTGAGCCGAAAGGCGAAGCTCTCGATTTACCGGTCAATCTACGTTCCTACCCTCACCTATGGTCATGAGCTCTGGGTAATGACCGAAAGAACGAGATCGCGGATACAAGCGGCCAAAATGAGTTTCCTCCGCAGAGTGGCCGGGCGCTCCCTTAGAGATAGGGTGAGGAGCTCGGTCACACGGGAGGAGCTCGGAGTAGAGTCGCTGCTCCTCCACGTCGAGAGGAGCCAGCTGAGGTGGTTCGGGCATCTGGTCCGGATGCCTCCTGGACGCCTCCCTCGGGAGGTGTTCCGGGCATGTCCAACCGGTAGGAGGCCCCGGGGAAGACCCAGGACACACTGGAGGGACTATGTCTTCTCGGCTGGCCTGGGAACGCCTCGGGGTCCGGAGGAGCTGGAGGAAGTGGCTGGGGAGAAGGAAGCTTGGGAGCCCCTGCTTAGACTGCTGCCCCCGCGACCCGGCCCCGGATAAGCGGAAGAAGATGGATGGATGGATGGATGGAAAAAATAATAGTGGGAATTGTGATAACTGTGGGCAACTGGAAACAGTATAACATGTATTTATGGACTGCAGCACATTACTGAGGAAAGAAATATACTGTAAAGCCCCAAGTACTCACAGGTAAGAACCAAGCACCGAGATCTCTTTAGAAGTACTTTATTAACAACAGGTTTAATACGAGCCTTTGTCACAGCCACATCTCACGCTGAAGGCCCTGGAAAAATCCTATACAACTCAGTCCTGCTTCCTCTAGAACCCCAGAAAAACAGGTCACTCACTTGTGTTCCTGCCCACAGGACACAACCCTCAATACATCCCCAATCGGCAAAACAGGGATGGGACATGTAACAGAACTAAGAACACAATAGCTATAACAGAGCTATAACACTGCCTCCCCCTTTAAGAAGCCCCTCGTCCATAAGGGGACATAATAAAGTCCTCAAAACATGGGGGTCTACGTCTTGGTCTCCGTGGTCTGAGGGGGCTGGACCCGTGGTCAGTCTCAGATGTGACATGTGAGTGGCAGGGAGGCACAGGAGGAGAACAAGGAGGGTCGTTGTGGTCAGCTGAATGTCCCGGGCTGCTTTGTGGGGACGCCCGCTGTTCAAATGACGGGACCCCCCCTCCCCTATAAGGAGCCAATCTATTGCGGTGGAGGACTATTTTTCTGCCTCTAGGGGGCACCTGGACTTTGTACACAACCTCCCCCACCCGCTCTAACACCCTACATGGGCCATCCCAATGGCTATCAAATTTGGGGCAGCGCCCTTTTTTTCCTTTTGGGCGTGTAGACCCAAGCCAAGTCCTCGGCATTAAAGTCTTTACCTTTACTTCTCACATCATAGTTCCATTTTTGTCTCATACCAGCTCTCTCCAGCTGGTCTTGGGCGAAAGTGTGAGCAGACTCCAGTCGGTCCTACAGCTTCCTGGCATACTCTGGTCCTGGCGCATCCTTGGTGGTCCCTGCGGGTTGTCCATAAGCCAACGCCGCTGGGGTCCGTATCTCTCTGCCCAGCAGCTCAGCAGAGCATGGGTGCAGTTGGTGGAGTTCTGGACAGCAGAGCGATAGGCCATCAAAACAAGAGGAATGTGATTATCCCAGTCGCATTGGTGAGCAGCAGTAACAATGGCTAACTGCTGATGCATAGTGCGATTAAAGCGTTCCACTAACCCGTCACTCTGGGGATGCAATTGTGTGGTGCACGTCTTTTGCATGTTCAAGTGATCACACAGGGCGGCAAAGACTCTGGACTCAAAGTTCCTGCCCTGATCGCTGTGAATAATGTCGGGCATACCAAACCGGCTGAACATCGCCTCCAAAAGTACATCCGCTACTGTCTCTGCCTCCTGATCCAGCAGAGCATAGGCCGCAGGCCACTTGGTGAAGTAGTCCATCGCACACATCACATACTTGTTTCCCCAGTCCGACACTGGAAAAGGGCACATAATGTCCACAGCTACCCTCTCCATGGGTGCACCTACTGCTTGCTGCTGAAGGGGGGCATGGGACTGGTCCAGGGGTCCTTTGTAGGCAGCACAATCATCACAACGCCGGCAGAAGTCCTCAACATCACGGCGGTGCTGGCCCCAATAATAATCCTGGCACAGTCGACGTAGTGTCTTGGTGGTTCCGAAGTGACCAGAGCCAGCACCTCCATGGCACACCCCCAGCACTGCTTCTCTGAGGGCCCTGGGGACGACCACCTGCCATCTCTCCTCCCCAGTGGCAGGTTCCTTCCATGCTCGCTGCAGCACTCTGTCCACGACGCGAAGTGCCCTGAACTTACTCCACAGACCCTTTGTGGCCCCCAAAAGTCCCATAACATCCTCCCAGGCAGGTCTCTCACTACTAATGACCCACTGGCGCACAGGATTCAAGTCTTGTCCTTCTCCTGCTCAGAGGCCCAAGCAGCAGCACCCACAATCTCCACCGAGCAGCAAGAGGGTTCAGCTACAGCCGCCTCTCCCAAAAGCTCCTCTTCACGAGCATCTCTCCGTTCACAGTAGTTACACCCGGCTGGTGCACATGGTTGGCAGGACAGGGCATCGGCATTAGCATGTTGGGTCCTGGGGCAGTGAACAATCTCAAAATGGAAGGACTGCAGCTCCTCCAGCCAACGTGCCATCTGGCCCTCTGGTTCCCTAAAAAACATTAACCAGTGCAGAGCTGCATGGTCTGTTCTAATGGTGAATGGCACTCCACACAGGTAATACTTGAAGTGCCGGGCAGCTAGCACAACTGCCAGCAGTTCCCACCTTGTCACACAGTAGCGCCGCTCACTCTTATTGAACACACGGCTGAAATAAGCCACCACGTGTTCCCCTTCAGGGCCGCTCTGCAACAGCCCTGCTCCCATGTCGACATTACTGGGGTCTGTATCCAACGTGAAGGGCAATGTGGGGTTAGGAGGAGTGAGGACAGGGGCACTGATGAGGGACTGTTTAAGAGCGAAAAATGCCTCCTGGCAGTCTTTTGTCCATGCAAAAGGATGATTTTTCTGCAGAAGACAGAATAAGGGCACCCCAATGCAGGAAAACCCCCTGACAAACCTCCTGTAGTATGAGGCCAGGCCCAGGAAACTCTTGAGCTGCTTCTGGTTGCCCGGCACAGGCCAATCTTGGATGGCCTGGATCTTCCCCTGGAGTGTGCTGATGCCCTCACCGTTGACTTTGTGGCCGAGGAACTCCACTTCCCGCTGCATGAAGTGGCACTTATCCGGATGCAGCTTCAGGCCTGCAGCAGCGATCCTCTCCAGCACCAGCCGCAGAGAATTCAGGGCTGCCTTTAAGGTCTTCCCATGGACAAGAACATCATCCAGATACACCAGGCACTCTTGGCGGGAACATTAGCAAGAATGTGATCCATTAGTCTCTCAAATGTCCCTGGGGCATTGCATAGCTCAAAACTGAGGACCTTGAACTGCCAGTGCCCCCTGGTGCTGAATGCAGTCTTCGGTCTCGATTCAGGGGTAAGGGGAACCTGCCAATAGCCACTACGTAAATCCAACAAGAACCACGACGAGCCCGACACTAAATCCAAGGTCTCATCCACACGTGGAAGGGGATAGCAGTCCTTCCTCGTTACCTTGTTTAGCGGCCTATAGTCCACACAGAACCTCCATCTTGGGCTCTTCTTCCTTGGGACCATGACCAAGCCGACGACCATGGGCTATCGGAGGGTTCGATCATACCAGCCTCCAACGTGACTTGGACCTCTTTATCAGCAGCCTCCTGCTGAATCAGGGCGGGGTTGAACTTTGATGGGCCAGGAATCCCCTGTGTCAATGTGGTGCTCAACCAGGTGTGTAAGCCCCACCTCACTGTCATTAAACGGAAACAAGTCCTTAAATTCCCACATTCCTGCCACAGTTCAGTCTGCTGCTGCACATTTAGGCCAGCACAGTTCTTCTCCCAGATACCCCTGATGGCTTCCACTCTGTCCTCCAGCACATTTGACTGTTGGAACGAAGAGGGAAAGTGCTGTGGGGGCAATGGGCTGGACATGGGCTGCAGAGGCAGGCTTGGCTGAACAGTCTCAGGGAGCACAGCTGTGCAGCAGGTGGGCACTACTGGGGTTGGCAGGCTGTATGGTGAGAGAAGCTGAACAACTTGCCCCCCTGGAAGAACCAGGATGCCCGCCCCCAGGTTCAATACACAACCAATAAACCGGAGGAGGTCCAGGACACACGGGTCTTTGACGTCAGCAACCCAGGCATGGAAGGTTACAAAAACACCACCGATGGTAAAGGCAAAAGTCCCACGCCCTCTCATAGCAGCAGTCTGCCCAGTCACTGTCCGCAATTTTACTGAAGTTGGCTCTAAGATGGTGCCCTCCGGAACAACATCAGGTCTCACGAATGTAGCTGTAGATCCTGTGTCAGCAAGGGCTGGGCAAGAGACATTCCCCACCAACACTGTAACACGACAACAAAAGCCCATCTCTGTCCAGCCCACAGTCTCCACGGCATCCATGTGTGGTGATGCCTCACGGTCCCCTTCGTCTGAGGGAAATGGTTCCCGGTGGATGGTAGGGGGGGCCTGTGTCATCCGGACTACACAGACCCTCTCCCGTTTCCCTGCTGTCCTTTAGCCTCTGGATAGCGACGAACAGTGTGACCGGGCTGGCCACACCCCCAACAGGTGGGTGGGGGTGCAGGGGCACTCTGTTTATCGGCATCCCTGGGAGTCACAGACAGAGACTTCACACCATATATCAACTCCTCTGCCCATGCTGGTTTAAGATCTGACGCCTCTCTAGTGGCAGGAGCAACCGCCACAGGTGCAGGTGCAGTTTGCTTTGTGGTGCAAATGGCAGTCTCCCTCTCCAAAGCCAATTCCAGTGCCTGGCTCAGCGTAACAGGGTGGGCGAGCTGCACATGCAGACGAAGTTCAACTGAGGTCAATGCGTGCACAAATTGGTCGCGGACAAGTTCACTCTGGATCACACCCGGCAAAGTGGTATAGGCACGCCTGTCCAGGCTCTCGATCTCATGGGCAAGCGAGCGGAGCAACTCACCCGGCTGCCTCACACGAGTCTTGAATTCACAGCGCAGGGAGTCTTTTAGATTAAACACACCAAAGCGCCTCTGCAGGGCTCCCACTAGCATAGCATAGTCCTCTCTCTCCTCCGAGGTCAGGAGCAGTAGGCACGCAGCTGCATCTTCAGTCAGAGACAGCGCTAGTTGCACTGCCTTCACCCGGCTGGACCAGCCCACTGCCGCGGCCAACAGTTCAAACTGTGCGAGGTACGCCTCCAGGCTCCCTCTGCCGGAGAATTTCAGAGTCATTGAGCTGGCCAATACCAGAGGATGGGCGCCTCCATCTCTGTTTACATTCTGGTCCACTGCGCGTGCAGTAGGCTCCGCAGCGGGACAAGCTGTACCCCAATGGTGGGAATCAGAAGGCTCCATGTACGGCGAAACCAGGTTCCCCATTTCGGCATTCGGCGCAAGCTGCCATATCTATGGAGCATTGATCGGCCTCTTTCTTCACCTGTAGTTGGGCATACTCCCTGAGAAACATTTTCTCCAGTTCCACGGCGGTAGGGACGAATCTCGAGCTTCTGACACCAATGTAATGCCCCAAGTACTCACAGGTAAGAACCAAGCACCGAGATCTCTTTAGAAGTGCTTTATTAACAACAGCTTTAATACGAGCCGTTGTCACAGCCACAGCTCACGCTGAAGGCCCTGGAAAACAGGTCACTCACTCATGTTCCTCCCCACAGGACACAACCCTCAATACATACCCAGCGACCCCAATCGGCAAAACAGGGAAGGGACATGTAACAGAACTAAGAACACAATTGCTATAACAGAGCTATTACACTGCCTCCCCCTTTAAGAAGCCCCTCGTCCATGAGGGGACATAATAAAGTCCTCAAAACATGGGGGTCTACATCTACGTAGTGGCTTGTTTTTTAGATATTGAAAAAGCATATGACATGCTCTGGAAAGAGGGATTAGTAATAAAGCTTTTTAGTGCGGGAATTCAGGGAAGAATGCTTAATTGGATAAAAGATTTTTTAGAGTCACGACATATTCAAGTTAGAGTGGGGGGAGTGTTGTCAAGTACAGTAGCTGTGGACAATGGTACGCCTCAAGGTAGTGTAATTAGTCCAGTTCTTTTTAACATAATGGTGAATGACATGTTCGATAGTATTGGAAATGGTTTTGAGAGGTCCCTCTTTGCAGATGATGGGGCTGTATGGAAGAGAGGACGAAATGTGAAGTATTTGTTTAATCAAATGCAAAGCGCTTTGGACCAGGTTAAGGTATGGGCAGATAAATGGGGCTTTCGTCTCTCTGTGGCTAAGACAAAATACATGGTATTTGGTAGGAAACGTAACCTGGGAGAATGTGAGCTGAAGCTTTATGAGCAGCCATTAGAGAGGGTAACTACTTTTAAATTTCTGGGAGTTTGGTTTGATCAGAGGCTGACCTATAAAGAGCACATCTGCAAAGTGATCAATAAATGTAATAAGGTTATTAATATCTTGAGGTGTTTGGCAGGCACATCCTGGGGAGCAGGGAGGCAGGCGATGATGATGGTGTACAGGGCCATGATAAGATAAGTTTTAGATTATGGGTGCATTGCATATGGCTCATCTGCAAAGTCTGTGTTACAGCTGCTGAATGTCGTTCAAGCAAAAGCGTTGAGGGTATGTACAGGAGCGTTTCGAACAACCTCCATCCCAGCACTCTTGGTTGAGTCCGGGGAGACACCGTTGCAATTGAGACGTATAAAGTTGGCCCTTAACTATTGTATTAAAATTAAAGGAAATAGTAAGATTCTTCCATCAGCATTCCTGCTTTGTGAATGTTGGGAGTTTGCTGGAGAAGGAAGTAGATTGAATAGGAAAAGCTTTTTACAGTATGTTAAAAGTCATTTAGGAAATCTTGAATTGGAGGGAGTAGAGATTATGTCATTGGTTTGCTGGCCTATAGTCCCAAAATGGCTATGCCCAGAGGTAGATATTGATCTGGATATTAAAAAAGCAATGGGTGATGGTACAGCAGTTAACTATGCTAATTTTGTTGAAGAATGTCTGTCTAGGAAGTGGAATAGTTTTATTCATGTTTACACTGATGGTTCAAGAAATCCAGAGACCAAAAAAGTGGGGTTTGGTTATTTTATCCCTCATTTACAGTTGAGACAAAGTCACAGGCTCCCTGATAGATTATCTGTATTTACTACAGAGCTTGTTGCTTTACTGTGGGCACTGTTGTGGGTGGAAACAAGTGGTAAAGGAAAAGTGATTATATGCTCAGATTCTATGTCAGCTTTAATGGTGCTGGAAGGGGGGAAAGGGGCAAGGCCTGACATAGTATGTGAAATATTAATGGTGTTACGCAGGATAGAGCAGCTTGGATGCAGTGTGGGGTTTGTCTGAGTCCCTGCACATGTGGGTATCAAGGGGAATGAGGAGGCGGACATGGCACCCAAAGAAGCTCTCGTACAGGAAGGATGTGGGGATAAGAATCTCCATGGGACAGGCTGAGGGACGAAGCCTCATTAATGAATTTAATATGGAGAAATGGCAGGAAGGGGTGACAAAGGGAGGCGCTATTATCAAATACAAAGAAGTGTTAAAAGAGACAGTGTAATATATGGAAAGTCCCGAAGAGATCAGGTTATTCTGACGAGGCTAAGGACTGGATATTGTGGTTTAGCAAAGAACTTGGCTCAAATAGGGAAACATCCAGGTGGCCTTTGTGGCCACTGTAATAACCCAGAGTCAGTTGCGCATGTACTGTTGGAGTGTGAGATCTATGCTGAGGCTAGGAAAAGGCTCTTTGGGAAGGTGTTTGGCCTTGGATTACCTTGTATATCTCTTAGAGTTCTGCTGAATCCAGATAACCACAAAAAAGAAGTTGCGGCTCTGCTATTGAGATTTGTGAGTGACACTGGACTTCATCACACAATTTAAATGATGTGCCTGTAGTTCCTACTAAGTGGAGGGGGGGGGCAGCAATACGCCACTAGGCGGTCAGACTGCCGGAAATCAAGAAGAAGAAGAGCCCTCTGCACCTCCTCCACCAGCACCAGCACTAGCACTGTCAGCAGCGGGCCTACGAAACCTTCAGCCGCAAACCAAAAGTCGTTTTTTTCCCCACCTAGTTTGGTCAATAAATCTTCAAAACGTCTTACGCAATGAGGTAAGGTTTTCCTGCTGCCGGGAGCTGATGTTCGCCCGCTCTGCACTGAGAATCGGCGCTCACCAGCGCCTCGGCTTTTGTTAGCACGGCTCGGTTGTTGTTGCTAGCTATGAATGAATGAACTTGGCTTCAGTCAGTGGTTCTTTGTAGTTTAGACGTTCTCGTGTACTGTAAATTCAAGTGCGTATGTGATGTAGTTGCGTATGTAATGACTGTCTAATGTTGATGCATGGTGCAGAGGAGACCGTGGCAGAGGCCGGGGAGGGCGCTTCGGGGCCCGAGGAGGACTGGTGCAGGGGTAAGTGCCGTTTCACCTAACACAATATGGGTGTATTGTAATTCTTCTGGCTTTGATCACTGTCTAACTCTGATAATGGTGAAATAGTATAGATCATAATCATCATGTTTCTCAGTGTTTCAAGAGAGTCTGGCTGTAGACCTCCATCCACAGGCTCTACATGGTGCGCATGGGCACATACCGCACGAGTTTTCAGTCGTTTACTTTATAAAAATCAACTAGTTGCCTTTATTAGTTGTATTTTCCGAGATATTAAAGGCAATACAATTAAAAAATTAAAAAAAAATCTACTACAATCACAACTGAACCTGGGTTGCCAGTGCCTTAACCTGAATATAGGGCATATACAAGTTTCTGAGTTTTTGGGAATGCTTATTTTAGGTTTAAACCAAATTAATTTCTGCACTCAAACTGGAAATCCAAATGACTCTTGTGAGGCATTCTGCTTTTTGGTTGGATAGAATCATAACACAAAACAAATGGTGTCCCATTTGTTTATCTTCCTGCTTATGTGACTAATAATAAATCATTATTACAAATATCATCAGTAACTAGGCTATATTCTAAGCCTATGGGGTAGGGTTTTTGGGAAGAGGTCTCTACAGCCAGACTCACTATGCTGTTGTGCTTTCAGCTACCGGCCGTTTGTCCCACACATCCCATTTGACTTTTACGTGGTGAGTAGCACATGGACTGTGTCTTGGTATTATCCTGGTGATATCCTGACAGGAGCCTTGCACTTCATTTTCAGTGTGAGATGGCCTTCCCTCGGGTTAAACCCGCTCCGGATGAGACTGCCTTCAGTGAATGTCTCCTCAAGAGGAACCAGGATCTAAGCCCGACTCCAGCTGAGCAGGTCATAGCA
Organism: Odontamblyopus rebecca; assembly: GCA_030686955.1. Classification (NCBI taxonomy): domain Eukaryota; kingdom Metazoa; phylum Chordata; class Actinopteri; order Gobiiformes; family Gobiidae; genus Odontamblyopus; species Odontamblyopus rebecca. Next base: position 25,798,498 of record CM060669.1, read on the forward strand.
GCTCTGTGCAACCTCTGTCCAGTACCAAACAAAACTCTCACTATTTTCTTCCAATCATTTAGTCATCCATCTTGTCTCTGGTCACCAAAATCAATAATGTCATTGACAATCTGATTGTGGCACCAGGCAACTTTGAAGTGGTAAGTATCATGGGTAATGGAGTGTTCTTGCTAATGGTCATGATGTGTGCAGAACAACCCTTATTTTTGGTGTGTTCTCAGCAAATTGAAGAAGTTCGTCAGGTTGGCTCCTACAAGAAAGGCACAATGACAACTGGCCATAATGTTGCAGACCTGGTAGTGATTCTCAAGATCCTCCCCACATGTAAGTGCAGTCATACAAGCAATATCGCATAACAAAATGGTGGTGCGGGAGGGGCTGCGTGGGGGTTGGGTGGTCACAGGCACCGGTCTACAAAAATGCTAATGAAAACATCACGCCATTGGGTGTGTTTTGCTAGACCTGGGCCCATTGTCATGGAAACACTCTCCGGGTGGGTTAAGGTCTGTGTTTAACTGGCCTGCACCAAGGCAGCCCCAAGCAAAATGTGCCAGTGGAAATTAGGCTTATTTGTAAGGACAAATAAGCTAGTTGGGAACAGTTTGCTGGACAACAATTATATTTGAGCTGTGGATGGTTGAATAAATAACTGCTATGACTCATGACAGATATAAACTTGTGGAATTTTGCGTCCCCTCCATAGTTTTGACAAGGTCACCTCCATGTCATTGTTGACATTTCTGTGGTTAGCTGTGGCATCATCTAGCTATTACAGAATGTCCTTTAACATCAGTTTCCTTGGTCTTGTCTCACAGAAGTGGTATGCTATGCACTTCACATTTTATCTTGACCAGTTTGTCTCAAAGCTGTCCTTTTTTTTCCTTGTGTGGAAGCATAGTCGGCCTTGAATTGTCAATACTAACTCAGTGGTGAATTATTAAAGTCACCAGTTACCAGTCCCAAAACTTCTCCTGCCTTAGGCATCCAGTCTCTACTTATTTTCCCTAACACAATCTATCCACTAAAATGCTTCAGTCTGTATTTTAGTTATTGCAGTTTGTGTTTCCAAGCCATATTGTACATTCAGAATATATATATTTTTTGGGTATAATTCAATTTGATGGTTTTTGTGTTAGAGGCATAAATAAGTTTCAGTATTGTAGTTTATTGTCTTTATTTCATTTAGTTATATATTTTATTGTATTATCAGGACAATACTATCTACAGCAGTGCACTAGAACTGTCTAAAAAAAGTTACCCACATGTCCTTTCCATGCAATAAAATGCCCAGTTTCCCAATTTTTAAAAATTATTTCCACCGGCTTTTACATATATTTTGGCATTTCACCAAAATTGTGATGTGTCCATTATTGTGTCATTATATTTATGTCTTAGTATCTAGTGTTTTTCTGTCTTCATTTTCAGTGGAGGCTGTAGCTGCTCTGGGGAACAAAGTGGTAGAGACGCTCCGTGCACAGGACCCTACAGAAGGTATGCTGGGTGGTGCAAAGTTCCTTGTGTCATATTTCCTGTCTAATGAAGCTTCTGGCCCCTGTAGTGCTATCCATGCTGACCAATGAGACAGGTTTTGAAATCAGCTCTGCAGATGCTACAGTGAAGATACTGATCACCACTGTTCCTCCAAACCTGCGCAAACTGGACCCTGAGCTCCACTGTAAGAGCCCTCACATCAGCTCCACTGTAATCCTCACACAGTCTGACTCCTCTTGTTGTTTCAGTGGACATCAAGGTTCTCCAAAGCGCCCTGGCAGCCATCCGTCATGCTCGCTGGTTTGAGGAAAACGCCTCTCAGTCTACGTAAGTTTTGCCCTGACAAACTCTGGTTTAAAGGCCACATATTAGTCAAACTGGACTGTTTGGAGATAAGTGGAGTTGTATTTATTTATTTTTCATTCTTGCTTCTTTTTGCTTTGAGGTTGTTTTCTGCACTCTGTCGACTGACTTTCACATACACTGTGTATCATTCACCCTAAACCCACCATGAGACACGTCAGAGGCCATCAGCTGGCCAAAGAACTTATTTCTATAACAAAGGGCTGCAAGGGAACAGGGCCCTGTGAATAAAAGCAGCTTTGTACTCCATTCCAAGCACTTTTGCACTATATGCACTGTGGACTGCATAGATTTGCTGCATTCACACCACACTCGACCTACGTCTGAGCGGGCCCAGCGAATGATCTTTTATGTCACCCTAATTAGGGGCAGTGTGAAAACGACCTGAGCCTCAGAAAATATGGTTGACTGTGCCCTCACAAGTACAATCCTGAGGTGTCAACAGCCAATCTTGTCTGGTCTGAACTGAACTGTTTTGTGTGACAATTATTTGGATTATACAGACCGTAAATAATGAAAATCCTTTTTTTTTCGTCAAAATGTCAAAAATTTAATTCTTCACTCACCACATTTCAGCCTATTTGGTAAAAGATTAATTGAAAAAGTCCCAGTGTGCAATAGAACTAATCGTTTTATTGCTCGACCAATGAATGACTACTAAAATGATTCCAATTATTAGATGCAGTCCTACCTGTGAACTTTATTACAAGAAGTAGATTTTTTGATTAGCAATGACTGAATCTTGATCTGAATCAAGAAAGAAAAATCTGTGACCCAAATACTGTAAAAATCAGTTGTTTGCAAAAGTCTGAAGTCAACAGTCCAGATGTAGTTCGTTATCTTGACAGGGTGAAGGTGCTGATTCGACTGCTGAAAGACCTGCGCCTGCGTTTCCCGGGCTTCGAACCGCTCACTCCCTGGATCCTGGATCTGCTGGTATGTCCTGTTACCTTTGTGCTGATGGAATGTGCTCATTATGTGGCTGTGTATTAAGTGGCTCTTTGTGATACAGGGACATTCTGCTGTAATGAACAACCCCTCCAGACAACCACTTTCTCTCAACGTGGCTTACAGGTCAGTCCTGCATCTGGATTAGGCTCGAGTACAGACTTCAAACCTACATGATTCGATCAGTCAGATCTCAGGCTGCCCAGATGCAGATTATCACATATGTTGCATACATTGCTGCAAGTTTAATGAATTACTGTTCATCTAAAGCAAGCAGCAGCAGACTTAAGTAATTGGAAACAAGACCACATCTGTCTATATCCTTCAAAATATAACTATTAGACAATTTAATCATCTCTTTGCAGAGAACATTTTAAAAATGTAAGAATTGTTAATACATATTCATTTTGGCCTGCCAAGGGGAAAGGTTTGGGTCGCCCTTGCTAAAAGGATGGTGTATACTCGAGACAGGCTCCATTCAAGTGCTGGTTTCTTACCTATCCTGAAACATTTGAGCTATTGCTGTGCTAATCAGGACCTGGTGCATTTCCATACTTATTTACTAGGCTGCAGTACTGTACTATACGCTCATGTGTACAGAAGTGTCATGGAGGAGCCCAGAAGCAGACCTGTGCACACATAGACTGACTAAGATTTGTTTACAGACGCTGCCTGCAGATGTTGGCTGCAGGCCTCTTCCTCCCTGGATCTGTAGGGATCACAGACCCATGTGAGAGTGGTAACTTTCGGGTCCACACCGTCATGACACTTGAGCAGCAGGTGAGTGCCCTCCTGTACAATGTTATGCAATGTTCACAGTATAATCAGAGCTTAGAAATGACAATTGTGCCAGTTTTAGAAAGCTGGTCACATACTACAGTAACGAAGTATGTGACCATATTAGGAAAAAAAAAAAAGATTTCACTGCCATGGTGCCAAATGCGAATAATTGTGATGTTTCTTACAATAATCCAATCAAATGTATTGTGGCATTGCTAACTGTGTGTCTAATTGTGTTCCTTGTGGACATCTCTGCAGGACATGGTGTGCTTCACAGCTCAGACTCTGGTTCGAGTCCTGTCTCACGGAGGCTACAGGAAGATCCTGGGACTGGAGGGAGATGCCAGCTGTGAGTTTTCTCTCCTGTCGGTCCTTTATCCTGTGTACTTGATGCTCATACAATGGCTGAGCTAGGCAAGAGGCTAACAAAAAACTTTTATTCAAATTAAAGACGCATCCGGCAGTATGAAAAGCAAAATTTGTCATTTTTACTGTTAACATGGCAGTAACTAAGATTTTGATTTCAAATATTGGAGATGGACAATATATCATAGACTCAAACACTGACCTAAATGGGTTTACAATATGTAGGTATCGGTTATATTGAGCTGATTTTTGGTAGTAGTGCTGTGATTAATCGCAATCAAATCTAAATTGCAATTTGATTGGCATTGCAAAGGCTGCAGTGTTTAAGTACTGTGATTTTTCTCCACAAACAAAATCTCCCGTGTTGTTCTGCATAAAAATGGCAATCAAATACCGTATTTTCCGGACTATACGCCACTTTTTTCCCAGGCTTTGAACCATGCGGCTTTTATAAAGGTGCAGCTATTCTGTGGATTTTTCTTCCATTGCTAGGGGCGCTCTAACCAGAATTTCAAAGACAGACGGAAAATTAATGCAAAGAAGAATATGCTACTTTTTAATTAGCAGATATAACACGTACGACAAATTACTAACTGGTAATTATTTTCAAATCCTCACCCCTTCATCATGAAAAGCACACGAAGGAGTTTGTATGATGCAAGTTTTAAGTTGAAGGCCATCGATCTTGCTCCAGGAAGGAAACCGTGCTGTAGAGCCCTGCACTCCCCAACACAAAACGGCGTGGGACATATTCTGAAAACTTATAGCGAGCGGGAGTGCGACCGCACAACACAGGAGCGGTACAGAAGAATGCTGCTTATATACAGGTGCGCGCTCTATAGTCTGGAAAATACGGTAATTGTTAAATGGTCTATACACAGGCTTCAACACAAAATGTTTTAGGAGCAGTAAATAAAAACTGACACAGGAAACATGAAACTAAAGTGTTTTTGATAAAAAAAAAATAAAAAAAACTGCACCAAGATGTTCTCAAGTGCTCAGCTTTATCTGGGTAAAACTCATTCATAGCATTTGTGCTTTTTTCAAAAGTGTGTGTGTGTGTGTGTGTGTGTGTGTGTGTGTGTGTGTGTGTGTGTGTGTGTGTGTGTGTGTGAGAGTGTGTGAGAGAGAGAGAGAGAGTAATCTATTAATTTAAAAAAATCACTAGGTTAGCAAAATTGGCAAGATACTGAGTAGTTCCAACTCCAATCCAAGACTTGTTTTTTGAACAGACCCCTCCAATATTTGCATGTGAAATGTCTTGTGTGTTCAGACCTGGCCTCAGAGATGTCCACGTGGGATGGAGTCATCGTCACACCCTCAGAGAAGGCATATGAGAAGCCTCCAGAGAGGAAGGAGGAGGAGGATGAGGCTCTAGAGGAGGGGGGAGATGCAGAGGAAGAGAGTATGGAGACCCAGGAGTGACTGGACCAAAGGGGGCCCAGGAAAAAAAATTGTTTTAAGTTTTATTCCTCTGTTTATTTGACTTTTTGTTACATTTGTCAATGAGGGTAGTGACCTTTAATAAATACTTTTTTTTTTACTTTAAGCACAGGGTCTGATCATGTGTTTGGGTCTGGTGTTTAGAAATGTGCAAGCTGGTCTCTGAGAACTAAATATTAATTCTCTCTGTTGGACAAATGTCAATCTTTGGGATCATACAAGGAACTACTCTGGAATTACTGCCTTTCTAGCTAAAATATAATACATTTGAGTCATATAAGATCACGTTAACTGTTCTCGCACTGCTTCATTACAAGAGTACCTAAGCGGTTAAGGGCTTCAGGGCAGATGTGTGGAGGTCTCAATGTCCAACAGATGGTGTCATGGAGCTCCGCTCTGCTGAGGCCACTGTCTGCTGTGCTTAAGCTGAGGTTCAGGGCTTGATTTTGAGCCAGGGGTGCACAATAGTGAGGATGGACAGAATAGAAGAGGTCAGCCCACAGGCTCCAACAAAACCAGGGCCGGTGGAGTAGATCCCCAGGCGGTCCATGGGGATAAACAGGTCACAGCTGTTCTTGAGCAGATCCAGCAGCAGTGGAGGGTTATGGTGCAGCACGCTAAGTATGTGCTGTAGCTGTGAGGGCACATGGGGGGCAGTGTGAGGTTCCTCTGCTTTAGTCGCTCTGCAGCGAGCCTCACTCTCCATGAGCAGGTGCAGCTCATATATGTCCCGCACTAGATTCAGAATCAGAGCGAAAAGGTAATACCTGTGAATACACACAGACTTATTCAACACAGCAACAAAAGCAGCAGTCCTCATCCTATGGACTGGTTTAATGTCAAACAATATTTTGCTAGCTTGTGGTGTTAATAATGTATCATGCAACTGAGACAAGCGTCGTGACATGCGTCATAGACGGATGTAACAGAATTCATTTTTCAAAATACAACACTCCGACTCTGATAATAAAACGGAAATAATGCAAGTTTATTCTTCTGTGCAGTCCGGTACCAAACGACCCATGGAACTCACTCTGCTATTCCATGGCATTGCAACAACTGATGCCGGTGTGCAATCTACCATGGATTCACCTCAAGTGGTTCAGAAGCCAGACCCAATAGGGAAATGGGGCAACCCCCTGTATATATGGAGGCCTTTGGCGTGAAACCCCTCCCTGCCTAACATTTTATTATAGTTTTCATTTTTTGTGTTGTGATGGTGGACTAGGGCTGACCTGAAGGACCTTTGGCTCCACTTGTGTTGGTCCAGTCTGGGCAGGAGACCTGTCTTGGCGGCCCACAGCAGATTGTCACAAGCAAAGTACATGGCCCTGTTGAGGTGGCTGAGTGTGAGGCAGAGGCGCAGCACACTATCCTTGAGATGGATACTCCTCTTGGCAGCTTCCAGGGCCTCAGCAGAGTTCCCCAAGCGCAGCACTGCGGGAATAAGGACATGCAGCATTTAGATACTGCATCATGGGCCACGGCTTATTTCCTTCCTTGTCTCCTCCTCCTTGATTGCTCCCCTTTTCAGCTGTCATTTGACTGACAGCTGAAAAATGGAGGCTTGAAGAGAGGAATCAAGAGAAGGAAGCAAGGAAAGAATTTGGATGTGGTCATGGCCACAGCTGTGCTGGGATGAGCGTGTGGTGTGTACAAGTGTCACTCACACTTCCTGGTCAAGCTCATGTGTGCCTCCAGCTGGGAGATGGTGAGGCGCACCTCATTCCCGGAGCCTGCTCTGTGCACTGTGTACCCCAGCAGAGCACAAGCATACTGGGCTGCCCTAAAAAAACAGCAATGCAGCACGTCACTCATTAGCCATGTCATACCAAAATATATTTCAAAAGGTCTAATCTTAAAAAATGTATATTGAACCATCAACCATATTGACCTGATATTCATTAATATTGAATATCAGGTCCCAGACTAATCAGCACCAACCATAGTCTATGGCTCAACTCGGGTAACTTCTGGTTTACCCGAGTTGATGTGGTTTGTTGACACTGTGATGGGGTCGTCTAGGTTCGCTAGAATGGCTGTCACTGCCCGATTTGGAACCTCGTCCGTTTCGTCCAACTTTTAAGAAACATTTATGCGAAGCAATTGGGCTAAACGGACATCACTGCAAACACGCTTCAAAGGGTTAAACGAGGTCAATGAGGGGGGCCAAATCAATGCCTCATACAGAGCTCGCAGCTCTAGTCTGAGCAGACTACCTGAACACTCTCTCCTTGGCCTGGCTCTGTGCACTGAAGCAGACTACCTGAACACTCTCTCCTTGGCCTGGCTCTGTGCACTGAAGCGAATCCACGAGTCCATTCTTGCTACTCAGCGTTTCAGCTCAGTCACCACCATTTATTCTTCACGCGTGGCTATTCTCTATCTCCCGTCTCAGCTGCGGTAAGTTGAATTTGAAGTCCTGAGAGCAGTTTGCATGGGTTTAGCCTGTTAGCTTCGTCCGCTGAGCCCCACTGCAAACATGCATCTCAGGACTCGGAAGTGTGAGCGCCGCCCACAGGACAGGGTATGTATTACACTCGCGAACCTTCTTTTCTCTTTTTTTTATATATTTATAGGGGAGTTTTATATATATATATATATATATATATATATATATATATATATATATATATATATATATATATATATATATATATATATAATTTTATTTTATTTTTTATTTATTTATTATGGCAACACTCAGGCCTCACAGCAAGAAGGTTGCGGGTTCGATCCCCGGGTTGCCCGGGCCTTTCTGTGTGGAGTTTGCATGTTCCTCCCCGTGTCTGGATGGGTTTTCTCCGGGTGCTCCGGTTTCCCCAATCAACCCAAAACATGCCCGCACCCCTATGAACTAACATCAAGGACCATGTTGTCCACCCTCCTGTGGGCTCACCACCTGCAGAGGGGTTCATAGGGGGGGGTCAGGTGCTATGAGTATTGGGCAGCAAACTGCCCCCGCGACCCAGCTGGATTAAGCGGGAGATGATGGATGGATGGATTTTTTTTTTTTTTACTAAAAGAAGCCCACCTGAATGTACACGAGAGGTTTGAAATTTGGATCAGTTGATTTCTGATACTTATTTGTAAATTTTTTTATCTAGTAAATTTATCCCCTACTTTGCTAAAGACTTTATGCTTTGTGGAACTGACTTTATAACCATTTTATACTCTGATTGAAGTACGTGAGTATTGATGAAAAACTCTGAGTCATATAGTTCACCATTATCAAGTAGTTTGTTCACAGTTTTTAAAACTTTTTATTATACCAGTTCTGAAGGTATAGAAATTTGTTTCTATGCAATATATGAATTATTCCACAATTCCACAATTCCACAATGAAATGTAGTTAATTTCACTGGAATTTTACCAACAGTATTATTTATTTAGTTATTTATTTATTGTTTATTTGATAGGAACACATAAAATAAACATAGATCATTGTGTCAGAATAATCTGATGCATGTATCACAGTGTTTATTTGCAACACCTGTCCCTAGAAGGACTTTTAACCGTTACATTAAATGAAAAGTTGAAAATGAACAGTAAATACAATAAAATGTCCATAGACCAGTTAGAACTAATAACAGTTCATGAGGTATAAATACACACAAACTCAAGCTCACACCTATGCACACCTCACATACACACATTTCATTTCAAATTACATGGTTCCACTGCTGATGCTCTATGAGCCAGGATTTTGTTTGTTTTTTGAAGGCGGACAGTTTAGTTATTGTCTTTATGTTAGCAGAGCAGAGAACAGATTGGCCCCTCTAACAGAAAAAAACATTCTGGGCAAAAGATGTTTTACAAAATGGAACTCTACAGTCTTCACGTGTAGCTGCTCTCGTTGCTGTGGGGGTTTCTAGTCTGTTCACAAAAGTAAACTGACAACGCAGAAAGGAAATTTAGACCATCTTACTGAAAAATGATTTGGACAAGTATTCCATAAACTAGTTGAGTTTTTAAGGAATCTTTTTAACCAGCTAATTTTTAAAATCTGATTGTATGTCGTAAATGTCAAAACATACAATCCTCCTTCAGCTCTAAACCTCTGACCCTCCTTCAGCTGATGTTATGTAATATTATGTTATGTAATATATCAGCTCATGGATTTTAGAGAATAATTTTCTTTATTTTATGAGATTTTTTTTTTCACAAGAACTAAATACAATTTTATCAAGATTAGGGAGAGAGATTTGGAGATATTTAGTGTCGAAAATAGGTAAGAGGCTTTTAACGTTCTTTCTGCTTTGCTTGACAAGCCAACAATTAAGCTTCATTTTAATAGCATCCACTACAAAAAAAAAAAAAAAACTCTCCACAGACTTCAATTGGTCCAAAACTCAGCTGCCTGCATCATCACCTTTACCCCCTCCTCCAACCACATCACACCCATCCTACAACAGCTCCATTGGCTCCACATATACCACATACCACATACCACATCCAATACAAAATCCTGCTTCTCACATTCAAAGCCCTCCATAATCTGACACCTCCATATCTCTCAGCTCCTCCACACTGCCACACCGGCCCACTCCCTCTGCTCCTCCTCCTCTCTCCAGCTCTCTATTCCCTCTGCCCATCTCGTCACCATGGGATTATTATTATTATTATTATTATTATTATTATTATTATTATTATTATTATTATTATTATTATCCATCCATCCATCTTCTCCCGCTTAATCCGGCTGGGTCGCGGGGGCAGTTTACTGCCCAATACTCATAGCACCTGACCCCCCCTATGAACCCCTCTGCAGGTGGTGAGCCCACAGGAGGGTGGACGTCATGGTCCTTGATGTTAGTTCATAGGGGTGCGGGCATGTTTGAGTTGATGGGGGAAACCGGAGCACCCGGAGGAAACCCATCCAGACACGGGGAGGAACATGCAAACTCCACACAGAAAGGCCCGGGCAACCCGGGGATCGAACCCGCAACCTTCTTGCTGTGAGGCCTGAGTGTTGCCACTCAGCCACCGTGCCGCCATTATTATTATTATTATTATTATTATTATTATTATTATTAATACAGGTGTAGTTATTTGTCCTATCCTTGTGTTCTTTAAAAAATGTTATTTTATTTTTAGGAAAGTTACAGTTTTTTTCTTTTACAGGAATGCCACAGATGTTATTACGGTATTATAATAAGTTAAGATCTCACATTTCATTAAATTAAGTTTATGTCCAGAAATGTTTGAAAATTGAGATCTTACAGATAAAGCCAATGGTATTTCCTCAAAAATTTTCCAAAAAACCCAAACCAAAACAAAAAGTTGCATCATCAGCTAATTGAGATATTTGTTTATTTATGTATTTATTTGATTGGGACAGAGCATGCTAATGGACAAACATGACACAACATGATTGTAAACACACCGGATTGTCACAAAAGGGCTGGGGTCACAGGGGGCCAAACAGTTAAATATTGCACACTCCACTCATTGCACAGTCAAATATGTCACAGTACAGTCATTGCACAGTTCCCAATATTTTGCAGTCAATTTGGCCACATATTCAATACATGCAATTATTTGTCCACAGAAAATCAATTAAAATCACAATGCAGCTATACATGAGTACATGTTGGGTTTGACCATAAGCAATTATTCACGTAAGCTTTAAAAGAGGGCACGTAGAGCATTCTCTCAGATTTCCACCTTGGACAGATAATACATTCTGACCAAAGTTCTGTGAGGTATGACCTGGTGATGTCTCGCGTGGTCCTTTCTGAATTGTCTTGTATGACGTACTCCTTGGTGGTGGTGCAAGGGCATGTAGGACCTTATAAATTAGACAAGCTCTTTTAAGGATAACCATGTTGCTAAAGGGTTTTTTAGCAAGTATTTTAGACCTCTTTTATAAAGGTTTTCAAGGGTTTTAAGTGTTGTGGGGGCGGCAAAAGAGCAAGTGGTTAAACAATAATCTATGTAAGTATCATGTATCATGGAGTAGAAATAAGTTTTTGTAGCATCCATTTTTAAGTTGTTCTTGATGTGAGGAAAATTCCAGTTACTGAATTGGATTACCTGGGACACTTTTTTAAACATGACTTTGGAAGGGCAATTTCGGATCTAGAATAATTCCAAGGTATTTAAATTCTGGGACCAGATCACTTTCTACTCCATTAAGAAAAACATTTGATTGATTCAATTCGGTATGATGTTTTGAAAAGTACATAAGACAGTTTTAACAATAGGCATGAATCCTTGAGCCAGCTATGCACAGATAATAGCACAGCTGTGAGGTCATTAGCAACTTACTGAAAACTATTGGCTTGAGTATACTGCCCAACAAAGGCAGAACACTGTAACATCAAAAAGGAGTTGGTGTCATTTTAGGGGTATTGGAGACATTTATCATGTGAATAAATATCGTAAAAAAAAAATATTGAGCCCAAATATTGAGCCTAAACAGTCGTGCAAAGGCAAAAGGAAATTTGAGAGGAGAAATGAAAAATAAAATTCAGAGGTTAGACCATCTTTACCTGGTGATTTGATGGGTTTGAGATTTTTAGTAGCACATTTATTTATCTTCAATAGATTCATCACACACTTCTTTTAGATTCTCACTTCCTTTTTTACATCTTTCAATGAATTCAATAGACGTGCTATCCACAGATAATCTTTTTATAGATTTCTGTAAAAAAAAAGACATATTTTGAAATTATATAATATTATATTATTATAATAATCTGTTATTGAGTTGTTAGTGAATTCCTGTTGTACTGTAGTAGTTTTGCTTTCCTATATTTAAAAAAAGGTATTTTTCCACCTTCTTCAACCCATTTTAAATGAGATAAAAGCACATTGAGTTCTCTCCTTAAAATCAGATTTAAGTATTTCTTAAACCAAAGATGTTCAATTTGTCTTCTTATGATTCTTGGATTCTTTTTTAAGGAAGTCTTTAAAAAAGAATCCGAGAAATTAGTGCATTTAATTCAATTCAATTCAATTCAATTTATTTTTGTAGCACCCAAAATCACAACAACAGTTGCCTCTAAGGGCGTTCCAAGATTTTGATGAGTAAAACATACACAGACATATCAAAACAGGAATAAACAATATTTATGTAAAGCAGCAAATGAAACATCGTCCAGTCATCCCCTGTCCTTAGACCTTCCTTCTCAGCAAGGAAAAACTCCAAAACACCCAGGATCCTGGGAAAAAGAAGAAACCTCGGGGAGAACTACAGTGAAGGAGACATCCACTCCCATGGACGGACAGGCTATAGATGTCCAGGCCCGTGGGCCAGTTCGGTATGGCCACATCTACCCAGGTGGGGAAGGAGCCGGGGAGGAGCCAGGCGAGGAGGAGGAGGAGGCCGGGCGAGAAGGAGGAAGCCGGGCGAGGAGGAGGAGCCGGGTGGGGAGGAGGAGGGCCAGGCGAGGAGGAGGGCCGGGCAGCGGGTGGAGGAGGGCCAGGTGGGGAGGGAGGAGACCAGGCCAGGAGGAGGAGAGTCAGGCGAAGAAGAGGAGAGGGGTCCAGCTGTCATCAGGCGTCTGAAAGAGTTACACTCCACAGGGGGAGTGGGACAGGGGACAACATGTGAATAGCAATGAACGAGCTACAGATGAGAACATAGTAAGTGATGCTGATGAGAAAATAGGAGGAAACAGAGGATAGTGCTCAAATTGCCACACTTCCCCCAGCTTGTTATCTCCTGCGGCAGCTTATCTTAACCTGGGATTTTAGTGTCACTCCCAACCAACCTGGTCATAGTTAGTTAGGAGTGACATCAAGCTAAGTAACCTGGTCATAAGCTATTCTGAAGAGGAAGGTTTTAAGCCTGGTCTTAAATAAAGAGACTGTGGGTGCCTGTTTAACATCAACAGGGAGTTGATTCCATAACACAGGAGCTTGGTAACTGAAGGCTCTCCCCCCCCACTGTACTTTTAGACACTCTAGGAACCACTAATAATCCTACATTCTGAGAGCGAAGTGCTCTATTTGGCTGATACGGGACAATGGCCTCCTGAAGATATGATGGGGCCATATTGTTTAAGGCTTTGTATGTCAGGAGGAGAACTTTGAATTTAATTCTAAACTCAACAGGAAGCCAGTGAAGTGATTTTAACACAGGACTGATGTGACTGCCCTGGTGATCTGATGGTCTTTGCTTTCTGTAAAAACTTAGCGCCGGAATAACAAAAGAAACCCTGTTTTCCCTGATCCAATATCTTTGGAACCATCAGTACAAATAACAGTATAACCTGAGTATAACTTCTGAATTTTCTCATAGACGGTCTCCACTAGACCCCTTCTACCTCTATTTTTCAGCTCATGAATATAAAAATCAACATCAACAGTGGGCAGTAACCACAAAGGGGCAACTTGACACAGTACTGCCGCACTAATTTTTCCTCTGAATTCCCATTTCTCTCCATGTGAAGCATGACACATTTGCCTTCCCACTTTCACATGGCAAGAGAGTTTTGACTGTCAGATGGAGCTCCTCTTTATGTCCCAGTAAGTTTATCCAGTACTGCACAGGACCTTCAGCCCTCGAAAGCCAACGATTAATCTAATAAGCAAATAATATAAGTACTTATTATAGTGTCCTCCTGTGTGTGGGGTAAAACCCCTTTGGAGCAAAACCGTCTCCAGTTTATGCATTTCTGTATACAATTAGCAGACCATTTATACAAACAAATATCAAAAGATTGCCTCCTCAAGGACAAATTGCTTCTACAAACTAACTAATTGTGACACATCACCCCGGAATTACAGTTTCACATGTAAATAGAAAAGTTCCCCAGTTTGTCAGCTTCAAATGAAGCCCAAGATGAGCTCTGTGTCTCCAGTGGATCATCTGTTATAACAGAAATAATGTTCCACACCCCCAAACTGACACATAGAATTAATTTGACACATTTGGTCATAGAATGCATATGGGGCCATATCATGGGAAACTGGAAGATTTCAAGAGAAAAATTAAACTTCTATGGGTTTGATTTGATTTAAATTTGGCACAATTCATGTTCTCTGTGTCTGGAGATGTCCGCCTTCGACAGCCAACCAGATCTCTTTGCACTGGCCAGGGAGCTCAGAGTAGAGCTACTGCTCCTGCACTTTGAGACTAGCCAGCTGAGGTGGCTCAGGCATCTGTTCTGCTGGAGGGACTATGTCTCTCAGCTGGACTAGTAACGCCTCACAGTCCCCCCGGAGGGACTGGAGGGGAAGTCTGGGAGTCCCAACGTAGACTGCTGCCCCCGCGACCCGGTCCCGGATAAGTGGAAGAAATGGATGGATGGACAATTCCTGTTTACATGAAATATTAAATTGAAATTTGAGTCATGTATCTTTTAAAATGTTTGAGTTTTGGCGGGCGTGGTCAAAATCACACCTAGCAGAAAATAACAACTTCCCTTCGCCATAGACTTTGAACTGTTTATGGCAGATTATTATATTTTATTCCAACTTTTTATGATTTTTACACAATGTCAAGCATATTGTCTAGAAAAAGAGAATATGTTAGACAACTGCAAGATAGTGTCAATGTAACATGATTTTATGTTTTGTACATTTATATACACTGCTTAAAAAAAAAAAAAGGAACACTTTGAAAACACATCAGATCTCAATGTGAAAAATAAATATTCTGGATATCTATACAAATATGGGCAGAGCAATGAGTTGGGAACAAAAGGATGCTCCTCTTTTAATGGGAATAACATTTTCAGCCTTCAGAGGACTTCATTTTATAGGCATAATGATGTGGCAGGCTTGTCCATTTTGCTAAAATTAAATTTCTGCAACTCAAAATGCTTCTCACTCTCTTGTGTGGCCCCCGCGTGCTTGTGTGCATGTTTGACAATGTCGTGTCATGCTTCTAATAAGACAATGGGCGGTCTCTTGTGTCAGATTTGTGTAAGGGCATCCCTGAGCTCTTGTAGAGTCTGAGGAGCAACCTGGACCTTCTAATGGACCCAAACATAATGTCTTAGAGTTGTACTATTGGGTTTAAGTCAGGTGATCATGAGGTCCATTCAGTTGTATCAATGCCTTCATCCACCTTCTGCCTGCAGACTCTTGCCACATGAGGCCGGACACTGCCGTGCATCAGGAGGAACCCAGGACCTACTGCACCAGCGGAGAGTCTGACAATGAGTTCAAGGATTTCATCCTAATATCTAATGGAAGTCAGACTGGTGTTTTCTAGCTGGTAGAAGTCTGAGCGTCCCTCCAGTATGACCAGACCATCACTGACCCATCACCAAATCGCTCATGTTGAGCCATGTTGCAGACAGCAGAGTGTTCTCTTTGTCTTCTCCAGACTCCTTCACATCTATCACAGGTGCTAAGGGTGAACCTGCTCTCATCTGTGAAAAGCACCAGTGGCAGATTTGCCATTTCTAGTGTCGCCTAGTGGATGCCATTGTAGCCGTGAACACAAGGCCCACTACAGTATGTAGATGTTGTTTGGGCAGAGACTTTCACACCAGTGTCCTGCTGGAGGTCATTCTATAAGTCATTGGCAGTGCTCAACCTGTTCCTCCTTACACAAAGGAGCAGATATGGGTCCTGCTGATGAGTTGAGATCCTTCTACAGCCCTGTCCAGCTCTCCTAGAGTAACAGCTTGTCTCCTGAAATCTCGTCCATGTTCTGGAGATTGTACTGAGAGACACAGTAAATCACCTTGCAACAGCATGTCCGGATGTGCCGTCCTGAAGAAGTTGGACAATCTGTACAACTTCTGTAGGGTTAAGGAATAGTCTCATACTCCCAGTAGTGATAATCACTGTAGCCAAACCTGCACTAGTGGAAAACCAGCCAAAAAAAGACCAAGCAGGACAAACTTGAAATGACCTCTCTAGTGCCACTCTAGTGCCCCTGTTGTTCACTTCTATCAAAAGAGTTTGTTCCTAAGACTTTGCCTTGTCCAGATTTGTATAGATATCCAACATATATTTTTTTCACATTAAGATCTCATGTGTTTTGTCAGGAAATTACACACACAAACAGTGTTGTGAGAATGACAGTGTTAAACTGAGATGACTACGTCTCAGCCCTGCGGAGAATACAACCTGCTACTGACTGAGCATTAACACCAGGAATCAAAGACACAACTCAACTTAAGTTTTTACGTGCACGGGGAGACAAGTGGCGCTTCTGACAGCTCGTCCCACTGGGTGCCCAACTTCGGAGCCTTCCTCAGTCTATTCCAAAAATCCAGTTGTCTCTCCGTTCATTTTATTAAGTTCAGCATGAGCGGCTCCTTACCACGCAGGGCAGGGCGTACCCATTTAAACAGTGTAATACAGTTTCTGCACATAAGCAAAACAATAGATAAACTTCGTGAGACTGACCTTGTGTCTGTCCGATACTGCAGGAGGGGATGTGATACAGTGGCAGCTGTCTCCACCTCCCCCAGCCAGGCAGCCAAGGCCGAAAACTTTCCATGAGCTTACTCACGTGAAATATTGTACATGATTATTCTTCAGCACAATAAAGGTGGTTTCTTGTACTACATAATACTAAACTGCATGTATTTACAATTTACAACAAACTTCTTTACAATAGCTTTCACATGTTTTCACAGTGTTCTTTTAATTGGATCATCTGGAAGTATGGCATCATCAAACTCTAGAATCTGAAAACCACCAATACTGGCCTAAAGAATGCTGTGATGTCATCTGAAAGCCAGCAATAGCCAAATGCCTGAGAATTGTATTTGTGGGTTTGGGGGTGTGGAACATTTCTGTTCTGTATAGCAGGAGATCCATTGGAGACACAGAGCTCATCTTGGGCTTAATTTGAAGCTGACAAATTGGGGAAGTTATCTATTTATATATGAAACTATAATTCTGGTTGATGTGTCACAATCAATGAGTTTGTACAATGCATTTGTCCTTGAGAATACATTTTTAGTATTCTTTTTCTATAAATGGTCTAATAATTGTAAACAGAACTGAATAAAGACATTTAAGGTCATATTGTTATATTCGTCATCATGTCTTGTTTCACATTTCACGACTATGTGAACACTGTATGTGACTATAGCAAAACAGGATTTTTTTTGGAGGTAATGTCCTGAGGTGTGCACTGAAAAATCATTGCAAAAATAATTGTGGTGGAGGGCTCTGATTCCCAGACTATTTCTTCCTCCTCTTTCTGGGTTAGAGATGCCATTGCCTAGTTTGCAGAACACATTTATGCTGAATTCTTTGTTTATGCAATGATCGATTTTCAGACCTCAAAAGTAGCCATTCTTCAGACTTACATTTTATTGTCACAAACAAGTATTTTTGTTGTACAATATGCAAACGCTTATTTAATTAGGTCAAAGTTACAACTCATGAATACCCACCACACCACATTCAGGTGTTATTTTCTGTGTAGAGGAGCCTGGGGTATGTCACAACTTTTGCTTTAGTGCTTTGGTGGGTTTATACACACAAATATGTTTTTTGTCAAAATAATGTCATATGAACAAAATAATGCAGTACATATTTTTACCACAATTCCTGAGGTAACCTGAACCATCACATTAAAGCCTGACTGAATGAATATAACTTTCAAAGATTTTATACCTAAAAGATAAATACAATCTTTTTGTAAATATGCAATCTCGGAGTGATTTGGACTTTTACCTTAAGGGAGGTGTGGATCAGCTTAACCTAGTAAGTAACTGAGTTATATTTTAGAGAAGAAATGTACCTAACTGCTAAGACAAAGCAAATGTCTTTGTCTTATCTTGCAAATTGACCTACCAGCATGGGAAAATAAATAGCTCTAAATTAAATAACTTTTTTGCAATACTTGTTTTTGTGCCTCTTTGAAGGCACAAAAAATGTGGTTTGTTTCCAATTTTTCCAAATTTTTCTGTGTTATTATATGCTTTCAATATATACTGTCATGTGCTAATAAAACTGCATTTATTCAAAACAAAATAATAATCTAGTTTCAGGGCAAAACAAATGTTACACTCACCCTGGTTTCTTAGCTGTACAGAGTTTGCCTAAATGATGTAGGCTACATAATTAACCAATATATGCCCATCAACTAGATTTTTTAACTGCAAGAATTTTACTGATGCACACCAGACTCCACATTTACACCCAAGCTTCTGGTTATTCCATATGAACTATTTAGACCAAAAGAACAAGATGGTAGATAGAAGTAGCCCAGCGCCTCAGGTAGGAGCTGGAGGGAGTGTGTGAGGAATGGGAATTCTGGCAGTCCCTGCTTAGATTGCTGCTCTGTGACTCAGCCCCGGATACAGAAAAAGAAGATGGATAGATGGCATACAGTCAGTCTGGTTAAAAATGTAGCTCTTCACTGAGAATGAACATGATGACCTAAGGGTAGTGGAGGGAACCTCAGGATGCACTGGGGGAGAATAGGACAAGGCTTCAGGGTGCACTGGGGGAGAATAGGACAGGGCTTCAGGGTGCACTGGGGGAGAATAGGACAGGGCTTCAGGGTGCACTGGGGGAGAATAGGACAGGGCTTCAGGGTGCACTGGGGGAGAATAGGACAGGGCTTCAGGGGGCACTGAGGGAGAATAGGAGAGACATCAGGATAAGCTGGGGGAACGGGAGGCAAACACCCCTGAGGCCTCCAGCATAGTCTTTCTTCGTGCAGTTTCCTTGGCCACATTGTGGTTAAGTCTTCTTAGACGTTCCTGTGGACACATTTAATGGGGATCAGTGGAGAATTTAAAAATTCTTTGAGCAGTAAATGTATAAATGGGATTTTAGATTTAAGATCACAATATCTTAAATGTATTATTAGTAATGAGATGGGGAACCTTTTTGTAGCAATATATTTGAGTTCAAGTTTTGTAGATTGCTTATGATTTATACAGTTAGTCAGTACTTTACTACTGGGCAATGTAGGTTACGTGCCTTGCCAAGGATATAATAATAGTATGGGCTCAACTTATGGATTTGTTGGGTGGATGTTCAACTTCTGAGCTAGTGCTGCCTCAAACTGAGAATAGAATAGGCTAAGTGCATAACACAGATGCACTCCAAATGAACCAGTTAGTACATCACCTGGGCGTTTTGGAGGATGTTGTTCACTAAAACCACTCTACGTCTCGCGTTGAGCAGCTTTTTCACGTAGGGGTCCAAGTCCAGAGCAACCCTCTGGTGATCATTTATCCGACACAGTTCTGCAAAGCACAGGTCACAGATTACAAGGCAAACAACAATGTTTATTTGATTTAACTGAAACAAAAGAGAATACCTGTGGCTAAATTATCGATGTGTTCTCTTAGTTCCACCTGACTTTCTCTGTAGATTTTGGAATAAAATAAAAGATAGAGGTGAGAGGCAGACAGCTGCACAGAAAGCACAGGTAAAGGGTCCATTTACACGATTTTTTGTTCTACGTTATAATGTTTTTTCCTCATCAAAATACCTGGAGTTGTATTTTGTTTCACTCACACATGCTTACCACATAAACCCTGCATACTTTAGCAAATTTGAAGTCTTCTCTCAAATAGGAAACACTCACATTCCACATTGTAATGTCATGTGGTACTACAAGTGCTTCACTGTATTTGTAAACTCCATACAGTTTAGAATTATTTGGATGAACTAAAGATATCTGTTAACTTGAAAACTACCACTAAATGATATCACAAGGTGGAATAGACCATTTTGAGCTTTGGAAATGTAGGCAGACTAACAATGGGATACAATGGGATACAATAGGAACAATAGGATTACTCAAACATGTGTAAATGGAACAAAAAATAACTACAGGCATGTTTGTGATGAGGTAACAGCATTTTAGCATAACGTAAAATAAATTTTGTGTAATATAGCACCTTTAAAACGGCTAAATACCTGACAGAATGCACATGCAGGTCCAGCTGCTGTATGGCGGGTTTGAGGAGGTCAATCAAACCCTCGGCTAGAACATCTTTACTGGACGTATGCTCTAATAACGCTGCTGAAGCCATCTCAGTCTAAAATCATAAGAGTACAGGCAAACGATAAACAACAGTCTTGGGACCCGGAAGCAGTCTGTTCATAAGAGAGTCTGGCTGCAGACCTCCACCCAGAGGACCCTACCCCGAAGATCTCCACCAGGATGCACCATAGACTCATACATACGCTCTCTGGGATGCACCTACACACACGTCCCTACTTTTTCATTAGTTTAGGCTTAGACCAACTTTACTGACCCACAAGGGAAATAACTTGGACACAGTAGCAAAGTGTGTAACATTAACAAAGAGTAACAAAGAGTGAACCTATATAAAAATTGTAATAAACTTCTATTAGCAAAAAAAAAAAAAAAAAAAATAGCAAGAGACTGGTGTCAAATAAATTACAGAGATATTATAGACTTAAATTATATAAAAGTATGTACAGAAAGTAAAAAAAAACTATAAAAAATATAAATACAGTGTACCATAGTTATATACAAGAGGTCGGATGTGACAAATGTCTCACAGCCAATCACATGACCAGTTTTACACATCAGTTTGTCAATCCGCCCATTGTCCCTTTTACTGGTGCTGCTCCTCCAATGGACCACAGTGAAGTACAGGGTGCTGGTGACTGCAGACTGGTAGAAGATCTCCAGAAACTTGCTGCACACATTGAAACATCTGAACTTTGTCAGGAAGTAGAGTCTACTTATGCCCTTCTTGTACATAGCTTTACTGTTATCCGTCCAGTCCAGCCTATTATTCACATGGACTCCACTGTACTTGTAGCAGTCCACTATTTCCACATCACGGCCTTGGATGGAGACAGGCTCCAATGGTGTCCTCTTCCTCCTGAAGTCAATCACCAGTTTCTTGGTCTTGTCAGCGTTCAGGAGATGGTTTGCCTGGGACCACTCCACAAACTTTGTACAGCTGTACAGCTCTTGCACATCTCTGATACACCCTACCATGGCAGAGTCATCAGAGAACCTCTGCAGGTGGCAGGTCTACTCTTTAAAATATTATTAAAGGTGATAAAGCTCATTTCATGTTTTTGTACTTATTAGAACTTTGGAAATTGTACATTTAATCCACAATACATTTAGTTTCCTAACATGAAATTAATTATGTTGTCTATGATCTACTATGTGTGCATAGGGAAATTAGCAGATTAAAACATACTGTCACAAACATAACACACACAGGTCCTCTGGGTGGAGGTCTGTGGGTTGGGTCCTCTGGGTGAGGGTCTGCGGCCAGGTCCCGCTCCATAAATGACGCATGCGCACTCCCGGCCTAAGCGACTCCATTTTAGGAGAAAGGCTAGGCTTTTTAGCCCAACCACCTCGTCCAAAACTACTCTGAGGTCTTGTTTTTTGTTCTGCTTTTACCTCCAAAAGCATATTAGCGGAGTAGGCGCCACAGTTGACCGCGTGTGAAAGTTTCTCACAAATCTATCCCAAGCAGTGCTAACACGTCGAGCTAGCGTTAGCAAACACGCATCTGGTCAGGCCTTCGCAGACGAACATTTGGTGAGTCACACATTGATATCTTAATGTGTACAGCTTAGTGATCATATGTTTATGATGGTTGCGTATCTGTTTAAGCTGTTGTATTGATAGAGTAGTTATCGTCGTAAGTGGTATTAAAGGGTCTAGATTATGCTATTTTCTGATTTATGTTCTAACGTCGTTTGGTCATCTAAAACTGAATTTGTGTTTCATTCATACATGTTTAACACACAAACCTTGCATATTTTGGCTGTATTTTGGCTGTGTTCTTTTCTCTCACTAGAGGACAAAACCATTGTTTAAGTCTTAACCAGGACTAAATCAGGTCTAATATACTGTACAGGACTAAACCTGGAGAAATACAGTGACAAAATCAGGTCTAAGCCAGGACTAATCCAGGTCTAAACGAGGACTAATGTAGGGCTAAACCATGTCTAATTACTAAAAGTCTGACCTAGATCTAAACCAAAAGTAAACCAGGACTAAACTAGGTCTAAACCAGGTCTACACCAGTTTTAAATAAGGTCTAAATCAAGACTAATTGAGGTCTAATACACATGTGACCTCAAAGTCTGGACCTCAGTGAATGAGGTTCTATAGTGTTCACTAAAGAGTGCAGGTCAGTGTAGTGTTTGGGGTTTAGGGCCTAGGATGGACATTCAGACACTTCCAATGTAATTATTGACATTCAGCATTGTGTAACTATGGCAACGCACTCATGTCCATATAAGGAAAGATTCACCTGGCGTCACCTGGCAACACGTTCCGTCAGACATTCTATTTCTTTGTGACATCATAAAGAGTCTCTTATAAAGGGTTCTATAAGTATATAAGGGCGACAAAGGTCCTGAGAAACTCACTTCAACTCAGACCTTCGACTGATACGCAACTACGCAACTCGCAGAAACAAAGATGTCCAGCAGCAGCACCGGTGCAGAGTCGAGGTAATGACCAATTCTCAGTTCATTAAAGGTGCACTATGTCACTTTTATGGTCAAATCAAATGTAGTTAAAGATCATGCAAAATTTACTTTTCAGACTTTTAACAATGTTAGTTATTTCCCCTTCTCATTTACCCGCTTGAAGTTGTGTACCAAAAAAGTTACATAGTGCTGCTTTAAGAATATCTCATGTGACCTTAGGTGTAAACAAGAGCTCCGCCAGCGGGGCAAAATAGTCCTGTACAGTATATTAGACCTGATTTAGTCCTGGTTAAGACTTAAACAATGGTTTTGTCCTCTAGTTGATGATATAATGGCAGTATAACATGGCTTAAAGCTCAGGAGAGTAAATTTAGTGTAATATAGTACAGTTTACATTTATTCTAATGCTTAATCAGTGTTTTCCATTAAGAGTGGAGACTATGGTGGCCCCCCATCCAGGGCTCTACAATGCGCCCATTTCACTCGCATTTGCGAGCAAATATTTCGGTGTGCGAACGAGGAAAATAAAACAGTCGCACCAGTGCGAGTGCTTCTGCAGCCACAATAAGGAGAGCTGTGCACAGACGTAATGTGAGTTAAACGTTCTAAATGTGTCAAACATTAGGGGCAAACACACTAGGACTTCAGAATCGTGCCCAAGCCTGAATCGCCCCTAAAGCGTGGCACATATGTCCAGCGCGAGCGTAACTGATCTGAACCGTGCCCAGGCACGACATCTCCGACCGCGCACGACTCCAGCATACGAGCTCCGCGTGTGCGGTGATATCACTCATAAGAACAAATTCCGCTTCAAAACACGTCCACGCCCCCTTAAACGAGGAGCGCGCACCGCAGCAGGACCCACCCCTGTCCCACCACTCAATAGATACCCCGTGCCGCTGGACTTCCTCCTCCGCCAAAGCGAGAGCTTTGTCTTGGTCTTGTCTTGGACTCGAGCGCATTTGCACTCGGTCTTGTCACGGACTCAAGGTCTGAATACTTAGTGTGATCGTATTTCATTACGGCCGCTGCTATCGCCAATAAACTCATACCAGTGTGCGGGACCTCTCTGTGCGCTGGAGCCCATGGACACTGCATGGCACGTCACCACATGCACTGCCAGTGCGCGGCTTGTCCGCGACAGCGCGCACCCTCGTGTACCAGCGTGCACCACAGGGCAGGTTAAACATCTTGCCCGTCTATACGTCAGTGCACTGCTCCTCGCCTTTTCACGCTCTCTCCTCCCCACGTAGAGCACAGAGGCTCCTCCTCAATGCGCTAATTAGAAGAGCAGGACGACACGCGAAGCAAAAACTAATTTTCTGTCAGTGTCGCGCAGAGCTACGGCACAGAGCAGGTGACATGTGGGCTGAAGTTTGCCTAATAAAATGCCAAATTAATCTGTCACAATGTGCGTTTGGTTTGGTAAATGTGCAGAGACTAAATACCACTTTAAAACAAGAGAATGTAACTCCAGGAATTTGAAAATACAGGTTTAAAAATTTTGCACACTTTTTATACGCCCGTTTTGAAGACGGGACGTATTATGGTATGGCGCTGTCCGTCCGTCTGTGGACACTCTTTGAAGCTTTGTCTTCATGAAGAGGCAAAACATGTGGGGCATGCGCCGATATATATATATATATATATATATATATATATATATATATATATATATATATATATATATATATATATATATATATATATATATATATATATATATATATATATATATATATATAAAAATATATAAAGGTGACCTTGACCTTTGACCCTGTGACCTTGAAATCAATAGGGAACATCCTTGACCCATGGGGTGTCCAGCCATGAAGTTTGACATTCCTAGGTGAGACAGTTGTCGAGCTAGAGTGCGGACAAGAAATTGTCCACAGACTTTTTTCACTTTGTAGCTGTTTTCTGTAAAGTGCTCGTTCCATCTCTGTCTTTTTATGTTACGTGCCGTAGATCTGAACTCTCTTCTCAAATGTTCTGCTGCTGAAAGCGAGAACAACCCACATTCTCTGCTTCTTTGAGCTTTGACACATTAAAGCTTTGTAGTGTCTTTAAGTTCTGTTGCTGCGATCTGATTGGTGGAATTCTGATTCTAGAATGTGATGATGTCATACTCATACTCCTACTGCAAGAGCCAGATTTCCCTATTGATTATCCGTCCGTCTGTCTGTCCGTCTGTGGACACTTCAAAGCTTTGAAGTCTTTGAAGCTTTGTCTTCATGAAGAGGATTATAGAGAGAAGGAAAAAAGGACAGATATGATAGCTAGAAAGACAGCTAGAAGTGAGGAAGAATACAGAGAGAAGGAGAAAGGCAGAGAGACAACCACTAGAAAGAGAGCTAGACTTGATGAAGAATACAGAGAGAAGGAGAAAGGCAGAGAGACAACCACTAGAAAGAGAGCTAGACTTGATGAAGAATACAGAGAGAAGGAGAAAGGCAGGGACAGGAGCGCTAGAAAGACAGCTAGGCGGAGCTCTTGTTTTTTCTGTGCTCCTAAAAATTTTAACTTTGGGGCACATGTGCTCCTGAAAAAAAGTTAGCGTAGAGCCCTGCCCCCATCAAATTTTCGCCCTCATAGTCTAGTCTAACAGTAGCTGAGCTAAAATAAGGTTAAAACAAGAGCTCCGCCAGCGGGGCAAAATACGCCCGTACTTTGAATTATTGTATATAGAATTCTAGAATCGGAATTCCACCAATCAGATTGCAGCAACAGAACTTAAAGACACTACAAAGCTTTAATGTGTCAAAGCTCAAAGAAGCAGAGAATGTGGGTGGTTCTCGCTTTCAGCAGCAGAACATTTGAGAAGAGAGTTCAGATCTTTCATGAAGACAAAGCTTTGAAGTGTCCACGGACGGACGGACGGACAGCGCCATACCATAATACGTCCCGTATTAGAACGGGCGTATAACAAATTATTCTTTATACAGTTACTAGAGATTTCTAAGCTGTAAGAGGCATTTATACACTGAAAAGTCATAATATATGAAGCTCTTATGCCATCATAGTCTCAGCATAAAGCTGTTGGAAACACTGCTTAATGTTACTTATCCATGTGCATCTCCCTCAAAGTTGTAGGTTGTAACAATCTTATGTCCTCCCTAGGAGCCGGAAGGTGAAGCCTGCCAAAATGAGTGCTGCCTCGTCCCAAAAAGTTGTGTTGAAAAGCACAACCAAAGTGTCCCTGAATGAGCGGTGAGACGCCATGCACGCTGTCAGATATCAGCAACACAAACTGGGTCTGTCTTGTACCTCCGGCCACACTACTGCACACTAAGGTGTTCAAAATGCCTCTAATTTTAGGTTTGGTTAAGTTTACCTACTCTTAAACCACCACTATTTCTGGAAGAGGTTGAATGTGTGTGGTCATATTGAAATGGCCCACATCTCTCTTCTAGCACTTTCTGTCCTGATGGAAAGAATTTCACAACCGACTAAAATATGGGGAGCCTGCAAGTAAGGCCGCAAAGAACCCACTTGAATAAAGCACACACTGATGTCCTCTTCTCCTCTGACTTTAGTTTTCTTGTCCCTTTGACAGAGGGCCCAGTCCAAGCATAGACATGACCGGGTGCTCCGCAGCGCTCAGTGAGTGGGATGACCTGATTTACGGTCTTTGCTGTAAGTGGCTGGGTTCCCAAGCACCTTATGCCCAAGCCTCCCCCACAAGGATTAAACTGGAGGCACATAAGAGGCACAATGTGCTTTCTATAAATCACTCTCTGTCTTTCTCTCTTTCTCTCTGCATCATTTTCAGGTTAGTTATGTGTTAAAGGTTGCCACTGCAATTGGTAACTACATTTAACAACACAAAGAATGTGTGCCAGCAAGTGGAAGCTGAAAAAGCGTCTGCATAAATTAAGACATGGCGTTGATGTGGAATCCTGCTTCCTCCATCCATATGTCCTCCTTTTACTTCCTCCCTTTTTTCCCTCCCAATTTTAAGCTTTACTAACATGCTGAAGAACAAGCAACCCACTCCAGTAAACATTCGAGCCACCATGCAACAACAACACATGGCAAGTGCCCGCAATCGGCGCCTTGCACAGCAAATGGAGAACCGCCCTTCAGTGCAAGCTGCTTTGAACCATAAGCAGGTGAGTTCTGTCACACAATAGTCAACAGTCACAAGTCCAGAATACACACCCCTGTTCTTTTTTTTTTTACAGTACATATTAGAGTTGCACAGCTAATTATAATTGAACCATGGTAGCAAAGGCTGTATAAGACGATAGGATGTCTTTCCTGAGGGGCATTGTCCTGTCTTTTTATAGAAAAATCTTGCATCTGTGGTTTAGATCTCTACAAACATGTTCTGGTACAGCGGATTCTTGTTTTGGTTTCTGTTCATATTCCTTATCTCAAATGTTAATGCAGCAGTTGTTTTCAGTGTGCTTCCTGTACATAATCTTACTTTTGAAACATTTCACAAGTCTAATCATAAATTTTGTGGATGTTTTTCCAACATTGCAGCTCAGGTTCACAAGCTTATGGTTCCTGTTGTCTAAACTTGTGTGTGTGTGCACGTGTTTTTTCTTTAATAGTTAGAAAAGGTGTTCTTTGTGTAAAACTTGGAATAAAGAAAATATTTACTTGATATGCATGTGGCTGTGGTGAGAAAAATGAATGAATGCCACACTTTGAACTGTCCAAACTACATATGCTACCATAAACTTAAAAAAAAAAAATCATCCTGACAATAGTAAAGAAATGTTGCATTTTATCAAACACTGAATGTGTTCAGAGCTTGAAACAGCGGCTGGGAAAGGGCAACATCCAGGCTCGGCTTGGCAGGCCAGTGGGAGTGATGAGAGGAGCTGTAGGAGGCAGAGGACTGCGCGGGATTGGACGAGGCATGGGTCGTGGGCGGGGCCGAGGAGGACCTGTGCTTAGAGGAGCGCTGTCTCTCAGAGGTAACTTAGACATGCACTAGTATTTGAAGGGACTAACTCTGGATTCAATTGTACTTTTTTCCAATCTTCATTTTGAATTATGGAGAAAAGTGCATGGTTTACATTGAGATGCCTTTGTGCATTCACAAATCTCATTGCCATTCACTCCTTAGCTGTTTTTGCCTTGGAGCAAAATTGGCATGTCCATGAGATGAGTTGCTCCAGCCATTGCAGGGCTCTGCGCTAACTTAAAAAAAAAAATTCCAGGAGCATATGTGCCCCCAAGTTAAAAAATTTTAGGAGCACAGAAAAAAAAAATCTTTGTCACTTTCCACAGTCCTTATTGTAGGTAAGGTATATTGCCATATGTTTTGGAGCTGAATTTATTCACTGTTTTCCTCGAATGAGTAACCTGAGTTTACTCATATTCTCCTTAGCAAATAAATATTTATATAAAACTCAGAATAAAAAAATCAGAGCTGTAAGTCCCTGAACCACATGAACTAAAACACTTACACATATATACTGCTTTACAATAGATAGTTGCATACAATATTTTTTTCTGCATCTTAAAATGTATCAAGTGAATCGTATCCATTTCCTGGAATTCAGTGCGTATTGTTGCAGCCCTGCTTTTCCCTGGGACCCTAATAAACAAACAAATGTCCAGTGTCCAAAGGCTAGTTTGTACATGTTTTTTTTCTTGGCCATAATTTCATATTTTCATTGCTTTTATAGCCCCCTGTAACTTTTAACACCTGAAAGACCACGCTACTAATATGGTAGAACCAGTTTTTACAGAAAAAGAAAAAGGTTTAATAAAGGGCTAGTTCTTTGTGTCAATACGTATCATGCTACAGATTCACTTTGAATTCTGAGAGTATATCGATCATCTCAGAAAATGAAATCATGAAAGAGTTTTTGTTTTTGGACACTTGTTTCAAAAAGTCAAACTCGTACATTGTATAGATTCATGACACAAACTCCATCCATCCATCTTCTCCCACTTAATATTTATGGCAGGGGTTTTCAACTTGGGTGAATGTGAGCCTCCCCTTAGAGTAGATGAAGACAGCCAAGCCACCACACTTCCCCAAAATCCCATCTGCCTGCCCTACCCCATACAGGCCTTTGAAGTAAATGCGTCTTTTGTGTTTCTAGCAATGATGAGTTTCGTTAACAACTGATATATTTTTTTTTTTTAATATTGTGATTTCATATTTTAAAAGTGCACACAAACTATTTTCACCAGTTGAAAAACTCTGATTTATGGCCTACAGATAATGAAAAAACAAAAAATTTGAAAAATTGGGCCTGGGCCTTTCTGTGTGGAGTTTGCATGTTCTCCCTGTGTCTGGATGGGTTTCCTCCAGGCTCTCCAGTTTCTCCCATCAACTCAACATGCAGCTATGAACTAACATCAAGGACCATAACGTCCACCCTCCTGTGGGCTCCACTCACAGAGGGGTTCATGGGGGGGTCAGGTGCTATGAGGATTAGGCAGCACACTGCCCCCGCGACCCAACCGGATAAACGGAAGAAGACGGATGGATTGATGGATGGACTTTCTAGGAGCAAAAATTGCAAAAGACTGGTGTCTAATAAGGCATAACTGTATAAATGTATATGTAAAAGTAAAAATGTACAAAGTCAAACAAACTACTATAGTTTTTTCCTTTTGCTTTATTCTCTGCTCCAGGCAAACGCATGGGTGGTGCACCTATGAGAGGGCGTGGATCCGCTGGAAGAGTGTCCATGAGAAGAGGCAGTCGACAGCGTGGTGGCATGCCAGGACGTGGAGGGGGCCTGTCCAGAGGAGGAGCTCGGGGAGGAGCCACTAGAGGTGAACTCGGCCTCCGTTATACTAATATTTCGCTCATTAGGCCTGAGCGCCAGAGGCTGGCGAAGGGCCTGTTAGTATTGCATAGCGATGCTCATAGGGGGCGGGAACTAAAATGACGCAACGTGACTCGCAGAACTCCCAGAACAAAATTTAGCAATAATTGTGCATATGTAGATTTTCTCCTAAGAAAGCCAAAACTTCACCTTTACTTTCTTAAATATTCAGTTTTGAGGTTTTTATCAACATTTGGATTGACCGAAAGCACTGTAGTTGTTAAATTATAAAATTAATCCTCATAAATACAATCTGCCTAAATATAGCCGCAAGCGGCAATGCTGCCGCACTCCACAAACTCTGTGACCTGCAAACAGCGTGCCCTACAAACAGGGCTCTACGCTAACTTTTTTTTTTCAGGAGCACATGTGCCCCTAAGTTAAAACTAAGTTAGGAGCACAGAAAAAAAAAAGGGGGCACAAGTAGGTTTTTGTTTGAAACATTTATTACAATGCAGAACTTGCACACACCAATTTATTTGAATGAATTTTATACAAAAAACCAAAAGGATTATGACTGTACTTTTTCAGCATGATCTCCTTTTTTTTTTTTTTTTTAATATGTCTATCTCCATTTTTATCTGATTAATATTAATTTAGACTTAAAATAAGCCAAGCAAACTGTATTGCACAAACACTCTGCCCCTTTTTGGACACCACAGTTTGAGAACCTCTTCTTCAAGAGAACCTCCACTGGCATTTTACACAAAACTGCTTTGAACTGGAAAAAAGTGTGTAGGATTTTTAAACATGCATTTTCAAATTTCTAACTGGAGTTACACTCTTGTTTTAAAATGGTATTTAGCCTGTGCACATTTACTAAACCAAACAGACATTGTGACCAACAGATTAATTTGGCATTTTATTAGGCAAACTTAAGCCCACATGTCGCCTGCTCTGTGCGGACACTGACACAAAATAACTTTTTGCTTCGCATTTGGTCCTGCTCTTCTAATCAGCGCTCATTGAGGAGGGGCCTCGGTGCACTCTAGGTGGGGAGGAGAGAGCGTAAAAAGGCGAAGAGCGGCGCATTGATGTATAGACAGGTAGGCTGTTTAACCTGCCCTGTGACGCACGCTGGTACAAGAGGGTGCGTGCTGTGGACAAGCCACGCGCTGGCGGTGCATGTGGGGACGGGCCGCACAGTGTGGAAATGGCCAAAGGTTAGAGAGGCAGACTTTTTAACACGTGGCCAAAGAAGAAGAATATTCTGATACGAGAACAATGTTCCAATTTTTTTTGGCCGACAAACTATACATTTTCGGAAACCTCTGGCGCATTGTTACGTCATGGCGAGGGTCCCTGGTCACTACGGGCAAGTCACGTCACGTCATTTTAGTTCCCACCCCCTATGAGCATCACTATGCGATACTAATAGGCCCTTCGCCAGCCTCTGGCGCTTGGGCCTAATAATTATACTTTATATAGTATAGTTTATTACATGAGTCTCTCTTTGGCTTGCCAGTTTCAGTGCTGATACCTTTTAGTTTAAAAAGGACCATCTCTGATCTGAATCCTCATTACCCAAAGCCCAGCACCTGAAGCCTAACATTAATGATGTGCAGCTTCTTAGTGAACAGTACAGAGGGTAAGCTATGCAGTGTTCCTCTAAAACCGCAATTTGGGACTTTGGAAGGTTATAGCCAAAAGACCACCACTTCTATGGAAACAAACAAAAAATGCCCTCCTCTAAACCAAGTAAGATGCAAGCTCACTCACTAAGGGTGCATACAAAAAAAAATCACTCGGGGGCATAATGTTCTTCAAATTTAAGATAAGTAATGATGTTTGTTTCAATGATAAATTCAGACTCTCAGTGGCTTTCAAAGTGCTGCCTAGACTTCAACACTAAACTGGGCCAACCCTGTTCTACAACTGGACTAAGACACCAAAAAATGGCTGTGAACAAGGGCTTGACATTTAGGTTGAGAGATTGACAATCCTGTCCTGTTTAAACGTCAGACAGAAAAAGAAAAAAAAAGCTAACATCCATCCATATTTTTTAATAGAGAGGTCAATCCTCTGTCAGTAAAAGCATGTGGTATTAAAAAGTCAGGCAGTCATTTTTTTTTTATGTTCATGATGCACACCTGCACCAAAAGCCTTCTTGTTTTTAAGCAAAAGAAAAATTGAGTGCTGGCAATTGGATAAAAGTTTGAGTGAAGACATTTCACAGCTCATCCACACGACCTTATATTTGTCTGAAAGGAGACGCTAACTACACTGAAACCAACACACCTACTTGTTTACAGTTTGTTTCTTACCTCTGCTTGTTGAACTACACTGTGTGTGAACTGTGAACTTGGCAAAATCGTTCAGGCCCCTGATATTTCCTCTCACACCTATTCGCATACTTACTCACTAATCACAATTGTTTTCCTTGTTTTGGTGTAGGTCTGAGGGTGGAAAATGTTTAAAGATGGACTGTCTTTCTCATGCTGGATCTCATGCTGCCTGGAAATCTGTTGTAGTTTTTCTGACACACCAGCTGTGAACGGAATAGCTAAACCCTTTCTCCTAGCTTCCGATTATTTCTTCTGTTTTTTGGCAGTTTGTGGGCATCCAAAACTCAAAAACAAGGAGGGCTTTCTGCACATATTGTTCTGCTTTCTCCTTTCCCTCTGTGCTTGTAGGAACCACTAGAGCCCTGTGTTGTAATGTTCTAATAACTCCAAGTTTGCGCTGCAGTGGATGGTGTGAATAAAAATGCAGGTATTGGTCATGTGTGGGCTTCCTGAAGACTTCCACCTTCCAAACAAACAGCAAAAAAACAGGACAAGAGAATAAGAATTTAGGAGAAAGGGTACAACTATTCATTACACTGTTTAAGAGAAAGGGTACAACTATTCATTACACGGCTTGTGTCTGAAAAACTACAATAGACAGCATGAGCTCCCAGTATATGTCAAAACTACAAACACTTTAAAAGGCAGAAAATGGAGGACAAAACCCTAGTCCAGAAAACAATGTGGTCTACTCCATTCAGTATAGCAAAAACTGTACTTTTTGCTACACTATATTGCATTACATTGGAGAAACAAAGTAAACACTCCATAAGAGAATGTACCAACACCACATGACAGCACCACCAGTCTGCCATACATCTCCATCTCAAAGCCAGTAAACCACTGGCTAGGGTCTGTGTCTCACAATATTCAAAGAAAAGACTTGGTTTGAGAGTGGAGTTAAAGAGTACATTTTTTATTAGGAAAAAAAAATGTGTGAGCACCCATCATCAGGGGTCTAACAATTATGCAATATGACTCAGACACAGTTAAGTTAGTGTAGTTCAAGATAACAACAGTAGGTGTAGTTGTTTCAGTGTAGTCTGCTCCTCCCTTCAAGTAGATATAAGGCAGTGTCCACAACAGCAATTTGACCAGAACTGAAGAAGTCTCTTGGATAAGACGGTAATCCAGCCATTTAAGATATATTATGGCCTCTTTGCATTATGCCCAAAGTAAATTTTGCATAGATTACAACCGTAAATATAGCTGCAAGCGGCGATGATCGGTCCTCACGTGCGCCTACGCCACACCCCGCAAATGCCGTGCCCTACAAAACGACTGGCCCTGCAAAACAACTTGCCCTGCAAACAGCAAATGATGCGCCCAGCAAACTTTTTTGCTTTTCATGTGCTTTAGTGTATTATATTCAGGCAGAGATCATGCATCAGTGATTAACATTTCCCAGGCCAACACATCCTCTATCAGAAAAATTACATAGTGCACCTTTAAATTATTTTTGAGGAGTCTTTGCGCCCCTGGTGGCCAACAGTGAAAAATTTTGTAATATTTTTTGCTCATAGCACAGAATTGAATTCCCAAAATTGGTACAAATCCGATAATGTTGACGTTTCATGTCTAGGGGGCGCTATAGTGTAATTTTTCCTATGCTTTATAGTGTATTATATTCAGGGCGAGATCAGCATCAGTGACTCAAATTTCAGCACGCTCGGGCTAAGCCTGTGCCAACGGGAGCAAATCTTGACATTGAATATAAGATGGCCGTCTTCTGCTTTGTCAGGGGGCGTGGCCATAATATTTTTTGTTTGTCTTCACGTGATGAATGTGTGTACCGAATTTCGTGGCTCTACGATAAAGTTGAACTGGGGCAGCTCCCATAGGAGTGGGTGGAGCCTAATATTCGAAGTGGTGTATTATCTCCATTTTTTGATCCCCACACATGAAACCTGTGTTTTCTCGAATGTTTCTTCATTTCTGAACTTCAGGC
The DNA here is from genome assembly GCA_030686955.1 of Odontamblyopus rebecca. Lineage (NCBI taxonomy): Eukaryota > Metazoa > Chordata > Actinopteri > Gobiiformes > Gobiidae > Odontamblyopus > Odontamblyopus rebecca. Next base: position 25,832,253 of record CM060669.1, read on the forward strand.
AAAGTTTGGTGAGTTTTTGAATGTTTTTCAACTTGTTTGCGGGGTCACGTTTTATTTCCATCTGTAGGAGGTGCTAATGCACCAAATTAATGTTTTTCACATTCAGTCGCTTTAGGGCAGAGGGTTTAAGAACTGTGTCAAATTTCTTTGAAATCATTGTTTGTTTGAGCAAATAGGAGCAATTTGTAAACATCCAAACTTGTGTTCATTATTTGTGGCTTCACTGCTCAGAGACCGTCAGACGGATTTGGGATATGTGGATATTTTTTGATGTTCCGCCCCTGGAGATAATGTGGACCAAATCTGAGGCTGTTCGGGTGAGCGCCCACGGAGGAGTGCGTTTCAGCGTCGCAAACTTTAATCCAAGATGGCTGCCTTCTGGTATGTCAGGGGGCATGGCCATAATAATATTTACTTGTACTTATAATCGACGTCTGTGTTAAATTTCATGATTGTACGTGCAATTTTTTTTTTGGTGTCATTCATATTCCCTAATGTATTTTTGTGATGTTTGGGGGTGCTGACGAGTCATTTTATTTATTGAAAATGGAAATGGCCAAATGTTAGAGAAGCAGAGTCAGGAGGAGGAGGAGGAGATCCATGGTCACTACGGAGGAGTCACGCCATTTTAGTTCCCGGCCCCTATGAGCATCACTTTGCGATACCAATAATAATACCAACCCATACCAGTACCCCACTTCCACCATGCATCACGTTTATCCAGTCTGGCCTGTCCTAAACCCTATTGAGAACTTGCGGGCCCTGTTCAGAGTATACCTCTCTGAACAGTGTCTGGGATGCTGTGGTTGCTGCTAGGGACGTTAACCGCTAAGTGGTTGACCAAATCATCGTCCAAATTTTTTGACTGTTGGTTAAATGAAACCCTATGTAATCATGCTTGAATACGGCACAGTTCAACAGTCCGAATGTGAATGCGCCCTAAATTATCATAGACTGTAGCCTAAAGGCAGGTTTTATGTGGTGCAAGGTCTTGTTGCTGTGCACCGATGTCGAATGTACCTTGTGTGGTGCAGTGTTAAAATACAGTAATAGCACATCATCGATGATTACCTCAAATTGCGACACCCTCAAGCCTCTTTTACAAGTGAGGAAAGCCAACCTACTGTGCTAACTCTGCACTACCAAGTGCTTTCTCTGTATTTATCTCTACAGCGATTTAGTGCTGGTACGAGCAAGTTGAGTTGCCACAGAAGTGTTTTGTTGTGTAGGCTACTGTTGGATGTTTTGGCAATTTATACTACACTGTGCATATTGTGGACTCATGACTGCTGGGTTAGCTGAGCCTTACATGCATGTCTGTGTATAAATGTTTAGTGTGTGGTGTTGACAGACATAAGCGACGTCTCTTTGGAGCAGTCATTTTCTGAAATGAGCCACGGCCATGTTTAAATGAGCTTCTAACACTTGACTAACACCTTTATCTTCAACGCCATCATGTGTGAGCCGGCAGCAAGAGTGGCTTGAGTCGAAATGGCTGTTATTTCAAATGGTGATTCTATTTAGAATAGATTTTAAACAGAATAGTTAACCGGTTTTAGCCAGTTAACAAGGCTTAGTGGTCGGTCATAATTTTTTTTACATTTTTGCCATCCCTAGTTGCTGCTGCACAAAAAGTTCAAGAAGTCCATGAATCCTCATCAAGTTTATGAAATTTTAAATCTAAATCGGAGTTCCTTTTTAAATGTTCCATGTAGGTTGATGTGCCACCTCCAGAAAATTAACTATGCTTTTTTAAATCTCTACATTAATGTTCTATAAAGTTAGCAGAGCAAGATGGATTCTTGTGATATTTGTGAATTCACAAACTAATGAGAATAAACCTTGTCATCCCCCACTGTTGCGATAGAGACCGACAGGTCTGGGTATATATCAGATATTGTATAACACGTCTCCAGATTAAAGCATAATAATGCTTTAATAATTAATTAATATAGCGCTTTTTCCAGACAGTCAGTCGCTTTACAGTTTGGTGCATTGTTCATTCATTCATTCCATACCCGGAGGTGGTAAGCTACTATTATAACCACAGCTGCCCTGCGGCAGACTGACTGAAGCATCATCTGCACCATCGGTCACTCCGACCACCACCAACACACACAAGGCAATGTGGGTGAAGTGTCTTGCCTAAGGACACAATGTTTTTTACCACTGGGACCCCATTGTGCCACCTGATTTTCCCAGCGTCTCCCATCCAAGTACTAACCAGGCCTGGCCTTGCTGAGCTTCTGAGATCTGACGAGATCAGGCTCTGACAAACGTTTTGCATGTACTGTAATACTAATTGCAATGTGTGTGTGTTTCAGGACGTGGGGGCTTGAGGGGCCGAGGTGGTTTTGGAGGCCGTGGGGGCAGGGTAAGAGGGCGTGGCCGTGGCTTAGGTCGCCCCACAGTGACCCGGGAGCAGCTGGACAACCAGCTGGACGCCTACATGTCGAAGACCAAGGGCCACCTGGATGCAGAGCTGGATGCCTATATGGCACAGGCAGACCCTGATGCCATGGAGTGACCTGAGCTGGCAAATACTGGTCTCTGGCTTTTTTAATTTTTTTTTTTAATATATATTTTTTTTAAGCATTACTTTTGCTTATCAATCTATTTATTTTGTTAACTGCACAAGTCAAACCTTAAATCTGTCTGTTTTGTACTGAAAACATGTACTGTTTACTTTGTAAGGTCCAATTTGTCTTTTTTATCTTGACAAATTGTTAATTTTTAGTCAAGTTATGTGGTTTTAAGACTTTTTAAAAAATATGCATTCAGAGAAAAAATACACTTGCCATGGCTTTTTCTGACTGACGCTTTAAAAAAAATCATGACTAATGAGTACAATGTTATGGTTGGCTCTATTTTAAGGTATTTTTGGTAGTTTGTGAAGGTGTAAAAGAAATTGCCTATAAATAAAAAGATGTTTGAATAATGTCAGTTTGTCTTCTTAGAAACTAAGTTATCAGTGATTTTGTCAGTGAGTTACCAAACTATTTTTAAAAAACTAAGACGGTATGTAGATACTCTTGGGTAAGTCATGGCCTGTTGGTGGCAGTAAGACAGACCGGTCCGAGAGTCGTCATGCCACTAAAGAAGGCAGTCTACTTTACAACATGTCATATTTTAAACGACGCGAGGTACTTGGGTCTTCACTGTGGAACCGATGGATCTATTATTGGAACTAGGCCTAATGATATCCAAAGCAGTAGATTTAAGTAGATGCTGACGGCTCGTGCGTAGATTGCGTCACGTTGATGTCAGCCAATCAATTGTTCGCGTTTGGAAACAGGCGTCTCCACAGACGTAGTTCTTGCAATCATGGCGACGTTCCGAAACCATCACGGAGAGTGAAAATACGAGTGTTTTTAATTCTAATCCGCCTTTAGCCTGTCTGTAACTATGTGTTGGGGTTAGCGAGAGCCACCGAGGCCTAGTTGGAAGACCATGTTCCCAGAGGTAAGCATGGCGGCCGAGCAAGAAAGCGGTGTAGTTTGTTTTCGGAGAGTGATAGCCTGTAGCCTCTAGGGCTAGCGCCTAGCGCCAGGTAAACAGATCCTGACGGTCCTAAATGTGGACCGGGATTACATTGTAACTGCTTAATACGATGAGCCGAGCAGATCCGCCGTCAACACTGCTCTCAAATTGGCTGCGCTTGAGCCCTGTAATAGAATGTCTTTAATATTGTCAGTCTGAGCCCCAACTAAGCCAGTTTGTGCATTACAGAGCCTCAGGTGAGCCATGCCCGCTTGCAGATCATGACGGGGCTGGTTTGGGGAGTTAAGATTGAGACAGCGGCCATTTGAAACGGCTTCTATTGTAGACACGATTATAAAAGTCCTGACAGCATAGTGCGCGGTATGAGTCTTGAGCCCACTGCCGGGGAATGTAGTATCTGAAGTGTATGGACTATGTGGGATTTCCGTGTGTCCGTTTGCTGTGTGGGAATAGAAAAGGTTGGAGCAGCATTACTTGCCACTAGCGTTTAGCTGTTACATACGCTGAAGTTCTGGACTACTGTATTTACCTCTAACTATAAGTAAGAACAGTTAATTTAGCTTTGGCTCCTCATTGCGGAACTTCTGTGTTAATACACAATTACATATTGTAAATACCAAGCGTGTTGTGGCATGTCCAATGTGTGGTTAAAACCATTAAAAACACTTATCCATGTATCCATGTGTCACATGACAGTGGTGACTGGTGTGGAGCTGTAAGCGTGATCAACTCTTGACAAGTGTGCACTCTTTCAACCTTCAGATCATACACAGAAACGCAAACCGAGCATTCAGCTAAAGATTTCAGAAGTGAAATGCTTATATGGCAATGTAAAAAGATTTAACCGCTGCTCACAAGCAATGTATACTGTACTTTCAGTGAAATGTAGGTGCCCATCATTTATTACTACATTATAATAATCATCAGAAACTGTGGGGCTTTAAGAATGCCCAGGAGTATTTTATCTACATCTGAATGTAGCATAAACAAACTGTGGATTTTAGACCACGGAGCCAAGTGCAGTCCCAAGAGTTCAGTGAGGTTGTATGTATACTTTCACAATGATCAAATCATGACTATATTGTATGCCTTTATTGTCATTTTCTTTAACATCATAGTTTGGCCAACCAAGTGTGAAATAACCGTCTCTGTCCATTGTGAGATCAAAGCTTCTATTTGAGCTTCTATGAAATCTGTGTGTGTTAGATTATGGAAGGGTTTAAAAAAGAACCCTAAGCACTGAGCAGTGCCCTGATGCTTACAAATTTAAAGCATGTTTTGAATAAAAAGGGCTTATGTTTATCACACCTTGTGTAGATTCTTAAAGAGCCAATTTTACTCTATGTCAGATCTCTGTTATCTGGAGTTGTGCTTTGTTTCATTTAGACAATCCTGCATTATTATCTTGTTAGGACCCCAAAGAAGCTCTGTTCCACCTAGTAATGTCACAGTAGTTTTCAGTTTTAACAGGGTAGCCACAGGGTCCGGCTATGTCTTAAAATGGTCTTAAATTTTATGTTCCTAAATTAAGGCCTTAGAAAGTCTTAAATTTTGTATCCAAGTCTTTTCATAAAGGTCTTAAATTTCATTAGCCGATTTTTTTGTATACTACTGGGCTGCAGTGCCATGTGAGACAAGACAATGTGAAAGCTTAGTTTATTTTATAAATATGTTCTAAATGTTTTTTGGCCATTTTACAAGCAATGCATACTACTATAAATGAGTTCTGAATGAGATTTTATAATAAAAGTATTTTTTGTAATTTAATTTAGTGAGTAATGGTCATTAGGCCCAAGTGCCAGAGGCTGGCGAATGGCCTATTAGTATCGCATAGTGATGCTCATAGGAGGCGGGAACTAAAATGACGTGACATGACTCACCCGTAGTGACCAGGGACCCTTGCCATGACATAGCAATATGCCAGAGGTTACTGAAAATGTATAGTTTGTCGGCCAAAAAAAAGCAGCATTGTTCTCGTATCAGAATATTCTTTTTTAGGCCCTAGCCCCCGACAGGGCATAGGGCCTATTGCACCCGCTATGCGGAGCGAATGGGCAATGACAAGTGCATGGGCGAATGCGAGAGGACAACGTGCAGCTTTGTCCCCACGGTTGCATGAACAGCAGTGTCCCAGTAACCCACGCCCAATGCCTGGGCCATATTTACTGCTGCTAAAATGAATGGAAGTCAATGAGAGGTCAGCGGTCGACCTTGACTAGATGGAGAAGACGCGCCCGACACTCATCAATGACCCCAAGGTGACTTAGGGAAGGCCGAGAGCTTTCAAAAAACGTATAATTTGCTGTTCCAGTGTTTTAGATATATTGTTTTTGCTTGAATTATTAGGCCCGAACCCCAACAGGGCGTAGGGCCTATTGCATGGGCTATATTTATAGCTGCTAAAATGAATGGGAGTCATTGACCAATCCCGACGAGACGGTGAATGACGAGCACGTAAGCACTCATCATTAAGTTTGTCGTAGAGCTACGAAATTCTTTACACATGCCTCCTGAAAAACCAGAAAGCAGCCATCTTGGATTGAAATTCTAAAAATTAAGAGTCTGCATTTTCACTCATGTTGCGTTTGAACACACTCCTCTGAAGGTGCTTCACCCACAGGGCTGAAAATTGCCATACATCTTGAGAAGTGGGGCATCAAAAGTTAGCTAAATTTTTTTGATAACTGTCATGGTTTATGTGTGGCAAAGCCGCAAAATTTGTTCAGATTTTTTGCCATTTCCCAATATCAAAATTTGCTCCTGTTCGGGCATACAAAGTCTGAGTGGGCTCAAATTTGAATCACTTGTACAATGTCCGTGCCAAAGCCTACTAATTGTGACACAAACAAAAATGGTGTGATAGCGCCCCCTACAGAACACAACAAAATTTTGCATGGAGGGTCAAAATTTTACTTTTTCCAAAATGTATGAAATTTTGTAGAAAATTACTTTGGGCAATCTCAATCAAAAAAGTCAATGTAAACCATATGGTATTTTTAACTGTGTTGCCATGGTGATGCACAAAACCTCCAATGTTATCCTAATGGGAGAGGTCAGATAAATTCCCATTCATGAAAAATATTTTACTTTCACAGAATATTCTCATATTTGGCAAAATGACTCTTTTTGTCATCCCGATCAAAAAAGTCAATGACAACCATATGGTATATTTCATTGAGTTTCCATGGCGATGCACCAAAGCGCCCATGTTATCCTAATGGAAAAGTTTTAACACTTTCTTACATTTCAAGGTGATATAACAATTTATTTATCTTAATTGAAGAACGTGACAAGTGGAGTGTCAGCCCCACCCGGGGGGAGCATCAGCGCCACCCAGGGGAGCGCCGGGTCAGCTGAGTGCGAAGCGAGGGTTGTTCGATGCCGCTTGCGGCTTTAATTATTATTTTTAGGCTCTTTGAGCTCTAATTTGACCCCTAATTCTAATTTGACACGCTCAAAAACTCACCAAACTTTGACCACAATTCAGAAGTGGCAAAAACTTCAATAAAATATATTCATGCATGAGGATCAAAAAATGGCAATAATACGCCACCTCGAACATTAGGCTCCGCCCACTCATGTGGGGCTCCCAGCTCAACATTGTCATAGAGCCACAGAAATTCGGCACACACATTTGCCACGTGAAGACAAACAAAAAATATTATTATGGGTGTGCCTCCTGACAAACTGGAAGGCGGCCATCTTGGATTGAAATCTTCAAAATGCAGAGTCCACATGTTCGCTCATGTTGCGTTTGAACGCACTCCTCTGAAAGTGCTTCACCCACAGGGCTGAAAATCACCGTACATCATCTAGAGAAGTGGGGCTTCAAAAGTTAGCTACAATTTTTTGATAACTATCACAGTTTACGTACGACGAAGCTCCAAAATTCAGTAAAAATTTTGGACAATATTCATTGTCAAGATTTGCTCCCATTGGCACAGGCTTAGTCCAGTCGTGCTGAAATTTAAATCGTGATCTCAGCCTGAATATAATACACTGTAAAGCATATGAAAGGTGTGGTTGGGGCTTACGGTCATTAGGGTTATTGTGGGGTATGGCATTTGCTGGGAGCGGCGTTTGCACGGTGTAATGTGCTGGGCACAGTGTTTGTTGGGCGTGGCATTTGTGGGGCACACTGTTTGCGGGGCACACTGTTTGCGGGGTGTGGCGTTTGCGGGGCGCGGCGTAGGTGCACGCGAGGGCCGATCATTGCCGCTTGCAGCTATATTTAGAATTGGATCTGGTGTTTTTCACCTGTATAATGGGTGTGATGTTGGTTTTAATTTTCATTTAAGTGGTCTTTAAAAGGTCTTTATAAATTTTTTAATTTGGGGTAGGCAAACTATATCTTCTTTCTTGTTCAGTAGAAGTAGTATTGGTAATTCCAGATCTGAAATGATCCAAGTGATTCTAATGAAAGTGTATGGAGTTTAAAAACACAGAATTATGGTACTTCCTGTATTACTACATGCCATCACAGTGTGTTTTCTGTTTGAGACAAAAACTGCGAATGAAACAAAACACAACTACAGGTAACATAGAAAGTAGCATAATATGGGCTCTTTAATTAATTAATTAATTTATTAATCATTGCATTTATATAGCGCCTGTCCTGGCACCACGCTTCATTCACTCGACACTCGGTGGTGGTAAGCTACTATTGTAGCCACAGCTGCCCTGGGCCAGACACAGAATTTACACAGAAGCGAGGCTGCTAATCTGCACCATCGGCCACTCCGACCTACCCCTGTCACTCACGCACACACCACTATCATATTAGGCAATGTGGATGAAGTGTCTTGCCTAAGGACACAACAACAATTTTTGTGACTGGCGCCCCCCTGTGGCACCTGGAATTCCCAGTGGTCTCTCATCCAAGTACTACCCAGGCCTTGCCCTGCTTAGCTTCTGAGACCTGACAGGATCAGGCTTTGACAAGCTGGTATTAAGAATCTACACAGGGTATGATAATGATAGTGTATCAAATGATGTTATATAATTGTATAATAATTGTTATAAGTAATTCTTGTACAGGGAATGTGGCTTACTTTTTTGGTATTATGACAGATTGAAACAATTGTAACTTTTCTTCTGTTGTTAAAGTAAGTTATGTTGATTGAAAAGGAAGGGGGTTAAATCCCGTTGAGCATGCTAGTACAATAATGTGGTCAGTCTTTGATTTGTTTAGTACTTTTGCTTTTATGTGCACATATTACCCTGCTTGATAAAGTAAAACTTGGGCATGGGCAGTTAGTGCTGGATTTCCTGCTCTAACAATAACAGGAAAACCTTGAATGGGAGTCAAATCTTCTCTGTCAGCCATGGCCAGACCTCACCTCACTAGGCCTGTCTCAATAAATGTTGCAGTATGATACATTGCTACAGAGAAATATTGTAAACATTGTATTGATAAATGATAATATTGAAAGTAGCAGTAGTAAGTAGCTTATTTTCTTCAACTCAATAGATTGATACAAACATTTTGCATAAAAATAGGAATGAAGGATTTTAGGCTGAAGTGAGATCACTTAGGAATGTCTAACCTATGTGGGTACGTGACGTTTGAGGGTGTAATGCCTTTTTTCTGTCTTGTGGTGTCACATGCCTTTTTTAGCAAAATACCCAAATTATTTCCAAAAACAAATCAGTTCAACAGTTGTAACAACATCACATAATTTTTTGTGTACCGTATCTTTTGGACTATAAGTCGCTCTGGAAAATGCGTAATGAAGAAGAAAAAAACATAAGTTGCACCGGACTATACGTTTTTTTTGGATATTTATTTTATAAAATCAGAGACCAAGAACAGACATTTCATCTTGAAAGGCGAGTTATAGAAATACCAATAGGACAGAGAAGAACAGGCTGAACATGTGTCTGTTTTGTTCAGGTAACATATGAACAGTTATTTAGAAAACTAGAGCAGAAACAACAGAACAGAATAAGCTTACCGAACTCTCCATCTCACTCCAAATCAATAAATCCACTGAATTCTTCATCCTCGTTTCTGAGTAAGTCCGCCAATTCCAGCTAAATCCAGCTTTTAGTCTGCGATTAGCTTTTGTTTTCTTCGTTGCAGTTTGAGTTTCCTCCACGTTTGTCACACTCCAAACTTTCTTTTGGCTGCTCGATTGGTCCTCGCTACCACTGCTCTGCATACCTTTCCGGTACTCCGTTCAGTATATGCCGTAAGTACTAATGTATTTGCGCACATTGGTTTAAGTTTTACAGAAATGAAACTTAAAGCCGCATAGCTAATTTGCATATAGTGAAAAAAATAGCTTGTGTGCTAATCAGGGCTCTACAGTGCGCCCATTTCACTCGCATTTGCGAGTAAATATTTCGTTGTGCGAACGAGGAAAATAAAACAGTCGCACCAGTGCGAGTGCTTCTGCAGCCACAGTAAGGAGAACTGCGCACAGACGTAACGTGACAAGTTAAACGTTCTAAATGTATCAAACATTAGGGGCGCACTCACACTAGGACTTCAGAATCGTGCCCAAGCCTGGATCACCCCTAAAGCGCCGCACGCTTGCCCAGCGCGAGCGCTGACCCCAGCGTATGAGCTCCACATGTGGCCAATATCACTCATACGAACAAACTCCGCTTCAAAACACACCCACGCCCCCTTCAACGAGGAGCGCCCCGCAGCAGGACCCACACCTGCCCCACCACTCAGTAAACACCCCCACGCCGCTGAACTTCCTTCTCAGCTAAAGCGAGAGCTTTGTCTTGGTCTTGTCTCGAGCGCATTTGGACTCGGTCTTATCACGGACTCAAGGTCTGAATACTGAGTGTGATCATATTTCATTACGGCCCCTGCAATAAACTTGTACCGGTGTGCGTGACCACGCGGGACGTCTCTCTGCGGCCTGTGCACTGGAGCCCGCAGACACTGTGCGGCCCGTCAGCACAGACTCCGCAGCGCGCGGCTTGTCCACAGCGCGCACCCTTGTGTACCAACGTGCGTCACAGGGCAGGTATCCCACCTATCCTTCCGCCTCACGTCAAATACACCAATACTAATTTTCTGTCAGTGTCCGCACAGAGCAGACCCACAGCACAGAGCAGGTGATATGTGGGCTGAAGTTTGCCTAAGAAAATGCCAAATAACTCTGTCACAATGTGCGTTTAGTTTGGTAAATGTGCAGAGGCTAAAAACCACTGTAAAACCAGTAAGAGAAAGTAACTTCACCTAGGAATTTGAAAATACAGGTTTAACAATAGCTCCTCCAGCGGGGCAAAATACGCTCGTACTTTGAATTATTATACGCCCGTTGTGTAAGACGGGACGTATTATGGTATGGTGCTGTCCGTCTGTCCGTCCATCTGTGGACACTTCAAAGCTTTGAAGTCTTTGAAGCTTTGTCTTCATGAAAGATCTGAACTCTCTTCTCAAATGTTCTGCTGCTGAAAGCGAGAACAACCCACATTCTCTGCTTCTTTGAGCTTTGACACATTAAAGCTTTGTAGTGTCTTTAAGTTCTGTTGCAGCAATCTGATTGGTGGAATTCCGATTCTAGAATTCTATATACAACAAGAGCTCCGGCAGCGGGGCAAAATACGCCCGTACTTTGAATTATTGTGCAGGAAAAGTACAGTCATAATAATTCTTTTGTTTTTTGTATTACATCAATTCAAATAAGTTGGTGTGCGCAAGTTCTGCACTGTAATAATCGTTCGAAATGAAAACCTATTTGTGCCCCCATTTTTTTTTCTGTGCTCCTAAAATTTTTCACTTAGGGGCACATGTGCTCCTGAAAAAAAAAGTTAGCGTAGAGCCCTGGTGCTAATGCAGTGAGCGTCTGTCGCACTAAAGGACAAGATTCAGTGGAATATTCACTGGCTGGCCAAAAAAAAAAGTTGCTATTTGGATTTAACTAAGAAAATAGGTATGAGGTTGCTGCAGTTGGTGAAAGAAGTGACAGTAGTACAGGAGGAATAGCATGATAGGCTAGTGGATGCTGGTACACAAGGCTAGAGTGCCCTCTTCTGGGTGTCAGTGTGAAAATCACCAACATGTGAAATTATATCTTGCTGGTCTTGCTGGACTTTTAATATATTCTGTCGACATGCCTCGGGTTTGTACCTTGCCCGTGTTTACATTTACGTTTAGATGTGAACTGAAATATTCCATATATAAGTAGGGCTGCAGCTACCGATTATTACAGTAATCGATTATTCTGTCGATTATTTTGTTCGAATAATCGAGTAATCGTTTGTTATTGTTGCGTCTACTTTGCACATGTTAAGTACACACCACGTGCATTGACAGATACACGTGTTTTGGACATGAAAAACGTAATTATCGCTGGGCTAAGGTTGACTTACGTCGCGGTTTCTTTTCCACTTGATGTAATGTACGGGGCTTTCTGTTTAGATGTTGTAGCATCAGTGTTGAGAAGGTGACTTTTAAAATGTTCCCCTACAGATTAGATTACAGACCCCAAAATGTAGTTTGTGACGTATTCAAATTAAATTACTTAAAGTGAGTAACGTAATCTGAATATTTTGGATTACTTGATATTGTCATGATTTTTAAAACTACATAAATGTAGCAACCAACTCCTGCAAATTCTTGTTTGGTTTTAGACCTGGATTAGTCCTGGTTTTAGATCTGGTTTAGACCTGCTTTAGACCTGCTTTAGACCTGCTTTAGACCTGGCTTAGTCCTGGTGTGAGTTCTGGTTTAGAGGCGCACAGGAGGAAGCGCGGTCCACGGAGTGTACACGACAAGACACAATCCACGCGCAGAGTGCGCAGCGTACGGGAGATGCGGCGGGCACGGCGTACCGTAGCGTACCGCGCACTCCTGGTTCTGGCAGATGGTATACTGCGTACCGGAGCGTACCGCGGGCGGCGTACCGGAGATGCGGCGTGAGCGTACCGCGCACTCGATGAGGAGTGTTCCCTATTACTATTGCAACAACACATCATCAGTAGGGTAAAACTAACCTGTCTCACGATGGTCTAAACCCAGCTCACGTTCCCTCTTAGATGAGGAGCTTATGCTCTTATTATACATCCATGGGCGCCGCGCTGTTGTGTGTACAGTGAAGTGCAGTGGTCGTGCGGAAACTTTACCTCTACCACAAAAGGTTCCGGCCATCGCCGAGCGTATGAAAATAAAACGAAGCATCGAGGCAAAAAATAATAATCGATGCATTTTTCTAATCGATTTAATCGATTAACTCGATGAATCGTTTTAGCCCTATATATAAGTCGCACCTGAGTATAAGTTGCAGGACCACCCAAACCATGAAAAATACAGTAATTCCATCTGAAAAATACAGTAACTGCATTGCAAAAAACATGGCCAAAATTTAAGATATAAACACTTAAATCTATTAGAAAATGACTGTCCATGCAAGCAAGATAATTTTACTGTTTCTTAAACTAAACTACCTCTAGACTAGAATTGAACAGTTTCAGACCTAGTAATTAGATAATAAACCTGAAAACAAGATCAATAACCTGATATAAGTTTTAACATCTTGGCCAGATCAGAGAACTATATCCATTCATCCATCTACTTCCACTTTACTTTCTGTCTGGGTTGCGGGGGTTCGCCAGACAGTCCTCTGCGCACTCGACCCCCTATGACCCCCTTTGCGGGTGGTGAGCCCACAGGAGGGTGGATCCACGTTGTCCTTTTGGGGGACGTTGCGGTCCTCGATTTCAGTTCATAGGGGGGCTGGCATGTTTTGGGTTGTTGGGGGAAACCTATCCAGACACGGGGAGACATGTAAACTCCACACAGAAAGGCCTGGGCCACCTGGGGATGAGTGCTGCCACATTCACTATAAAAATTTCAAATAAATGACTTGCATGACTACAGTACCAGTTGAATAATTATGTATCTGTCCCATCTTAAAGAATATATTTTGTGTAACTGTCTTTTTAAATCTGTGATTTTTCATGTCTCACCACATGAGTGGTTACAGCATTTTTGAGATTGAAAGTAGCAATAGATGTGTAATATTATTGTACACAATGCTTCCCTTGCCTGCATGTACACATGCTTCCTTTTATGTCAACACCTTTATGAACTGTCTCCGACACAAGTGACTCTTTCTAGAAATATTAATTCATTAAAAGTTACACTCAAACCGCAGGACATTATAGTGTTTATTGTTAAAATACAATGAACAGAAACACTGAAACTTCATTCTAAAACTATATGTAATTTATAGAATACATATTTGTGCACAGATGAATTTTGGTGGAAATTTTTTATTTATTTATTATTATATATTATTACTTATGTTTTTTTTAGCTATTTATTCATTTAAAGTGATTACACAGAAAATGAGCCTCATGTCAAGTGCCCATTTACAAGTTATGATGCCAGGTATAGGCTGCCAGCAAACAAAAGGTGACAACTTGATGGATAGAAAAAAATATAAAAAATTCAGTACAATGGTTCTTTTGAGTGTACTCTCTTCCAAATTCAAGACTTACATTATGCCGCTCACACAAAGCAGGATAATCCAGGGAAACCCATTTTTAAATGATACTATATCTTTATAAGGTGTGAGCTGCAACAAACAAATGGCAGAATTAACTAATAATTAGTCATACAATTAATTCTAACCTCTCAGACTGCTAACATTTCGCATTATTGCGTGAAAATGGCAGATTCCCTGTATTCTAGGTTAATGGCATGTTTTGTGTGCTTTAGGCGAGCCTGTCCTTCTGGGGATGGGGAGGCCTCGGAGTCGTGCTCTTCTTCATCACCTTTGGACCATTTGCCATCTTCTACTTGGCTTTTTATTTCCTGTGTTTCATCGGAGGGTGAGTCCAGCCAATGCCTCTGTTCTCCCACCTGCATATGCCTCATGTCTCTGTCCTTGTCCCACAGGGGCTTTGCCGTAATTCTCCTTTATGGAAAAATCAACTCTGAGAAGCACCTGGAGAGCTGCGAGCACTCCTACCTGCTGCCCACAGCCACTGGGATCATGATGGTATGCAGATCCCTCTGGGCTCCACAAGGCTCTGTCCATGGAGCAGCTAAGTCTAAATGAAACTTTGCAGTGACATCCGCTTGTGGCATTCTACTGCACACTATCAGTCAAGGTTGACAAAAGGTTATTTTTTGCTACTTTTCAGATAAATACAGAGTCATCAAATATCTGAAGTAAGAAATGTGGATATAGTAGAAAAAAGGTTAAATAACTACTAAATATTTTTTATACTTTATATTCAAATTCTCAAAGTAGACACCCTATGTGTTATCAAAAAATATTTACTTATTATCAAGTTATTTAACTTGTTTCTGCTACATAAGATATATGTTATATCATATATTTGATGTCATCTGTAGGTATCTAAAATGTAGAAAGCAGTAACAAATAAAGTAAGAAAAAAAACCATTGAATAATATGGTGTCCCCAAACATTTAACTGGGAGTGTATCTCTGGTGACACAATGCACACATTAGCAAACACAGTCAAGGTTTTAATGCTGCGTTCGTTTATCTATCCGTCTACCACTTGGATCTCGGATATGACATCATGTCTGTGCTTCGACCGTTTTATTATGTTTCGCGTGTTCGACTCGGACAAAAACATGGAAACTAATGTTGCTTTAGCATTGGCTGAGTACCAGGCACTCCAAAATAAGAATGTGCTTCAACTACACAACCTTGAGGAAGAATTCCACGAAGAGTACAGAAGACTAAGAAGGTATGTTCATATTTCAGTACATTAGTAAAGTGAAAGCATTGGTGTTGCGTCATAGTAGATCATTTTGGCACGCGAGCTAGCAGAAAATGGGCTAAAAACATGGGTGACGCCGACTACCATCCCCATAGGCAGTGATATGGACACCGTAAGGTATCGCAATAATACGAGTGACTGAAATTGCCATTTAAGCCACCAAATGCGTCCAGACGCAATGAAACAAAGTGTGTGTGTGTAGACCCTAGTGGGATTCTATCTCAGAAACCTTGCTTGTTCTCCGAACTCTTCTGAGTCAAAGCATGTCACTAGGCAATGTCTTTGGACCTCCAAGTCGGATGGAGTTGGATGGATAATCAATTAAAGATTCAAGTCTGAAAAAAAGAAAAAACAAAACCAAAATGGATTTAAACAACACATTTTCAGGAGCCTGTGATCAATACGAGCATTCATGGTCCTGTTTAGGTGTTTGAAGAATGTGACCGTGACAAATTGAAAAACTGTTCACTAATGCCATCTGTCTATCATATTATTTAAGAGAGACTTGTTTAACAGCACAGATCAGCTCACCTGTTCCATGTAAGTCTTTAGGTTTTAGGTTTTGTTTATTTTGTTTACTTGTGGAGAAATTTGGCTCAGAGCAGCATATCATGCAGACATGACATAACAAAAGCAAAAGAAAAAACATCATGTAGAACTGGACAATATACAATCACTCAACCTCCTTACTTTCTCTCAATCAGTCCATGTTGTTAAAACATTTTATGGACTGGGGTATGAACAACTTTTTATACTTGTTATTTTTGCCTAAAGGAACCCTGTATCTCCTCCCAGAATGCAAGAGCTCACGCTGTGTTTTGAGCATGTGAGAGAGATTTCTGCAGTTCTTCAGAGTCAGATTAGGTCACAGAGCTTCAGACAGTGGAGTACCTACAATTAGCATCACACCCCCCGGTAATGTGGATGTCATCAGCTACAAAGTTTTGTTTTTGTTTCACAGACGCTGGAGGAGATGAAGCTGGAGCTGAAGACACCGAAGATCGACCGCCGACTGACAGGCTCTAGTTTCATTGATGAGCCGCTGCAGCAGGTGAGGCTCAGACATGGCTCACTCAGTGGGTAGGGTTCATTCTGGTGTCACAAGTTTGAGTTCTAACAATCACAATTAAAGACATTCTTGGCTGATTAAATACCTATCCTACTGATTGATTAGTTGACTAAAAGGGGGGCGTGGCATAAGCTCTTAAAACATATATCTATGTATCTGATCCAAACTGCACTCACAACACCTGCAGGGGGAATTCATGCAAAAATGCCTACTTATGCAGAAATGGTACCAAGAAACAATGTGACAGATTAACCTTGAATCCCATATCCTTATCAAAATAAAATTATTAGTTGACTAATACACATGTTGCTTGACCAAGACACTGCTGACTGATTAATTGGCAGACTTAGTGCTAAGGGTGCACAAGAGTATACTGTCAGTACCATCCCTTCAAATGCATGGTATTGACACTACTGTAAAAACAATGTGCTATTGGTCCAGACATCAGCACTGATACAAACAAATTCTGGATCCGATATTGACCTTGAAATATCGTTTCAGCTGATATCCTGATTGGAGATATAATCTGATGTACTATACTAAAGGCCGCCACACACTACAGGATTTTTCAGTTTCAAATGATTTTTAAACATACAAAAAGCGCGCATCACAGAATCTTATGAGATTTTAAATCTCGGATCGTAAAGACTGCAGCGGGATATGGCTGCATACTAGAGCTGGGCGGTATGACCAAAAATTGATATCACGGTATTTTTTTTAAATTATCACGGTATCACGGTATTTAACGGTATTTTTGTCTTTGGCTAAGTGGAGTGTGATAGAGTTGGTAATATCATTCCAACGTTTGCTTTTCTTGTCATAGACGGTCCCTTTAGACGGAGAATACGAAGATTGCATGAAAGTAAAATCTGCATCTTCTCCCCAATCTCTGCGTAACGTTGGCAGTGCAGCACAAAACACTACACAGACGTCCCTGGTAGGCGCGTTTGCTAAAGGGACCGTCTGTGTAGTGTTTTGTGACACGGCTCCCTTTTTCGGAGAGCAGGAGTGCGCGGAGCCGTGCCCGGGCGAAAAGGTGAAGAGCGCGGCTCCGCGCACTCCCGCTCTACGCTCTCTCGCCCGGGCATGGCTCCCGCTCTCCGAAAAAGGGAGCCGTGTCACAAAACACTACACAGACGGTCCCTTTAGCAAACGCGCACCACTCAACTTGCTATCCTTACCTGGCTTGTTGGCTTGTTTGGTGTAACACTGAAAAACAGCCCCCGCTCAATCTACCGCTGTGCGACGTTCCGCCGCTCTGTGTTGCCGACATATGCGCGCACACACGGTATGGCGGTAAATAAAAAATTCATATCCTGAAGAATCACTGTGCCAAATTTCACGTTCTTCAATGAAACCAAGTTGTTTTATCAGTTTAAAATGTTAGAAAATTTTAGGCTAACA
This sequence comes from Odontamblyopus rebecca, assembly GCA_030686955.1. NCBI lineage: Eukaryota > Metazoa > Chordata > Actinopteri > Gobiiformes > Gobiidae > Odontamblyopus > Odontamblyopus rebecca. The sequence goes on from CM060669.1 coordinate 25,849,947, forward strand.
TGGGCGCTTTCATGCATTACCATGGGAACCTAGTGAAATATACAATATGGTGGTCATTGACTTTTTTGATTGGGATGACCATGGATGTATAATAAGAGCTGGATAAGGCATGCCCCTTCTATCCGTGACTGCAGATTGACGTGTGGCCAAGTGAGGTACTGCAGCCCTCAGCCATATAGTTCTATGCCCGCAGCCCAGGAAAAAAATCTCATTCTATATGGTCAAAAATACCATATACTATTGACAAAATACCATTGACTTTTTGGATTAAGATGACCCAAGTAATTTTTGATTTTAGATTTCATTTCTTATAGGGCCCGACAGATATATCGGTTGTCTGATATTATCGCCCGATATGGGCGCTTTTTTATCGGCTATCGGTCTAAATCTTTCCGATATGGGCCGACATGTGGGCATGTTATACCTCATTATAAAGCTCAGCCTCTCTATATTCTGTCCATTTAATCCAATTTACAGAATTGCGCAATACTGAGATTATGGTATATTTTTTTTACGGACACGGTTAGAGTCCAGATTAAAAGGACAGTTATTAGTGCCGACTTGTGATCTGAGAGGAGCCTGTGTGAGTGCTGAGTGTTGGTTTTGAAGCTACTTAGTGATTAGCTGCTGTAGTTCCCACACATAAACAGGCTGTTTTCTCTTCTATTACCCGACTATAAAGTGACTATAGTGGCCGTATATATGTTACTGGACACACACTGATATGTAAATGAGCTGTGAATAGAGGTGTGAATTATCAGCATTTAGCATATAATTAATTACTGCGGTGCGCAGTAATACTACTAAAGTACTACTAGTAGTACTACTAAAGGCTAATAGCAGTAGTGTGTATTTACTTTACAGGCTAGAATGTCATGCAAAAATCCTATTAGGCTGATCTACTGTCTTTAAGTATGACTCTTAAGAGGCAGAATAACAATAAATGTAGCCTAAACAAACCCAATTGGAAGTCCAATCGAGCCAAACCTAAGTTTTATAATCAATTGAAGATTTACAGTGAATTTTTACATCACTAAATATATTGACGATCGGCAGCCCGAACTCCCATTTTATTGGTATCATATTGGCTGCAAAAAAAATCCATATTGGTCAGGCCCTAATTTCTTATAATAATAGCTTTTGGTTTCTACATCATTTAGAATTATCTTTAAAAATCCCTGCTGTCTGCTTTCTCATGGCAGGTGATTCAGTTTGCTCTGAGAGACTACATCCAATACTGGTACTACACTCTGAGTGAGGATGAGTCCTTTTTACTGGAAATTCGACAAACCCTACAGAATGCGCTGGTGCAGTTCTCTACACGGTAGGCACACTCCCCATAAATGTGCTGCCTGGGCTGAGCAGCCTGTAACGCTATGTTCCACAGGTCAAAGGAGGTGGACTGGCAGCCTTACTTCACTACTCGCCTGGTGGATGACTTTGCCACTCATTTACGAGTGTTTGGGAAAGCACAAGACCGGCTTGCAGAGAGGGATGACAAACAGGGTAGGTTCAATTTCACCTCTGCTCTTGTTTTTCTCATCAGAGGTCAAAGGTTACAGGTGTGTTTGCAGGAGACATGCTGGAGGAGATGGTGGACTGGTTCTTTGAAGCCGAGGTCGAAATGGAGAGGACGGTGTGCAGAGACATGGTGTGCACTAGTCCTAAAGACGAAGAGGGTAAATGTGACACAAAACTCAGTGTTACTGTTTAATGCGCTTGTTAACCACAGCTGCTTGTGTCAGGTTTCCTGCGTGACCTGTGCGAGTTACTTCTCTATCTACTACTACCTCCTGGAGATTTCCACAACAAGAATATGAGATACTTCCTGAGAGTAAGCCCATCTGTCCTTTGTGTGCTGTAATGAAAGGGGCGGGTACCTATGTTCTCCGGTACCGCTGTTCCCCATTTTGTATGGGCGGGATATTTAAAAAGGTCCCGGTGTTTCCCATGCCGCTATTCCCTGCTTCAAAGAACTGGGGAACAGTGGTACCTGGGAATATTGGGACCTGCACACTCAGAGAAGTCCTCCGTGTTTCTTGTGTTCATGTAGCAATCAACATTTGTCATTTTAAGCTATTAATTAATCTAGTAATTTTATGGCACTAGGCAATAGCCTATGGTACTATGGCAATAGCCTATTCAGTTGATTCAACTTATAAGATGAACTCCATTTAGCCTAATTTGAGACAGGCTACAGTCAGACTAGATCCAAACCAGTCTCCTGAAACAGCGGGAAGCAGCTCTGGCTCAGGCGAGGCTCAGATGAGCTGGAGCAGGGAGTGGTGTTAGGTACCTCGGCCTGAAAGGAACTTTCCTGGGAAGAACCAAGTGCGTGGAGGACGGACCGCTCAGAACAATATATAACAAACTAAAGTGGATTCGAGTTTCTGTCCAGATGCTTTGCACCACCTAGGTGCACCACCACCATCCGCAGACCTTGAGCATGGAGGACAGGATCAGCCTTCCTGACTTATCACAGAGAATGGACTACAGGTCTGTAGTCCATTCTCTCCGCATTAGTCTGCGCATTCTAGTCTGCACGTTCTCGCTTTCCCTGTTTGGATCCAGCATGCAGAGGACGGCACAGAATCTCTTGGACCCAGTCCATTGCGCACTGGTCTTGTTCGCTCCCCTCTAGAACCAACAGATAGAGGACGGAGTCTCCAGACCTTTGTGCTCGGAGGATGACACAAGGCCAACGACCAGAGCCCCAGTCCCGTCCTGAGGAGCTGCATGCTATGGCAAGTGCTACCGTGTCTACTGCTGTTAGCTGCTGCTGTTACCCAAACTGGACTGGTGTGCAGTGAGTGGCGTACAAAATTATACATGCTGTTGATGATAACTTGAGATGAGGATGGCCTGCAGTGTTATGTTAACGGGGAACATCGGTACCTTTTGCAATTGGAGGCTGCTGTTCACCCAGGAAACATAGGCACTGGGGAACAGAGGTATGGGAAACAGCGGTATCTTTCGAAATTTGAGGTAGATGTTTCCCGGGAGGAACAGCAATACCAGGGAACATCTTTTAGTTTATTTATTTATTTAATACAAGGACGGTGCATATTGACCAACAGGACAACTGTATAATATGCCAGTTAGCCAAGAGGCTAGTTTTCATCTGTAGTCCTTTGCCAGAAGTACAGAAGGCACCCTAGGGAAAGTCATAATTAAAAATCAGTACAAAATGTTTACATAATTAAAATAGCATGTTAATTTTCGACAGATAGTCCATTCATCAGGCTGACCCCGATGAATGCATCTCAGACACTAACATGTGCAGCTATCAGGTGATCTATGTGCGATGTGTGCAGGAGGTCCTGGCCTGTGGAGTCCTTCTCCCTCTCATTCACCAGCTCAGTGACCCAGATTACATCAACCAGTTTGTCATCTGGATGGTAAGTGAACACCACAGTTCCTGCGCAGATTCTGCATAGCTCCTGCGATACCATGACAACAGACTCAGAGCATGTCTTGTCCTCAGATCCGGGACTCCAGCTGTAACTATGAAGCCTTCATGAGCATACTGAAGCTGAGCGACAGAGTGGCTGAGCTGGAGGCTGTCAAAGACAAGGTTTTGGAGGAACTGCAATACCTTCGCTCCCTTGACACTGCAGGAGACGGTGTGTCTTCTCATTCAATTTTTTTTTCAATTTATTTATTTTTGTAGCACCCAAAATCGCAACAACAGTTGCCTCTAAGGGCGTTCCAAGATTTGGATGAGTAAAACATACACACAGACATATCAAAACAGGAATAAACAACATTCATGTAAGGCAGCAAATGAAACATCGTCCAGTCATCCCCTGTCCTTAGACCCTCCTTCTCAGCAAGGAAAAACTCCAAAAAACCCAGGGTCCTGGGAAAAAGAAGAAACCTCGGGGAGAATTACAGTGAAGGAGGGATCCACTCCCATGGACGGACAGGCTATAGATGTCCAGGCCTGTGGGCCAGTTCGGTATGGCCACAGCTACCCAGGTGGGAAGGAGCCGGGCGAGGAGGAGGAGCCAGGCGAGGAGGAGGAGAGGGGTTCAGCTGCCATCAGGGGTCTGAAAGAGTTACACTCCACAGGGGAGTGGGACAGGGGACAACATGTGAATAGCAATGAACGAGCTACAGATGAGAACATAGTAAGGGATGCTGATGAGAAAATAGGAGGAAACAGAAGATAGTGCTCAGGTTGCCACACTTCCCCCAGCTTGTTATCTCCTGCGGCAGCTTATCTTAGTAACATCAACTAAGTAACCTGGTCATAAGATATTCTGAAGAGGAAGGTTTTAAGCCTGGTCTTAAATAAAGAGACTGTGGGTGCCTGTTTAACATCAACAGGGAGTTGATTCCATAACACAGGAGCTTGGTAACTGAAGGCTCTCCCCCCCACTGTACTTTTAGACACTCTAGGAACCACTAATAATCCTGCATTCTGAGAGCGAAGTGCTCTATTTGGCTGATAGGGGACAATGGCATCCTGAAGATATGATGGGGCGATATTGTTTAAGGCTTTGTATGTCAGGAAGAGAACTTTGAATTTAATTCTAAGCTCGACAGGAAGCCAGTGAAGTGATTTTAACACAGGACTGATGTGATCACGTCTTTTAGTTCCTGTTAGGACTCTGGCCGCTGCATTTTGGACCAACTGGAAGCTTCTTAAAGTACCTTTAGCGTAGACGGTGAGCAGAGAATTACAGTAATCTAGTCTGGATGTAACAAATGCATGGATACGTTTTTCAGCATCATTTTTAGGCAAAATATTTCTGATTTGAGTTATGAGCTGTGAATGAGAGATTTTGGTCAAATACGACTCCAAGGTTTTTTACAGTAGAGCTAGAGGCTATACTCACATTGTCAAGTGAGATTATCTGGTCGGACAGAGAATCTCTCTGACCTTTAGGACCGACAACAATGACCTCTGTTTTTTCAGGGTTTAAGAGCAGGTAATTCAGGGTCATCCAGGTTTTGATGTCCTTCACACAGGCACTGAGCTTATCGATTTAATCAGTCTGATTTGGTTTCATTGATAAGTACAGCTGAGTGTCATCAGCATAGCAGTGGAAATTAATGCCATGTTTTCTGATAATGTTACCTAATGGCAACATATACAGAGTAAACAGGATTGGACCAAGCACAGATCCTTGTGGAACACCACAAGCTACTTTAGAGCAGGGAGAGGTGCATTGGTTTACAGTAACAAACTGGTACCTATCTGATAGATAGGATTTAAACCATTTGAGGGCGGTCCCTCTGACACCTATGTCACATTCTAACCTGTGCAGTAGAATGTTGTGATCAATGGTGTCAAATGCTGCACTGAGGTCCAGTAGGACCAGGACTGAAGCCAGTCCGTTATTAGCAGCTAGTAGCAAATCATTTGTCACTTTAAGCAGAGCAGTTTCTGTGCTGTGGTGAGCTCTGAAACCAGACTGAAATTTTTCATGTAAATTATTGTCCTGCAGATGGTGACAAAGCTGTTTCACCACAACTCGTTCCAGAATCTTTGAGAGAAATGGAAGATTCAAAATAGATCTGTAGTTGGCTAGTTCATCAGGATTTAAGATAGGTTTTTTCAAAAGCGGTTTAATTACAGCATATTTAAAGGACTGAGGAACATAGCCATTTTCTAATGACATTTATTATGTTATGGATGGAACCTATTATTAGGTGGAGAGCTTCTTTGAGGAGTTTGGCTGGAATAGGGTCGAGGAAACAAGTTGATGGTTTGGACGACATGATGACTGAGGTAATCTCCGCCTCATCGACAGGAGTAAATTTGTCTAATGCTGTTAGAGGATTCATGTGGGATATTGGTGTTACTGACTGGAATTGCTGAATTTGCTTAGGGCTGATTTTTGGAGTGGCTTCGTTGATCTTGTCTCTAATGGTTGTAATTTTGTAATCGAAGAATTCAAGAAAGTCATCACAACTGAACTTCGAAGGGAGAAGAGACTCGGGGGCAGTGTGTGAGTTTGTCAGCCTGGCTACAGTGCTGAACAGAAATCTGGGGTTGCTTTTGTTTACTTCTATTAGGTTTGAATAGTATCTGGTTTGCGCTTTTCGCAGAGTGGCCTTATAAGAGAGCAGGCAGAGCTTCCATGCCTTCAGAGACTGCTCGGAGCGCGAGCGGCGCCAGAGCTTCTCTGTGCGTCTTACGTGTTGTTTGAGTGATCGCAGTTCTGGAGTATACCAAGGAGCCGGGGGTCTTGGTTTAATGCTTTTCTGTTTTAGCGGAGCTGCAACATCGAGAGCAGAGTTTAAGGTGAGCATTGTCCTATCAACAAACTGATCCATGATAATTGGATTAAAGTTGTTCTCATTGTCACGTGGCATATCATTTAATACTGGCTCAATTATTTCTTCGGCTACTGATTTTTCTGATATTGTTCTTTTCATTATAGTTTTCTCCTGCCGAGCTGGATAGTCTTTTAGTACGAATTGAAAGATAATTAAAAATGGTCAGAGAGTATAGGGTTTTGAGTAATTACAATTAAATCATTAATCTCAATACCATAAGTTAGGACGAGATCAAGAGTGTGATTGTGACAGTGAGTCGGCTTGTTCACACTCTGGGTAAAACCGACCCCATCCAGGAGAGCACCAAAAGCACTGCTGAGGCACTCACTGCTGTTATCAACATGAATGTTGAAATCTCCAACTATAACAATCCTTTCCCATTCCAAAACTAGACTTGAAATAAAGTCAGAAAACTCTGTCAGAAACTCGGCATATGGACCAGGAGGTCGGTAGATTGTTATGAATATAACAGCTTTTTGGTTTTTCCAGTTGGTGCACGTAATAGATAGTGCGAGGCTTTCAAAGGAGCGGAATGTATAATTAGATTTGAGGCTGAGAATTAGGCTGGAGTGAGAAATGACGGCCACACCGCCACCTCGACCTGTGCTCCTGGCACTTTGAAAGTTCATGTGACTTGGAGGTGTAGATTCATTTAATCTAACATAATCATTTTCCTGAAGCCATGTTTCAGTTAAAGCTAGAAGATCAATATTAAAGTCGCCAATTAATTCTTTTATTAAAAGAGATTTAGAGGAGAGGGACCTGATATTTAGCAGTCCACATTTTACACACTTATCATTTTGTTTATTTGCGACACATGTATTTATTTTTATTAAGTTATGAGATTTGACGCCTTTCCTATCAGAGTTTAGTTGAGTTTTATTTGTGCTTTTTACACGCTTAATTTGTTTATTTGCGACACAATTATTTATTTTTATTAAGTTAGGATATCTGATGCCTTTCCTATCAGAGTTTAGTTGAGTTTTATTTGTGCTTTTTATACATTTATTTTGTTTATTTGCGACGCATGTATTTATTTTTATTAAGTTAGGAGATCTGATGCCTTTCCTATCAGAGTTTAGCTGTGTTTTATTTGTACTTTTTGTGCGTGGGACATACACAGCCTCAGCCAGTCTGGGAGAATTGTTCATGCAGGGTGGCTCAGAGGAGGCCCCTGTACGTCGGACACACACAGTCTCAGCCTGTTTGGAGCTGTTCTCGCTAACAGAGCAGTGCTTCACTAGTCTACTCTGCTCCCTAGCGTCACTGACACACTCTGAGCTATTTTGTGTGCTAGTCTTACCTGTTGGTCATCTAAGGCTAGCGATCATATTCTGAGCTAAGAGGGAGGAGCCAGCTGCTGTGGGATGGATGCCGTCGCTACGTATAAGCCTGGGCTTCCCCTCAAATGCCCTCCAGTTGTCTATGAAGATGACACCATTCTGTGGGCACCAATTGGACAACCACTGGTTGACAGCTGAAAAGCGGCTGAACATTTCACAATTGGCATAATTTGGAAGGGGGCCAGAGAAATACACGGACTCCGACATCGACTTAGCCAATTCACAAACTGCCGCTATCTGCAACTTCACCACCTCTGACTGACCGCGCCGAGTATCGTTACCCCCCGCGTGAATAACAATCCGGCGGTACCTGTTCTTCTCTTTAAAAGCCTCAGATTCCCCTCGATGTCACCCAGTCTGGCTCCAGGGTAACACCGTGTGGAAGCTGCAGGCAGTTCCACGTCCCTGACTATGGAGCTCCCTAGACTAGAGTGTCCCGCGTCCAGCTCAGGGGGGCGAACGTGTTCTGGACGGGAAGCTCGCTACTCTCAGCCCTATGTCCCTGGTCTCCTGCAGTCCTACACTCAGCTATGTGTCCCTGATCTGCAGTCCTAGTCTTAGCCCTGCGCCTGCGTCCAACTGTCACAAACCTGTCCTGGTCTGGTCCCGGCTGCATGGGATGCGCCGGGGGGCTGCTCTCGCTAGCTGCGCTCATGCTAATGCGGCCCGGGGTCCCTGCTACTGCCTGACTATAACTCGGCTTCAGCGCCTCCAATGAGCGGATCCGCGTTTCTAACTCTGTAACCCTGGCCTCGAGGACTGCCACTACGCTGCACTTAGCGCAACTATCCCTGTCACTATCAAATAAGCCAGGGTTCTCACTCCACATGTGGCAACTAGAACAGGAAAGGGGGGCGAGAGTTTTAGCCATGATGCTAGTCGGCTAGGCTAGATCAGGCTGAAACTACAAGCTGAAAGCACAGAGAGAGAGGCTTAGACCACGAATTACGGAGCACTAGATGCTGAATAAACTTCGATGGTTTGACGAAGTACTCAGGCACTAGTTTAGATGTTGGATTCGTGGATTAACAGATTCAGTAGAGAGACGCTAGTAACACTGCTCGCAAAACAGAATTCACTCACCGGAAATGATGTCACCGACAATCCACAATCCTCATGCATTTTGCTTATTCTCTGAAAGGAATATGTTTTTTTACAGTTTGTCAAAAACAATGCTAGTGTACTTTAAAGCTACCTGTAAGTTTACTCAATATCTGTTTATCAGTAGCATAGAAACCCCTCCTCCTTCCTCACATGACCTGCAGATAGAACACACATCAATGATGCATTAATTAATGGCTGCAAGTGTTGGGCTTTAGATGGTGAGAATTCTGTCCTAAATAGTTTATTGTACCTTGTCACTTCTGACTGTAAATATCATACCTTTGTCCATGACTCTAAAAGTTTTTAAAATTTTTGTCATTGTTTAACAATAATTAAAGCATGGGCTCTCAAATATGTTCTTCTAAATATGTGCTCTTCTATTGCTTAGACATCAATGTCATCAAGAACCAGATCAACAGCCTGCTGTTTGTGAAGAAAGTCTGTGAGAGCCGCATCCAGAGGCTGCACTCTGGAAAGGTAAAAGCTCATAATAGGGAACAGGAGTTTGGTAGATTATTATGGGATAAAAACACTTTTGGTTTCTCAATTGTAGAGGCTGTTAAAGTAGCAAAACAGAAATTACTGCCACAGCCCATGGCTAGGTGGAATATACTTCCATAATTATCTTCCTGAATCCATGTTTCATTTAGAGCTAGAATATCTATGTTTTAGTGACGAGTTATTTCATTTATTAAAAGGAATTTGTGGAAAATTGCCCTAAAGTTGAGTAGTCCTCATTTTATGTACTTATTTGTTTGTTAACAAATAAGCAATCCTGATCAAAATCACAAACTATCTGTGGTACTACAGGCAAATCTTTTTTTATTTAGTTCAAACAGAAAGGGGCTATTCAGAAAACCTAAATATTGCATCCATATATGTCCTTAAAAGTCAAGACCTTTGCTCACTGAAATCAATTGGGAAAAGGCGGTACACCACTGAATAGTTGAATCTGATTAAAGAGTGATCCTCAGATACATTTGTTTCTTTTCTGTCCCTGACTGCTGTAGGAGGTTGATGCATTGAAGTTGGCAGCCAACTTTGGAAAGCTATGTGTCATTCCTCTGGATCACATATTAGTCCACAACATAGCACTGCAGTTCTTTATGGGTAAGTAGTCCTATTAATGCATTAGTCTTATGGTGAGAAACTACAGTGTCAGTATGATTGGAGTCAACAAAATTAATTTGCACATTAAGATGTTTTATTATTTCACTGAATCAGTCTGCATACTCAATGTCCTTGTGACGTTTTTGGTCAGTTGACTAACAACTTCACTCTAATGGTAAGGTAAGGTAACTTTTATTTATATAGGCTTTACACAGACACATGTCCCCAAAGACACTTTACACAGCATTTTACAGAGCATTCTTCATTCACTCCATACCTGGTGGTGGTAAACTACTGTTGTAGCCACAGCTGCCCTGGGACAGACTGACAGAGGCACGGCTGCCAAGCCAACCGGTGCCACCACCGACCACCACCATCACTCAAGCACACAACTTTCACACCTACAGTGCATGTTTTGGGTTGATTGGCTAATCATCATATGCTCCAAAATAATTCCACAAATGACTTGAAATTGACATAAAAATAGATCAAAACATCAGCAACTGCTGCGAGGCTAAATAGGACTTATATCTGTCGCATGGGTCTAATATTCCAATCCATACGCCTAGTCTTTTGATTGTATTATATGATAAGACTATCGATTTTTCTTTCCAACCACACTTGTTGGCTGTGAGAAACCCAACCATATGAATTATGAGAATCCAAGCTGTTGGCTGTTGCACATGTATCCAATTTAACTTTAATGTACAGATGCCACTAAAAGTGCCAAAATTGTAGAGACGAGTATTGTTGTCAGTGGTTCAATTCTCTGCTGATGATATATAAGAATACACTACCATTCAAGTTACCTGTAAGTAATTACTCTGAGAATACATGGTGGCAACCTTAATTATGTAGCTTTCACAAAGTCTTTTCTAGCTTTTGTGGTTCTGTTGTCACACATTTGAGATAAGTATAACATCAGATGTGGTTACTGATTGTACCTTTATATTTACACTATATCCCACGGCAGTTGTTCTACATTGTCTAAAATTCAGTATTTGAGTATATTTGAATACCCAGATGACAGACCATGTTACGACCCAGCTCTGCTAGGGACCGCGGAAGTAACAAAATAACCAAGATGTAAAATGGAATAAATAAGGTAATTTAATTAAAAGGAATGTGCAAGGTAAATTAAACAGAACAGGCTAAAATATGTACATAAAATAACCTAAACTAAGAAAAAGAACAGGATAAGTTGTGCCAAAAACGAGTCACGTGGGCTCACACACAAAAAACAAACAAACAAGTGATTAAACTAAGGGACGGAAACAAAACTAAATCACAAGTGTCCCAAAGTAAAATCACATAAACCCACAAACAGAATCAAGTGACAAAACAAAAAGGCACAAAACTGAACTAAACTAACCAAGTGTCTCAACACACACAAGGTCAGGTACTAGTACAAACAAAGTGACTGACAGAAAGAGACACAAACACAAAATGGCAGACTGGCCACAAAGGCCAGCCGCCCCAAACAGGTGACAGGAATCTTCTTAAATAGGGGGGGGAGGCTGGAGGTGAGGTGGGAGTGGCTGAGAGTTGAAGTTCCCACCAATCAGGGACCAGGGCCCTCCCAGCAGGAATCCAAATGACAAAACAAGAAATTAAAGCACACAACACAAATCAAAGAACTGGAGGCCTGGGGCCGTAACAGATCATGAGAATACATAGATTTATATTATGTTAGTGTTGTGGAAATAATTTTTTTGCAATAATCAGATTTGGACAGATATGGACAGGACAGCCGTTGGCAGCCCTGGCATATGACTGCCAGCCTACCCGCATCCCAAGGAAGTCTCTCCTTTCTTTCTCCAATCATCATCAGAGTCTCTGAGCTTGCAGTAGTTATACCAGAATGCTAAAGCATCATATATTTCAAAATGAATGGGTTGGTCCCATGGTGAGGTGTGACCAGGTAGCCCCTGATAACAATCATGAATTGGTTTGGCCTCAGGATTAACATATGGAATTAAAACAAGATGGTGGTACATTTCAAGGGAGAGAGATCTTAAAGACTGCTCATTCATCTGGTTGCATCTGTCTGTAAATACTATTGACATACCTGAGGAGATTAACAAAGATGGAACTATAAGGTGTGACATGAAAGGTTTTCTAGAATGTCTACAAAACAAAAGTATTCAAAGATAAAATAAAACCCAATTTATTTTTCATTTTTCATTTATTTCTTCATTAGATTTTAAATTGATATTGATCTTAAACAAAAGACAAAAGTCTCTGTGTTGAAAAGTGTGGTGCTGCTTCCTGCTTGCCCTTTTATGGCATGTTGTCGTAAAAAAATCATCACAACAAAGCTCGGACCCTACTATGGATAGTTGCAGGTTAATATTTTTCAATATCTATTCTATCCATAATATTTTTCAAAATACTTCAGAATACTTAGAGGCAAAAGGGCTTCCTGTTCTTTTGAAGAGCCACAATTGTAGCTGTTTTCCCATCACTAGAAGGAATCCTTAGCATAGTTTTATGTACATGTGTTGCAGACTTCATGCAGGCAGCTGGGGCCCAGGCCGAGTTGTTCTTCTGGCTCACGGTGGAGGGATACAGGGTGACCGCACAGCAGCAGCTGGAGGCCATGCAGCTGTGGAGTCGAGATGGAAGGAAGCAGCCTGCCACCACCAAGGGCCTTCTAAAGGCTGCAGCGCTGGGCGTCTTTGAGCAGTACCTGTCTGAGAAGGTATGTCCACTCCACCCACTCTCCTCTCTCTTTGAGCTAGGAACAGCACATCTGCAAAATGACCTCTGGCTTTATATTCCACAGGCATCTCCAAGGGTACAAGTGGATGAAATGTCAATCACTAAACTTGGAGAGAAACTGCAGAAGGACGAGCCCACTCCAGAGATCTTTGATGACATCCAGAGAAAGGTGGCATTTGTGATGTTTTTACATCTTTCCCCATACCACTTTTTCTGTACCTGATAAGAAGGTTATCTCATAAATACCCATCTGTGCATCATGTGCAAACTGCTCTATGTGCTTTTGAATTTCTTATTGGCAGTGTTGATAAGTAACTAAATGCATGTACCAAAAATAAATTTTCACTTGGTGGTATTGAGAATACAGTTTCCTGAAATCAAAGGAATACATTATGGCACGCAATGTGGTACACAATTTAAGCTTTTATCTTATTGCTTATTGGGGTCAAAATAAGTATTTTAACTGCAATAGAAATATATAATAGAACAATTGTAAAATATCCATATTTGACAGACCCCTTTCTCTGCTATGTGTTGGACAGGTGTATGACATGATGCTCCGGGATGAGCGTTTCTACCCCTCCTTCAAACAGAGCCCCCTGTATGTGCGCATGTTGGCAGAGCTGGACATGCTGAAGGAACCCAGCTACAGGGGCTCAGACGATGGGGAGGGCGAGTCTTATAATGGCTCTCCCACTGGAAGTCTCAACCTGGTATGGCCAGCATTTCAGCAGCAGAGCACCATTATGAAACTGACAAATGTTCCCTACATTTTGTGTTTTAGTCTCTGGATGAACTGTCCAATTCCTGCCATGATGAGTCTATGCATCTCCACGCCTTTATCTCAGACACAGGTGCATAAACACTTGTGCATACACACCTGTATTCAGTCCTGATTGTGCAGTCACACCCTGGGAAGACTGCACCCACCCCTAGAGCAGACAGCACTCACATGTCTGCCACACACAGCGTCTCATATTCTTTTACCGTCTCATTCCACCATTTCATTGCTTTCATATCCTTTTGTTTTTTTCCTCCTTTTCTTTTTGCTTCTTTTGCATTTCACTTCCCTTATCTGTACTGTTCCTTTTGTGTGCTGTGACTATCTCCATGCAATGTCTCCCTCTGTCCCCATGTCCTTGTGTCTTCTTTATTCCCTGCTGCTTTCGGTTCCATCTGTGTGCTGCATGTGTATGGCTGTATTGAGAATGTAGTAGCTGATGCTTTTGTCCCGGGCCTCTGGGCTGCCACAGGAGTGTGCAATGACCATGGTAAGACCTATGCGCTGTACGCCATCACAGTCTTCAGGCGCAATGTGGATGGTAGTGAGGACTGCTGGAAGACATACCGCCGCTACTCAGACTTCCACGACTTTCACATGAGGATCCTAGAGCAGGTAGGGGTTGTGCTACTTAGTACAGACCCCCACCCTCTGTACATCGGCTGATACTCTTCTCTTCTTCTTTTGCCAGTTTGAAAATTTAGCATCCATCTTAAGACTTCCAGGCAAAAAGACCTTCAACAACATGGACCGAGAATTCTTGGAAAAGAGGAAAAAAGACCTCAATGCATACTTGCAGGTAGAAGGCTGGTCTGTGTACTTTAGCCCTTGTACTAGTACAGCTTTTGACTCATTCGAGCTGTACTTTACAGTTGCTCCTCAACCCAGAGATGGTGAAGGCCTGTCCTGCTCTCATTCCTTATGTGTACGACTTTCTGGAAAATAAAGCCTACAGCAAGGGAAAGGGAGAGTTTGCACGCAAGGTAACTTCAATCCACCTACCCTAAACGATAGCTGATAGTTTTAATCAAAAATGAGGGCAGCATGAAGGTTTCACTCATGCCTTTTATGATGATGTATTAGAAGACATTTATAACAGAGGTAATGGAATTTTGGGACCTGATAATGTCTATAATAAGTATATTTATCTGCCAATATATTAATAAAGAGCTTAGTGAAGGACTAAAGTGGAGCCTACCCCAGCATAGAAAGCGCCACAGCTGCACTATATTCTGTTTATGTGGTTAGGGCTGCTTTGCCCTTTGCCCATGCTTTGCATGAGCGGGATGAATGATTTTATTTGTGGAAACTACCTTTCCACAAATAAAGTTTGCAGTCGACAGATTGAGCAGTGATGCAGTATGCAGCTGTTTGTAATGCATATCCAACAATTGTTTTGTTTTATCTCAAGACAAGACAGTCTTTGATAGTCAAACATTTTGCAGCACCTAGTTGTGTGTTCAGTGGAAATATTTGTCCTGTCCCTTTTAGATTGACACCTTTGTAAACCCTCTGAGAAGCTCCATGAGAAATGTGTCTAATGCTGTGAAAGCGCTGCCTGACAGTTTGGCTGAGGGCATGAACAAAGTGTCAGACAACATGGGCCGTATGTCCGAACGATTGGGCCAAGACATCAAGCAGTCTATCTTTAAGGTACAGCCCTCTTTGTTCTTCTGAGTCTCACCCTGCTCTTTGTGCTCCTGATGGTCTGTCTCTCCCTAGGTACCTCCGCTCCTCCCAAAACCTGAGCTGGACCCAGAGCATTGCCGCGTGTCAGCGCAGCTGGATGACAACGTGAGTGATGTCTTGGTGGGATTTTTGTTGTGCATAGCTGAAGTCTCCAGTGCGTGGGGCAAATGTGGATTAATGGCAATATATAATATATATATAGAAGGAGCTTTCTCTATGTTTTCTCTTGAGGCAACAAAATCTAGAAATTATCCCAAATGAATGTCATAAATTCCAAATAATTACTACAACACTTTAAGCATAAATGACAACATGGATGTACTTTATTGAGGCAAGTAACTGCACAGTTCCTCTGCACAACAGCCCAGACTACAGGCACGAGGCGTGGAGCAGCAGCAGATAGGTGATTCAGAGCTGGTCGAACTGCATGACCATCTCGGACATTTTTCTGCTTTTGTCACTGGTTTTGAGCTACTACACATTGTGGCCACTGCTCCTGGGCTTGACATATGCCCTCTAGTGTAATTCGGAATTACTAAACGTTGAGAAACCGAAGGAGATCTAAGGGACTTGGACATCAAACATCCTTTTTGTCACTATAGGGACATGCTTTATACATTTCAAGCACAAAGTGGTGTTCTTCAGGGCATATATCATGCGTCTCTGTGTCTCTGTCTTGATGTACACCCTGCTTTAAGGTAGAGTGTCTCGGCTCTCCCTCTTCTTTTGATATGACTAAATGAGTGACCTCCTGAATCACCACATAATGGTGATAATACTTGGTGAAAGTTGGACTTGTGTGTGTGTTTTCCATGTTACTCTTGCTCATAATGACTTGGACATCATAAGCCCAAGTCTGAGGCACTGTACTGATGGTTAGACCTCATGCATGTAGGTGGATGACAACATCCCACTGAGGGTCATGCTGTTGCTCATGGATGAGGTGTTCGATCTGAAGGAGAAGAACCAGTGGCTGCGGAGGAACATCAAGAACCTGCTGCAGCAGCTGATCAGGGCCACCTATGGAGACACCATCAACAGGTCACTGCTCCTCAGCTGTGTGTGTGCTATGGATCAGTCTTAACCTTTCTCTTTTGGGCTATAGGAAAATAGTGGATCATGTCGACTATATGACATCGCCGGAGCAGGTGGCCGACTATGTGAAAAAGTTCAGGTAAAAACATATAGAGTCATACATTTGCAACATTAGCAACATTAGCCTATACTGAGCACCAGTGTGACACAGGGACTCGTACTGGCCAAATGGGATCTTGGCTGAAACTCCTCCACGCAGGGACAAGAGTGTCCAGATGAGGACTCGAGTAGCAGCCAAAACCAGTCTGCTGGGTATCATGCCAGGTATGGGTACACTTGTCCTCCCTCTGTTTGAGTTCTCATATGAACATTTGTTCAGATAACATGATGAAGATACCCCAGTGTAACTCCAAAGGCATCTCCATGTTTCATCCATCCATCCATCTTCTTCCGCTTATCTGGGGCCGGGTCATGGGGGCGGCAGTCTAAGCAGGGGCTCCCAAGCTTCTTTCTCCCCAGCCACTTCCTCCAGCTCCTCCGGACGGACCCCGAGGCGTTCCCAGGCCAGCCGAGAGACATAGTCTCTCCAGCGTGTCCTGGGTCTTCCCCGGGGCCTCCTACCGGTGGGACATGCCTGGAACACCTCTCGAGGGAGGCGTCCAGGAGGCATCCGGACCAGATGCCCGAGCCACCTCAACTGGCTCCTCTCGACGTGGAGGAGCAGCGACTCTACTCCGAGCTCCTCCCGTGTGACCGAGCTCCTCAACCTATCTCTAAGGGTGCGCCCGGCCACTCTGCGAAGGAAACTCATTTCGGCCGCTTGTATCCGCGATCTCGTTCTTTCCCAGAGCTCATGACCATAGGTGAGGGGAGGAACGTAAATTGACCGGTAAATCGACCCTCTTCACCACAACGGTCCGATACAGCGACCGCATCACTGCCGACGCCGCACTGATCCGCCTGTCAATCTCACGCTCCATCCTCCCCTCACTCGTGAACAAGACCCCGAGATACTTGAACTCCTCCACTTGAGGCAGAGACTCTCCACCCACCCGGAGAGGGCAATCCACCTTTTTTCAGTTGAGAACCATGGCCTCAGATTCGGAACAGCTGATTCTCATCCCGGCCTCTTCACACTCGGCTGCAAACCGCCCCAGTGCACGCTGCAGGTCCTGGTTCGATGGACCCAACAGGACAACATCGTCCGCAAAAAGCAGAGATGAAATCCTGTGGTCACCGAACTGGATCCCCTCCGGCCCCTGACTGCGCCTAGAAATTCTGTCCATAAATACAATGAACAGAACCGGCGACAAAGGGCAGCCCTGGCGGAGTCCAACATGCACTGGGAACAAGTCTGACTTACTGCCGGCAATGCGAACACAGCTCCTGCTCCGGTCATACAGGGACCGGACAGCCCTTAGCAAAAGGCCCCGGACCCCATACTCCCGGAGCACCCCCCAAAGGGCACCACGAGGGACACGGTCGAATGCCTTCTCCAGGTCCACAAAGCACATGTGGACTGGTTGGGCAAACTCCCATGAACCCTCGAGCACCCGATGGAGGGTGTAGAGCTGGTCCAGTGTTCCACGACCAGGCCGAAAACCACACTGCTCCTCTTGGATCCGAGGTTCGACTATCAGCCGGACTCTCCTCTCCAGTACCCTGGCATAGACTTTACCGCGGAGGCTGAGGAGTGTGATTCCCCTGTAGTTGGAACACACCCTCTGGTCCCCCTTCTTATACAGAGGGATCACCACCCAGGTCTGCCAGTCCAAAGGTACTGTTCCCGACCGCCACGCGATGTTGCAGAGGCGTGTCAGCCAAGACAGCCCCACAACACCCAGCGACTTAAGGAACTCAGGACGGATCTCAGCCACCCTCGGAGCCTTGCCACCGAGGAGCTTTCCAATCACCTCAGTAACTTCGGCCAGGGTGATGGATGAGTCCACCTCTGGGTCCCCAGCCTCGGCCTCCTCTTCGGAGGATGTGATGGTGGGATTGAGGAGATCCCCAAAGTATTCCTTCCACCGCCTGACAACATCCCCAGTCGAGGTCAGCAGCTCTCCCCCCACACTGTAAACAGTGTTGGTGAAGCACTGCTTCCCCCTCCTGAGGCGCTGGACGGTTTGCCAGAATTTCCTTGGGGCCGTCCGATAGTCCTCCTCCATGGCCTCGCCAAACTCCTCCCAGACCTGAGTTTTTGCCTCTGCAACCGCCCGGGCTGCAGCACGCTTGGCCTGCCGGTACCTGTCAGCTGCCTCAGGAGTCCCCCGAGCCAGCAAGGCCCGGTAGGACTCCTTCTTCAGCTTGACGGCATCCCTTACTTCCAGTGTCCACCACCGGGCCTAGGGAGTCCTGGTGCCACATGCACTGATGGACCCCCTTGTGCTCGAACATGGTGTTCATTATGGACAAACTGTGACTAGCACAGAAGTCCAATAACAGAACACCACTCGGGTTCAGGCCGTTCCTCCCAATCACCCCCTCTCTAAGTGTCACTGTCGTTGCCCATGTGGCCGTTGAAGTCCCCCAGTAGAACAACGGAGTCCCCGGTTGGTGCACTGTCCAGTACCCCTCCCAGAGACTCCAAGAAGGCCGGGTACTCTGCACTGCTGTTCGGCCCGTAGACCGACACCACAGTGAGAGACCTGTCCCCGACCCGAAGGCGCAGGGACGCGACCCTCTCGTTCACCGGGGTGAACTCCAACACACAGCGGCTGAGCTGTGGGGCGATGAGCGGGCCCACACCAGCTCGCTGCCGCTTCCCGCGGCCAACGCCAGAGAAATGGAGAGTCCAACCCCTCTTAAGGAGTTGGGTTCCAGAGCCCAAGCTGTGTGTGGAGGTGAGGCCGACTATATCTAGCCAGTAACGCTCAACCTCCCGCACAAGCTCATGCTCCTTCCCCCCCAGCGAGGTGACATTCCATGTCCCCAGAGCTAGTCTTCATGTCTGGAGATCCGGTCCCCGAGGCCCCCGCGTTCGACCGCTGCCCAGATCTCTCCGCACCCGACCCCTATGGCTCCTCTCGTGGGTGGTGGGCCCACCAGAGGGCGGCCCCACGTCGCTCCTTTGGGCTGGGCCCAGTCGGGCTCCGTGAGGAAAGGCCCGGCCACCAGGCGCACGCCGGCGTGCACCCACCCCAGGCCTGGCTCCGGGGTGGGGCCCCGGTGTCGCCATTCCGGGCGACGTAACCGGCCTCTGAATTTTGCTCATCATAAGGATCTTCTGAACATCTCCATGTTTCATGTTTCTAAATTGAAACTTTTTGACTAATGTTTTCTTCTTTAGTGGGTTTAAACGCTAAGTCATGCATGTTTTGTTCTTTTGGTCTTTGTTTTTGTCTGTAAACATTTTCTAGTTAGAATGGGTTGCATATACACATGATAGATAAGCATAAGTTAAATTGCCTATACTTGAATACAGGATCAAAACTGTTTGAATTTGACAAGGTGAAAAATTATTATTATTTCAATCCTCCTTTCATCTTTGTAGCAGCTGATTATAAAAGAATGAGAACTTTGCATATCAATTTCTTGGAATAGGTGCGTTGGAGGATGCGGAGCAGCCCGAGAACAGAGGAGAATCCCACACTGTTTTAGTTGCAAATTTTATTAGGACATCAAGACCGTTTCAGCACTAGGCCTTCATCAGGGTAAAAATTGTCCTAATAAAATTTACAATTTGCAAGTAAGATGGTGTGTGGGATTCATCTTTGTAGCTGCTGGAATTCTGACGTTTGAGGCCCTTAAAAGGACATATTTTATAAGGATTGGACTCGCTACCCTCTGGGAAAGATGCGCATAAACTATAAGCCCTGTGTGATATTTAAAGGACACACACAGAGAAATTGTAGGCCCAGGCTATATAATAAAAAGACTGCTTTGGAAAGACCAAAGGGGCCACAAGATAGGTTAACCTGTTAAACTTCTATCCTTGCACATGTTACAGCTCACTGACAAACATGGACTTTACATGATGAAAAAGATTATATTACTTGGTATTTTTATTTAACGTGTAGCAGCTCAGCTGGTGCAGAATCCTCTGTTTAAAGTTAGGCTACATGATTGATATGGGTCCAATTAGACCTATAGGAAATATCCCTTGTGGACTTCCATTGCACAGAACACCTGCTCTTTGTTCACACCTGGCTGCCCAATTCTCTCCAAAATGCAATTCGCCTGTGCCGCGTTTAGTGTGAATGTAGTTTAATACCCTGGAATATAGCACCTTGCATACCGTTTGAGTTGTTCCTCCCTCTGCTATTTTAGAATATTCCACACAATATTCCGTTCAACCAGAAATCCCTGGATACACAGTTCAAACATTGTAAATTTTTGCCTGCAAACCAGATATCCTTCTTTTTGATAACCCCGATGAGGTCACCCAATATATATAACATATATATGTTCTTGTTTATGAGAAGTTCAGCACTGCAATTAAGTGACACCTCCCAGGATAACATTGATGTCATTGTTTCAGATGAGCTGAAGCACATCATCGGGGCAGATACCACACGGAAGGGCATCCTGAGGGTCTTTGACATGTTCCAGTACCAGCCCATGAACCGCAGACTGGTCTATGTCTTCCTGGAGGGCTTTTTAGAGACCATGTTTCCCCAGTACAGGTTCCCTGAGGTGTTTGTAAAACTGCACTCCCGCTCACCTCGCATCCACAGATACAGTCAAAAAATGAAGCCCTGCGCTCTCAAGAGGTGACAGGAGCAGCCCAGTGACAGGAGCATGCTCAGTGACATATGGCCCTGTGAGCTCTCACATGGGGACTGATGCACCTGACTTGGAGGTTAGCGGGTAAAATGAGAGGACTGCAGCACCAAACTTAAAATCATGGATTTGTGAAGACAGATGTCCCTGCTTTTAGGCTATGTGGAGCTGAACAGTGCTGCTGCTTCTACTCCTGGCTCTTAAAAGCCGTGGAAGGTTATATTTGAAACACTCTCCTGCCTTACCTTCCTACTCCTGTCCATGTTCTGAACCTTAGAACCAAATATGTCAGTAGCACTGATCAAAGGTTCAAATGTTACTGAAGTATTTAGGTGAACATTTGCTGTTTGCAAGTTCTATCTAGAGTTTAGAACCTCAGCGTGAAGACTGAGCTTAGAATGTCCTCTCTGCGATTGAGATGTGTGCTTGAGTGTGTGTCCTCTCTGCGATTGATGTGTGTGCCTGTGTGTGTGTCCTCTATGCCATTGAGATGTGTGCCTGTGTGTGTGTGTCCTCTCTGCGATTGAGGTGTGTACCTGTGTGTGTGTCCTTTCTGCAATTGAGATGTGTGTCTGTTTGTGTGTCCTCTCTGCGATTGAGGTGTGTGTCTGTTTGTGTGTCCTCTCTGCGATTGATATGTGTGCAGGAGTGTTCCCTGAGTGAAGAAGACATCTGAACGTGTATTTTAATGGCTTTTATTTTTCACTTTGTGCAATATTTTTCTATATGACTACATTGCATGTGCATTAAAGCATATATTTGAATATTTGAATAAATCCTTGTAGACCTTTTAAAAGTTTAGAAACAAATAATTTCTTAATACCAGAAATTCGACAATACATCATTTGTTTGATTTGAGATTAGGTTAAACATTTGGCATTTTTGATAAAGTCAAAATTCAGAGTTTAGGTACCCTGGAAATTGTTGCTTATTTTAGTTATTTTATTAATATGTTAAATGTTTTATGGTTTATTCATTTTGCCTCCAGCCACCTCCATTGCATAATTAGGAGCATTCTGAGGACAGATCATTTTAAAGGGTCTATAGGGTTTTCTGTTATAATACAACATTCCTTTGGTATGGCTAAAGACTCCAGGCGGCCAGCCGCTGCTGTGTGTTGCCCTGTTGCAGCTCTTTAACTACAGGGCAGTGTCACTTTCTCTGGGCATTAAGAGATTTGCAGAATGCCCATGTCCTCCAATCAGCCAGTGAGCACTTATTGATGACAGTTGTACATCTCTGTACATATCTGTGTACAGTTTCTGTGTGTGTGCCTAAATGTATTGTCTATTCTATTTTCTTATTTTTCTTTAACCAAAAAAAGTTAATGTCGTCACATCATTTTATGTGACTGAAAATTACTTATGGGTGTTTTTTTTTTGCCTCATGCTTCTGATTACTGTGAGCAGCAGCATCATACTAATAAAGTTACTAGAGAGCTGCTGTGTGGCTACATGTGACAACGTGTGTTTGACAAATACCTGAACACTATGGTGCACAATGAACAAGAATCTGCTTTCACTTCTGCTACCTCTGAATGTTTATTTATTTGATTGGGACAGAGCATGCTAACGGACAAACATGACAGAACATGATTTTAAACACACTGGATTGTAGCCTAAAGCATCCATTGTTCCAAAAGGGCTGGGGTCACAGGGGGCCGAACAATAAAATATTGCACACTCCACTCATTGCACAGTTCCCATTATTGCACAATCCAAAATATATTACAGTCCAGTCATTGCACAGTTCCCATTTTTGTTTGAACACACATTCAATCAATATTTTGCCTATACATACAAATCTGTGTCCATAGAAGATTTTTCAGTTGATTTAAAAGAGCTGTACGTAGAGCATTCTCTCAGTGTGAGTGGAAGACTATTCTCTCAGATTCCCACCTTGGACAGATAATACATTCTGACCAAAGGTCTGTGAGGTATGACCTGGTGATGGCTCCTGTGGTCCTTTCTGAATTATCTTGTTTACTCCTTTAACGGTGGTGGTGCAAGGGCATGTAGGACCTTATAAATTAGACAAGCTCTTTTAAGGATGACCACTATGCTTTTTCAGAATGTGACAGTGGTGCTGGGAAATTTATTTATTTTTTAAGACCTCTTTTATTGACGTTTTCAATGGTTTTAAGTGGTGTGGGGCAGACAAGAGACCACGTGGTTAAACAATAATCTATGTATGAAATAATCATAGAGTAGAAATAAGTTTTAGCAGCATTCATGTTTAAGTTGGTCATGATGTGACAACAGTTCTACACCATGAACCAGGGCTCTACGCTAACTTTTTTTTTCAGGAGCACACGTTCCCCTAAGTTAAAAATTTTAGGAGCACAGAAAAAAAAGCGGGGGCACAAGTAGCCTTTCGTTTTGAACAATTATTAGTGTAGAACTTGCACACACCAACACCAACACTGAATAAATTTAATACAAAAAAAAGAAAAGAATTATGACTGTCCGAAAGCCTATGCACCTGACACTGACGTTTACAGAGTCCCCGCGAATGCCCCATCACGCGCGCAGCGCGTGCACATCCAAGCAGCGCTGCGCTCTTAATTGATTCTTTTCTGCTCCGCTCCGACGCAGAAGTGAGCGAAAAAGGACCGTTTTCATTTGTTCTGTGTGCGTTATTTGAAGTCCAAGTAAGTTTGTAACGAAGTTTAATCTGTATTATTACTGTTTGAGTGTGTTTTTAGGAATTTATTTCGCTAAAATCGGGTTTGTTCCACGTGGACTTTCCCCCCTTAATTAGGGCCTCTCTGTGATAGTCAGACTTATTCTTTTGCACTGTTTACCCTCATTTACATTCTGTTATCTATGTTTATTGCCTGTTCTCTCTGTATACATGTCCTGTGTGTATTTTTACTGTATATAATTTATAATTAACCTTTATAATTGCCTTAAGTAACTTCATATTATTTGCCTTTACTGTATTTGTATTTGTTCCAGTTTAATATGATTATTTGATATACTTATTGTTAGAATATCCACTCATGACACATTTCTTGTTTTTCTGTTTGTTTCAGACCACACACACCTACACACAAATATACCATGAACCATCATAACCAACTTTTGGAATATATTCAAGTTTGAACCCATTAAAGCTGATCAAGATTCTCTAACCGGAGTCTGTCTGTAGTGTTCCCACCCAACAAAGATCCACCCCCATACTTTACACTGACTACTTTTTCTGCATGATCGCAATGTTTTTATGAATATATCTTAATTTTATCTTATTAATATTTAGACTTAAAATAAGCCAAACAAACTGTACTGCACTTGAACACTCTGTGGCCCTTTTTGGACCTTCACCCACAGTTTAAGAACCTCTTCTTTAAGAGAACTTCAATTGGCGCTTTACAGAAAACTGTTTCAAAGTGTGAAAAGTGGGTAGGATTTTTAAACCTGTATTTTCAAATTCCTAACTGGAGTCACATTCTCTGTGGTTTTAAAGTGGTTTTTAGCCTCTGCACATTTACCAAACAAAACGCACATTGTGACAAACCGATTTATTTGGCATTTTTTTAGGCAAACTTCAGCCCACATATCGCCTGCTCTGTGCCGTAGCTCTGCTCTGTGCGGACACGGACATAAAATTAATATTGGCATATTTGATGTGAGGTGGATGGACAGGTGGGATGTTTAACCTGCCCTGTGATACACACTGGTACACGAGGGTGCGCGCTGTGGACAAATGCGAGTGAAATGGGCGCACTGTAGAGCCCTGCCATGAACTACCACATACTGTTTCCTGTAAACCATTGAAGAGCTTGACTGGAGTCAACATGGACAGCAGAAGCCAAGACTTTCCTCAAGTCTAAGAAGACAGCCCTAACACAGGAACTACTATGAAACAAACTCTTTACGCACAGGCCGATGTCTGTGGAATGATGAGTCCGAAAGCCAAACTGTAGCGGATGTAGTGAGGGTTGGGTGTTTTCCAAATGTGCAGTAAGTAGTTTAACCACCCACTTCTGAGCTATTTTAGATATAACAGAAAGAATATTTATTGGCCGATAATTAGCCATGTCTGTTTTAGCACCCAATTTAAAAACTGGTGCAGCTATTTTCCTTTCAGTTGGACCAACTGAATGTTTGAGGGCAACAGGTAGAGTTCAATTTGTAAACTGGACAAAAGTTTTGATAGAAGCCATTTCGCTGCTCATCCAAACTGCTTCTTCAGTTCTGGTCAGAATGCTGGAGGACACTGACTTTTTATCTGCCTGCAAGAGGAGTTAGATACTCCAATTACTTAGAAACTTACCCTATTTGTTTACAGTTTCTGTTGTCAGCTCGCCCTATGCAAATAGACTTGGGGTGGGGTCAGATTAGCATAATCATATGCTAATAATGGGGTATTCACACCTCTGGGCCTGACCTGGCTACACCTATTTTCTTAATTTGTTTTGAGTTAGGTTTGAGAATGGAGTTATAGATGGAGACAGATGGAGCCGCTGGGGCCGCCATTTCTGTTTAAAGAAGGGTTCTCTTTTTTAACAAAGATGGCTTCTTTAACTCCATGTTCAAACCAATTCTTCTCTCTGACATCTCACCTCTGGCACCTCATCTGCACCTCACTGTCCTCAAAAGAGTGGCCCTTGGCTTTAAGGTGGAGAGGTACAGCAGAATGGGGTCCACTCTGGCTTTCTCATCTTTGCTGCTACATCCTCTTGTGTAGTGGCTGTTTTGTTTCTCCAGTGTAACGCTCACTGCAGTCTTCACTACACTGAATAGAGTAAACAACATCACTTTGTTTGTGGCTCAGAGTTTTGTCCTTAGGGTGGAAAACTAAAAAAAAAACTGCACAAAGTGATGTTGTAATTGGAGTATCTAACTCCTCCCTCTTGCAGGCAGATAAAAAGCCAGTATCCTCCAGCATTCTGACCAGTACTGAAGAACTGAACTT
The DNA here is from genome assembly GCA_030686955.1 of Odontamblyopus rebecca. NCBI lineage: Eukaryota > Metazoa > Chordata > Actinopteri > Gobiiformes > Gobiidae > Odontamblyopus > Odontamblyopus rebecca. The sequence continues at coordinate 25,875,657 of CM060669.1, forward strand.
AAACTTGCAGTTACTTTATTTCGTATATGAGTGAATCTCTGTCTGTCCATAATTAGACAAACATTGTTTCTATAACTGGTTTCTAATGTTCATCAGAGTTCTACATTCTTTGTTCAGCCACGGCAATTACAACTTTGACTGAGTACATATTTTACACTTTTATTTAGTTGATGGCTACAAAATCGAGGATCATCACTGGACAGGATTGACTCCCAGTCTACTGAATCTTTGGCCACATTTTTATTCATTGGTTCCTGGGTATAAATTAATTTATCAACCTGACCTATTGATAGTCATTAGTGACCCTTGGCCTATTATTTCCTAGAAAATAATATAAAATTGTGGTCTGAAATACTTATATACTTATATTTTGTTTGCTGATGATACTGCTCTGCACAAAATTTAGAGCAGCAGTTGAATATAGGCCTAGTTGAAAAATAACTTTCATTGATTGTTGTGATCAAACAAGTTTTGGAAAATCCATCTCACCCTCTCCATCAACGGCTCTTTAGTCCCCTCCTCCTTCCACCTCCGTAACCTTCGCATCCTCTTTGACCAGACCCTCTCTTATGAACACCATGTCAAGGACATCACCAAAACTGCCTTCTAACTAGGGCCCGATCGATATGGATTTTGTTCCGGCCGATTTGATACCGATAAAATGGAAGTTGGAGCTGCTGATGGCCGATATAATCGCAGATATATTTATTTATATATATTTATATATTTGACATAAACATTCACTGTAAATTTTCAGTTGTTTATAAACTTAGGTTTGGCTCTATTGGATTTTCAATTGAGTTTATTTAGGTGACATTTATTGTTATTTTGCCTCTTTACAATATATTTAAAGAGAGTTGGTTGGCCTAATAGGATTTTTGTGTGACATTCTAGCCTGTTAAGAAATTACTGTAAGTAAACTACCACTATTAGCTTTTAGCCGTAAATGTGTGCGCGCCGCAGTAATTAATTATCTACTAAATGCCGATAATTCACACCTCTATTCACAGCTCATTTACATATCAGTGTGTGTCCAGTAACATATATACGGCCACTATAGTCACTTTACAGTCGCTAATAGAAGAGAAAACAGCCTGTTTATGTGTGCGAGTTACAGCAGCTAACTAATAAGAAAGAACTAAAATGAGCTTCAAAACTGACACATTTCCAACACTCAGCGCTCAAACAGGCTCCTCTCAGATCACAAGTTTGCACTAAAAACTGTCCTTTCAAACAGATCTCTGTAAAAAGAATATAATCTCAGTGTTGCGCACATGGATCTATGTAAACAAACATGGATCTATGTGTTCGTATGACGTCACAGACACAGACAAATTACTTTGCAGATAAATATTGATGTGGTGCCACAGATCAGGACATTTATCTGTCTGTAAATTGGATAAAATGAGCAAAATATAGAGAGTCTGAGGCTTTATAACAAGGTATAACATGTCCACATGGGATATTGGCCCATATGGGCAATATTTTGGCCGATAGCTGATATGTCTCCAAGAGCCCATATCGGCTGATAATATCAGCCAACCGATATATCGCTCGGGCCCTACTTCTAACACCTCCAGAACATTGCTCGCCTCGTCCCATTCCTCTCCCCCTCAGTCTGCTGAAACTCTCATCCACATCCTTGTCACCTTAGGGTGACAGGCCCGAAAAATTCGGGACAGTCCTGAAATCTAAGATGTCCCGAAACCCCGAATCCGGACCCAGATGATCCCTAAAATAACATTCAAACACAATACTGAGTAGGCCTAGTTATTGTCTGATAAACATTAAAAAGTGTTGATAGAGAGGTTGAGTCGACTGCACACAGCCCCTGATGGCTTCTGGACGCTCTGTTCACAAGGCGAACATTCCCCTTGGTCACCTCCTACAACAGGGAAGAGCATCTGACTAAAGGCACAGACAAGATGCAGCAGCCACCATGTTTGGAGCCGAGGAGAGGGAAGAGGAGAGACAGTGAGGTGAGGTCAGGGGAGGCAGGCGAGGTAGTACCACAGTCAAGCTCACCCCTTTATGAGCTTTCGCTCCCTACGTGAAATAAATAAATAAACAATTACGCCTTTAAAAGTACGTCTCCATTTACAAATCCTGCCAACAACACCATGATTGTGACCCAAGGTACTCTTTGTATAACTAATAAATGCAATATAAAAAGGCCACAGATAAGAATTGTAAAAACAAGACAGAGACGTGACTTAAAAGGTGTAATTAAAATTTATTAAAAAGTCTAAAAAGTAGTCAATTTTAATTAAAAAAAAGGATTTATTCTACAACAATAAAAATGGTCAAATTGAGTTTAAAATAAAATAAAAGTTTAGAATAAAACCTTGCGGCCCCTGGGCAGAGGAACAAGTCCTGAAACAAAAATAAATGTTAAAACATAACCAAACAAGGATGACTTGAACAAAACAGAAAGTGCTACCATGCATTCACGATAAAATAACTTAAAAACCCGAAGTGCAAACTAAAAGGTATGGGCTAAATCCCTCCCAAGTACACCCCGGCCCCGGAAAGCTAAAAGCCCAGGGATGGCAACTATTAAAAAACGGGTTTATTATCAGTGCAAGTCACAAGTAATAATAAGATATTAAAATAAAACTCAGTGCAAAACCAAAAGACAAAACTCTAAACAAAAACGTTAAACAAAACAGTTAAACAAAACAGTAGCAGACCAAATGCTTATAACATATTAAAACCTCAGTTTAAAAACACCTGTCCTACCTTAAAATCACAGAGATAAGGATCTGCCACCACAGTTGACTTGCTCTAATATACAAATTAAAACCCATTAAAACCAGTTTAAAAGCTAAAATCATGTTAAAATCCTACCTGACACCAACCAGCAGAACTCGGGACTGGGGTCTTTTTTTTTTTTTTTTTTTTAACACAGGGGTTCAATTACATTCTAGTACAAGTTACATAATCAAATTAAAAACCGGGAAACCCATGTAATCATAATCAAATAGCAAATACAGAACGAAGAGAGAAAAAAAGAAAACAATAATAATAAAAAAATTAATGTACAATAATGCATAACTAAAGAAGAGAAATGGCGAATCACATGGTAGAGTTAGTTACTGTTTGCAGGGTATAGATATTTGGTGAATAGATTGTATGTTCTGATTCCTTTATTGTCCTGTAGTGTTTGGCTTTTAAGCCCCGACCTCTGCTGGCACCGGAAAGTGGTACCAGGTAGCCTAAAAAACGCAAGAGCTCCCCCTGCTGTCCGCCACAACTGCAAAGTTTGAATATAGCATTGGACCAGGTAAAGTCTATTGTGTCAAGATTCATGAATTTCCAAACAAGTGATTATTACCGAGGTAAGAGGTGGCTTTAAACCTTTGTGAGGTTGATCTACGTGGCTGTCTGTCCAGATGATCATCAGGAACATCTTCTCCAATATAAACAATTGCATCAGTGTATTTATGCCTTAGTGCAGTCAGTTTAAACAAAAGATTACAGAACATAATTCTTGCTTAAAAAAAGTTGCTGTTATCCACCTTCACTGGCAAAATAATCCATCTACTTTCATCTGAAAGACCAGTTTCTATTATATCACTATTGAATTTATTTAGTAGCAATATTAATAGCGATATTAAGAATATAAAATGAGCTATTCTGTTGTTTAATGAAAAGAAAAAGTGCTTTCCTTTTCAAATTATCTCGAATTCCCCTTACGTCCATCCCCTTTGATGTCCAAAAGAAAAAAAAAAACAAAAACAAAAAAAAAACTGTAGCTTAAATTAGTCTACACGTTTGCTTTTATATCACATATTAATAAATAAGGTACAATCAAAAGTGTAGTCTATGAAAATAATTAAAGGTTGTATCTGTTTTGTAAAACATAGTTTTAGTGCCTGATAAGTGTTTTAGAATTCATGTTCTTATGATTTACTTTTATTTAGTCTGTTGTCTGACTTCTTTACAGTTAATAATTGGTCTGGCTCCCACCAAGAAGGCCTTGATGCCTACCTGAAAAGTCCTTCTTTAAAGTTTAACAAGTCAGTTTAACTGGCCAGTCCTCCTGGTAGGGTCACAGAGACCTTTGAGACACAAAGGCCACTGAGAAAAAAAGTGTAAATGCTGCAGCAGCAACAGTTGCAACAGTTTGCTGCTGCAAAACTTGAATTTCCCTTGGGATCAGCAAAGTGTCTGCCTGTCTGCCTGGTAAATTAGTCATTAACCACAGGACATATCCCTGTGGAGGACATGAGGAATGGAACATGACTTTAGCAATAAGTGATGACCTGGATGCCTGACCACGCCCAGATCAGACCAAGGCAAGATGTCTTGAATTTGAGTAACAGCCCCTGTGTACCCTTGGGGACCCTTTGGCTGTGCTTTGTAGTTTTGCCTTCTATCTAATCTACTTTCAGTGGCCCTACGTGGGAACAAGCTCAACTGCACAGAGGTTCAGAGATCAGATTTAAAATCCTGCCTGGACTGCTTTTTGGTAAATATAACATTAAGTAGCCTGTAGCTGGAGGGGTCTGGAGGGATCAATCAAAAGACACTAGATCAGGAATGTGCAGGGGGCCAAATGTAGCCTTCAATTTTTACTGGCCCCTGGGCTTTCTGCTAAATAGTTATAACTAGCTCTATGTAAAATGCATCCATCTGTATGATCCACCAGTTTGTGGCCCCCATTGTAGCCCCCATCGGCTTTGTTTCAATTTGCACCCCTGTTAAAAATGTTTGGGGAACCCTGCACTAGATAGAACATTTTTGGGTTTTCTCATGTCAAAGCTAAAGCTAAGTGACTTCAGAATTTATATCAGAATCAGAATACGGTAAGTTGCCATAGTCAGTGAACAAAATTCATAACTAGGAACTTGCTTTGGCATTCTGGTGCAACATTTAACAAAGAATAATAATATAAAATATGATAATATAAAAGTAAGGGTATGCATTAAAGTAAGATAAGAATAAACTTTGATATATGAAAACAAAATACAGTATAGCCAAAACACAATGGGGCAAACACACATGGCTCAATCTTGGATATAAAAGTTTAGTTAATTTGACCCGGCTTCGAACCACTGTGTTCAAGACAATCTCTTGACTTCTCCATTAAAAAAAAAAAAAAACTATTATTTTGTGGCATTGTTGTGAGGGATGGTGGCCGGTTGCCTGTGTATTCCAACGTAAAGCACTTGTTGTAAAATATTGTTTTCGGCGGTATTTTGTCCAGTCCGCGAATATAAGACGAACCTTCCCCCTTTAAGGTCTTATATTCGGGCCAATACGGTATATGGTATTTCTGAATAGCCAAGATTCCCTCTGCTGGACGACACACTGCAATACATAATTCTGCCTCATCAATGTTGGGTTGGATTCTGTTAGAGAGATTTTAAAGTTTGAGTTCACTGTTAATGATATTGTATAGGCATGCGTGTATGAAATACATAGTAATTAAATCCTGTTACACAATATAGGCAAAAGTCATCGGCAGATATGTGAGGCTACTCTTAGGCATGAGTAATCACATGCTCTGAAATATAGACCTAAGTAAAGATATTAAATTAAATAACTTATTAATGATGTACTGGTGTACCATTATTTTGCAGGAACCCTGCTGAGGTTTTTTGGACCACTATCAACCACATCTGCCCACGCAGATCCGGGTACCTCCGCCTCCTGCTCCATTCATGAAAGTGCTCCAAGTGAGTCATAATATGTTACTACCAAATCCTGAATTAATCACACTTGTTTTTTTTTCAAAATAATGTTGTTGAAACAGCTATTTATTTTATATTTATTTTCAATGACATTACACATTTGGCCTGTTTTTTTAAATTTTATTTTGAATGCAACATTTATTTGTTTGTTTGTTTGCTTCAGGTCCATCCTCTGTAGATCCTCCAGCACCTGAGAGCGAGGGAGAGATTCATATGCCTGAAATTGAGGAGCATTTATCAGCACAAGAAAGCCAGGAGCAGTCAACATTCCAAACTGTACTTACAAGTACTAAGTACTGTTTACAAGATTTGTGTATGTTAGTGCAAAATAAATTGGTTCACTTTTTTACATATAAAGTGTCTTGTCTACTGATTTGTTTTTTTACTTACAAATATGCTACAGATCACTCTGAATAATTTACATTGCAACAGCCACAACTTGCAGTATAATGTAAACCAACTAAAAACGCTAGACTAACTGTATAGCCTAGGAAATAATAAGGCAGCTAGCAGTGTGGTTTTGGTGTTGTGGAGGGCCCCCAAATCATATTCTGCTTAGGGCCCGTTAAAGGCTTGGGCCAGCCCTGCCTGCATCTGAGGCCCGTTCGCCTTTGAAAAACCCACCATCTGGGCCACCACAGTTGGGTCATTTAGATTAAAGAGGCAGATTGCGGTCACAATGTTTTTTTTTTAATAAAACCATGGCAGATGGATTATTCTGACCACTAAACTAAATAACTCCACTTTCACCATTTTTCTAAAATAAAAACAATTCATCCAGGAAAAAATAACAGATTTGTTTACAAATAAAAAATAAATAAATGAAGAAAGAATGGAAGGAGAATAATAAATGCTGAAATGTATTAACTTAAGTTGTAAGGAAGAATTTGGTTATTCTCTAAGTATTGGAAGAGTTCCTATACTTAAAGAATGTGGTAATTGAATTGGATTGATTGGAATTTCATTATTCTGAGCTAAGCAGCACCACATGGCCTTTGTGGTTCTGCCTTTACTAGAATTAAGAGTTTGGGGCACCACTCAACTAATGTTGAGAAATATTACCAATACTATTGTATTGGTAATATTTAATCAATTACCTCTGTTAATTAATTAATAATTAATTGAACATTTTATCTGAAGGTTCTTTTACACGACAATGACCAAAAGTCTGAAATAAACGTCACACTGATCAAGTAAACTGTGGTTTATGGGTATTTATTGACCAAGTTAAACAGCATTTAAATATGAAGTTATGCAAATGAGTGTAAAGTGAGTAAAATGAGGCTGATGTGAACAAAACAATTGTAAAGAGGTCTGAGATTACACTTAAGAGTTTCTAAAGTTATGTGTTAAATCTAAATTGATCAAACAAGCCTTCTGTGACATTTTCTTTCTTTCTTTCTTTGTTTATTTGGATGGGACAGTGCATATTAATGAACATACAATTTGTACAAAATCACACAAATTGACGTAAATATGCCGGATTTAGCACAGTGCTAATTTCCATCCGTAGACCCAGACCAAAAATATAACAATCATTAGACAATATATTACAGTCACAACATAAAACAAATGATTATATGCATACAATAGTGATACATGACACAATAAATTTATAATACAGTTCATCTGCTGATGGGCTTAACCTAAAGTACTTGGATGGGAGACCACTGGGATTTCCAGGTGCCACACACAGGTTGTCGTTGAAAATGAGAATTGGTGACCGACCTACCTGGTAAAATAAAGGTTAAATAAAAAGTGCGGATTGAAAGACATAATTAACAAATGAATACATATGCAATAGTTATACATGATACAATAGATTTATAATAAAATTCATCTACTGATGGGCTTGACCTAAAGTGCAGCGTGAAAGGTGCTTCTCACAGTGTGCATAATAAAGTGCATTTTATTAAAGTGCCTATTCTGTTTACATTGTATGCATGTAAATGTGTATGTTTGTGTTTCTTGTATGTTATGGCTGTTGTGTGTTTGGATGATTACAGTTATGATTACTTTTCAGCCATATCTTAAGATTTGTTTTAAATGATGTAAATGTTGGACTGGTTCTAACTGAAATAGGTATTGTGTTCCAGTTATTGCATCCTGTGTTCTGAGAAAAAGCTGTACCTCACAGTCCCCCCTGGCGGATGACCTGGTGCTGGACTCACTTTTTCTTTCTATATACTCCCTGAGCGGTGGTGGGGCTTGGTCATGTAGGGATCTGTAAATAACACAGCTATTTTTAAAGAATTTAAAGTTATCAAAACTTAAAAGGTTATACTTTAAACACTACAATTATGAAACAATTGCGGCTTCTTATCAAATATTTTTATGGATTTTTTGTAAAGCTGTTCAATTGGTTTTAACACGGTGGGCCTGGCAAACGACCAAGTTGTGAAGCAGTATTCAATGTGTGATAGTATTATACAATGTAGGTAAGATTTTGCCTCCTCTGTTGTGATAATGGGGCGTATTTGTTTAAAGTTTTGTAAGTTAGATTTGGCAGTGCTGGTTGTGCCACCAACTCCAGTTCTTGCCCCTCCAGAGACACACCAGACCTGATTTGTGGTTTTGGTCTTTTAGTAAACATCATGCACACAGTATTTTTTGTTGAGCATGAGACAGTTTTGATTTAGCCAGTTGTGTACTTTACCTAGAGCATTTGTGAGGTCTTCAGCTATCTTTTCACCTTTACCCTGTGTGAAGATCACAGCATTGTCAGCGTACATTATCATTTTGAGTTCAGGACAAACATCTGGAAGATCATTTATATGTAAAGAAAATAATAATGAAGCAAGAGTTGAGCTCTGTGGTAGACCAACCTGAGTAGTGAGAAAATGAGAAGTGACACCATCGACACTGACACATTGTTTTCTATTTGATATGATTCGAACCATGCTATCGCATCTATGGAAAAGTTAAAGTGTATTAGCTTAGCTAGAAGTATCTGGTGGTTAACAGTGTCGAACACCTTCTTAAGATCACTGCTCCTACACAGGGGTTACTGTCCAATAGATGCTTGACCTTCTCAACAAAGAAACAGCTCAGTACTGCCCGGAACCCGAAATGCATTTAGTGCAGCGGGGTGCAGCCTTTATTAAGGTGTTCAATTATTTGATTTGCTACCTTTTTTCGGCAACTTTAGATGCTATGGGCAGAATGCAAATTGGACGATAGTTGGCAACATGTGTTTTAAATCCAGATTTGTAGTTTGGTGTTACAGTAGCTTCTTTCCAGGATAGTGGAAATATGTTTTGACTGAGTGACTTATTTCTTATGATAGTAATGGGTTTTAACCAGTGCATCTGAATGGGTTTTTTAGAAAGTTACTGTCTACAGTATCAAAGACTGGATAGTAGGGCTGCAACGATTAGTTGACAACGTCGAAAATAAAATTTTGTCGACATGAAATTTCATTGTTGACTAGTCGTATTATTTAAGTATCATTTTATTTTGGAACTTAATAATCGTCTGTGTCAAGAATCCGCATGAATATGTGTAATGAAACTGCAATGCTCCACCGGTAGTGATGAGGGCAGTAGCGTCTTTCCGTCCTCATTCAATCAGTGAAGACCACCGAGCTAAATGTGATTACAAGTGCCAACACAATGGCGGAGGCTCCGGCTCCGGCTCAGAGTCAGCCTGAGGAGAATGGGAAATGTTTGAGGCCGCGACAATCAAAGCTGTGGGAGCATAAAAAGGACAATAAAAATCATAAAGTAAGCTGCAACATCTGTAAAGTGGAGTTGGCATACCATGGCAGTACAACGGTGATGCACGAGCATCTTTAACGCAAGCACCCAGGACTGCGTCCAAAGCTTTATTGACTTTAAGTCACTTAGTTTAAGACAATGCTGTCACGTTCTTAATGTTCCAGTCAGTGGCTTCTCAGGTGTTACCTCCGTGTTAAAACATTGTGTCCTGTTGTGAGGATGCTGCCTTTTATTACTTAATGGGCTCTTGCACTTTATTTTTTACTTATGAAATCTATTATTTAATTTGAGCCATACATGTATATGTGACAACAACACACAGTCACATTAAGACAACAGTCACTTACTCAGTTTCTTTATATTCCAGTCAGTGGCTTCTCAGGTGTTACCTCAGTGTTAACATTGTGTCCTGTTGTGAGGATGCTGACTTTTATTACTTTATGGACTCTTTATTGCACTTTATTTTTACTTATGAAATCTATTTCATTTGAGCCATACACGTATTAATTAATTAAATGAAGTGAGTGAATTAATTAAACACAGAATATGCTGTAACACTAAGTTTTTGTTGCATTGTTTCATTCATTTACTAAGAGACTTCGTGTTGATGGACAGAGGTTCCGGAGTCGTTCAGAGAATTTATCTGGTACAAATCAATATTGCAACAGTTGAAACATTGCAGTATTGACAAATTTACAGGTCATAGGACAGTATTCCTACAAAGTGGTAAATAAAAATGTGTAACTAAGTAAATAAATGCATTCATACATTAATGGCTACATTCTTGGGAATAAAAATGTTAAAATATGCTTTTTACATTTCTGCAGTAATTTATTAATTTCTTCATTTATTTATTTGTGCTGCTCAAAAAAATTAAAGGAACACTTTGAAAACACAAATGTGAAAAAAATCGGTATCTGTACAAATATGGACATGACAATGTGTTAGAATAATTATGTATATTATCCCATATTTGTCTTAATCATGTGTTAGATATTTGTGTATTTGCAATAATCTCTTTTGTGCTTGAGAACTGTGTGCAGTACTTTTCCACTTCTGTGCAGCTGAAGGCTGGAGCCAGGCTTATCAGAAAAGAGACGAGAGCTGTTTGATTTTGGCAAAACATGCACTGAATGTGCTCAAACTCCAGCGTAATCTCCGCACTCAGCCTACTGTCCGACCTTGATCAATAATGCATAATTATTTTATTATATTTATCATATCTTTGTATCGCTGCTGTTTCCCCCCCCCTTCCTTTAGAGCAGCGATACCCATTGTAACCAGGGCCATCCTAATGTAAATAAAAGTGAGGAGACGGCGGGCATGCTCCAGAGCGGGTTGGAGAGTGTATCTGGGCACGTCTCAATCCGTTCTCCTCGCGAGTAAAACTAAATAATCTCTCTTGTCTTTCTTCCCTGAATGTTTAGATGGTGTTTAAACCTAACACAATGTCTTAGGAACAAAAGGATGCCACTTCTTTTAATGGAAATGAACACCGATGAGACAACCTAAAACAGGACTGGTTTTGCAAGTAGATTCATTCATTTCATGTTTCTCCCTCTGGGGCATTTTTTGTTGATTTTCCACTAGTGCAGCTTTGGAGTGATTATCACTACTGGGAGTATGAGGCCATTCCTTAACCCTACAGAAGTTGCACAGATTGTCCAGGATGACATATCCGGGCGTGCTGCTGCAAGGAGATTTAACGTGCCTCCCAGCACAATCTCCAGAACATGGAGATTTCAGGAGACAGGCAATTAATCTAGGAGAGCTGATTAAAGGCATAGAAGGCCCTCAATCCATCATTTGTGCAAGGAGGAACAGGCTGAGCACTGCCTGTGCCCTACAGAATGACCTCCAGCAGGACACTGGTGGGAATATCTCTGCCCAAAAAATCAGAGACTCACTGCCCAGCACTGTGGAGATCAATTGGTATTTGCAAACAGCACCAGAATAGGTAAGTCTGCCACAGGTGCCCTGTGCTTATCACCGATAAGGTGCCTTGAGCACCTGTGATAGATGTGAAGGAGTCTGGAGAAGACAAGGAGAACCTGCCTGCAACATCATTCAGCATGATGTTGGTGATGGGCCAGTGATGGTCTGGGGAGACAGATCCATGGAGGGATGCACAGACCTCTACCGGCTAGAAAACAGCAGTCTGACCACCAGAGGTGGCATCCTTTTTTAAGACATTGCCCTGTACATATTTGTATAGATATCCAAACATTGAGCATTATATTTAGGACACTATTACTTCAAATACTATGGAGATCTTTGATGACTGGGATCAAGAATCAAATCAGAGGATAATGGAACCTGCTCTGGTTCCAGAAGTAAATTTTTCATTCAGTTTTTCATAGGCTTTTCAAAGATTTCAAAGGTATCATGGAAGCTAACCAGCTATGTGGTGACTAGTGTCCATGATGCAGTTGTTTTAAGGCAAAAGAGCGCATTTAAAACTAAAGATTCAGGAAGATGCTTTAGTGACTTGGCAGTTTATAAAGTTAGAAAGACATTTTTATTACTGATATGAAACACTTGAGGGGGATTTGGGTTGTCAATATGGTTGAATACTGTTTGTTTAAAACACTTGGAACTGTTTAGATTTGTTCACAATTTATATAAAATATAATAATAATAATAATAATAATAATAATAAATAATAAGTAGTAGTACTATATAAACATGTGTTGGGAATTGGTAATTCAATAAACTATGAACTATATAAAACTTAAAAGATAAAAGATCACAATGCATACATGAGTGCATACATGATAAAAACCTCTGTTTAGTACAATTAGTAGTACAGTTAGGCAATGTGAGTTTCTCTGGTTGAGGACCCTTGAAACAATAAATCGGAAGTCCTAACGTGTTCAAACACCGGACTTTTATTTTCAGGAGGTATAGGCCCTTACATTTGATTCTGAGATGTGTCTCTGATCTCTCTCTCTACAGCACCAGAGATGCCTCTATTTATTCGTACATTTCAGACAAGAGTATTGATTCATGTACATTTAGGTAACACAAAGGTAAACACAGAAGTAGAACTGCGAGCGTCATCTTCAGTTTAGTGAGTTCAAAGGAATCAAAGTTCATTTCCGAGGTACAGCATGTATTAAAAACACACCACAGGATCATTTCTTAATGCAGATTATATAGAGTAAAAGAATAATTCATAATAACCACAGCAATGAGAATCAACTAGGTGATCTTTAATATAAAAAAAGTAAATTACATTTATATACATATTACTGATGCAACAACTACATTTATATAGACATTGCTGTCAATAACATTGACAGACGGTGTGTCAACAATTCAAGTGAACTCTTCAGGTCTTCCTCTGAGATTTTCCAACTGGGTCTGCGAGTATTACCAGGCCCCATGCGGCTATACCTGCAAAATCGAACAATGGTTACGCATAGGTCTTCACATATGGACATTCTCTGTGCTCACGGACTCACTTGCAGCAAAGGTGATCTGTGCAACCGTTCCCATGGACGTAGGTCCGCCTCTCCGCATCACTTTGCGGGCTTCGTTGAATACGTAGAACCCCGACAGCAGGAGTGCGCCTCCGGAGAGCAGACGACAGCTCCAGCACCCGCCGAACAGCTGCGCGGGCTTCGGGGCCGGGTGGGACATAGTGAGCTAGCGGTCAGGACAACACAAAAAGGGCATCAGTGACCAGAACATGTGGGTTAAGTTTGCAAAGGTGAGCAGCTACTGCTACTGTCAGCCACCTATATTTGTGTGGGTAGTTGTGCATTACCGCCCTCTGCTGCTCCGGAGGGAGGTGTGACGAGAATCCGTTTGCAGATTGCGTCAAATGTTGACATTGGCCGCGTTTCTCTTTCCTCCCTTCCTTTTCCTTGATTCATCTCCTCATTCCTCCATTTGTCAAATGTCAATCAAAGGTGTCATATTAAGTGGTATCTCAAAGAAAACCACGGATTGAAGGAGTAAACATGAGGCATCAGGAGGCCATCATCAGATAAAATAAAGTTGATTGATCTCAGTAAGGAGTTTATTTCCTCTCTCCTCCCTGTATGTCCTTTGTGGGTGGGACTCCCTCATCCATTTCATGCAGAATTGAGGAGAGGAATCAGAAGGAAGTGAGGAAAGAGAAATGAGCCAAGAGACATCACATTCTTGCTGATAACTGCAGTGGTGTTGAAAATGGCTCTCATAAGCACACCACAAAATTTGAGAAAACTACTTGGGATAGGCTTTTTAAAAATTCATTTTGCTGTGCAACTATGTCATGGGACCTATACATTAAATGGGCAATTTGAACTCTTGAAATCTTGGTTCTATGTTCTATGCCTGCCGTGTTTAACCTTTCTGGTGGAGTCCATCACCTGCTTTTCCCTGTGGTGATGTTATTACTTGGATTTATTTTATGTCTGGAATGTTTCACAGTATGGTATTAAACCATTCTATCTTCATGGAGACCAAACCAGACCAACTTGCATGTCTGATTTGGAGAGGCAACCCCACTCACAGAATGCCTGTTCTTCTAGGTATTTTTGAATAAATGTAAGGTAGAGCTGTTTAAAGTCATACTGTGGAACATTACAGGCAAAGCAGAAACAAGTGATGGACCCATAACCAAAAATGGAAAGCTCACTAGGGCTATTAGTCGCTTTCTGGGTCATGTGACCCAGAAGATGACAGAGGCAATGCATTTTGACTCTTCTATGCAAGTTATTTTACATGTAGGATGACAATTGAGCTGATGAATATGATTTTGAAATCTATTGTGTAAATACTGTTTCAAATATGGGCTGGTCCAGGACATAATTTTTACATAACACATACCATATTGGCTGCAGTAAAATGTAACAAAAATATAAATACTAATTCATGTAATCTTTTGTCATTTCAGGTTGAACATAAATCAGGCTCTCTCTTTGATAAACTTTTTTCTCCATACTCTTTTGTGGAACATATTGATCTGTGCACTGCAAATATATATGCAACTGATATTATATACATTGTCTGCTGCATGTTCACTTAAATAAAGACTAATTCGCACAGGTCCAAGCCGTACTTTAAAGTAGGCCGAGAAATGGAGGAGTGGTCCAGCCTTTACTTTTTCTTTTGTTTGTTTGGCAGGGGTCCTGGTGTTCACCAAAACTGATGTTATGTGACTGAGGGTCATCGCCCATCTGTCCTGAAAATAGAAGTGAAACCCTCACAAAACTACAACAAGGCAACTGTTTCACAGAAGACTTGCACAACAGTTGTTGATCAATCACATGCATTCACATAAACCTACGAGGAAGGGGTATTTACACTGAATATAATGTGATTAAAAAATAAAATAGATTTACACCCAAGTATGTTTTATGAATAAACGTTTTATTCAGTGAAGAAGCCGTCTCATGTGTGTGAGTTGTATGTACTGCCTCATGAGTAAGTGTGCAGAATTCATAAAGGTAAGTGCATTTTCATCATAAATCACTTGTCAGTCAGTTAATGTAAAACTAAAAGACCACCACGATGTTTTTATATGAAATGTCATTTGTTACACTGGGATGCATTTACCTTGTAAAAGATTCTTTCGAGTATGTGCCGATACCGCCGTCTTCTCTCTTCGTCAACAAGTATATGATAATAAGTGATATTAGCTTTCCACTCTTGCCTGTTATGGCAGCCAACCCGACGTGACGTGCAAAGTGTCAATAGGTTATCAGCATGCAGTCAGTGGAATGGATCTTCCATGATCAGTGGTCGCGCCATCAAAGCTAACATATCCTGTAAAAAACAAAAAACAAAAAAAACGGCATAGAACGGCTGTGTTTAGGACCCATGAGCGCATCACGTGCTTGTCTTTAAACGCGCATTGCGTCATGGCACCACCATGATTTTATTATAGTTCTATGTTCACCACCAAAGAGTGCTACTTCTTTATACAGTCTATGCTGTCGACGTGATGCCGGCGTTGGTCGAAACGGAATTACTTAGTCTTGGGTTTAAGACGAGTCTTCTCGTTATGGTCGCTTTATCCAGTTGGACCTGTGGCACACATGCGCACGGCCTTCCCTCCTCGTACGTAGCTGCAGTGTACGAGCACCGTGTGGCGCTGAACCCAGAGCCGCGTGTGCCTCTCTCCCGCAGCGCAGCACTGCACCACCTACGCCAGAACCTCCAGGTGTACTCGAAGCAGGCCTCCAGGGCGGCGCTTCAGGTCGTCATTTTCTAAGAAACTGTGCTTGCGTGTAGTAGGCCTTGCCTTTTAATTAGGCTACGTGATTAATCTAAATTTGGCTTAACACTTGCAAAATAGGTTACAGTGATTTTGTGTTCGGTGTTATATCTTCTGTAAGAAATCTATCCTGATCATGGACCTTTTTTTTTGTAAACCTGCAGCATATTGTTATTACTATTAATAGTTCTCACTAGAAATTTAAATATGCAGCCAATGGAAATTTCAGCTGATGTCTTTGTACCAATTTGCACCTCCCGAATGCTGTCCAATAGGCCTAGTTATTTATTTATTTATTTTACGTTAGGCATAATCATTTCACATTATTGTACAAAACGATCTTGAAAAGTTTAAAAATGGCCTTAATCTGAATTGAAATGAATAACTGATAACACCTGTCGAAGCTTACGCTGCTTATAGCACGGGAGCCTTTTAATAACTCCCGGGGTGAGAGCTCAGTTTATACTTCTGAGAATAATCCTATTGCTAATGTTTTATTGTTAACTAATTAGTCTTATTATAGAATTACCAGGGATGGAGTTTTTAGGTTCTCGAAATACCTGTATGATAATTTAATTTGCCCTATGACCTCTTTTATCATGCCAAGTACTACGCCCTGTTCACCCTACGCTTACAATCTACTCACATAGGTCATTCGACAACATAAACCATGCTAATATTCTCACTGATAACTCTGATCTCTGTTACTTTTAGATCATATCCCCGTTTTTATATCCTGTACCTTTTATTATTACTGATTAAATTATTTTTAAATACCTTTGATTTCACCACTAATTACTCTAACCTTTTTTATTTTATATCATATTAAACTGATATTGATATTGCCACTTAATTAACCCTAATTAACACTGACAACCACTTTAACAGAATGAGTCTTGCTGAGATTACCACCAACCTCTGATTTATATTTAATCTTTCTCAATTCTGAATCATACCCTAAATTAATACCAACAAACAATTCAATACTTAAACCATAATCAGAATAACTGACTTTATATTTAATCTTTCTCAATTCTGAATCATACCTTAAATTAATACCAACAAACAATTCAATACTTAAACCATAATCAGAATAACATCAACAATGATTCAAAGCTTAGACTACACAGTTAATCAGCATTAATATTGCTACACTTTCATGTAAATTCATACTCACACTGTCTCAGATGTGACGACCATGAGGATGTGATGTGTGTGGCAGCTCTGGGTGTGAGGTCTCACCAGACAATGAACACAGATGAAATCAATTCAGGGAGCAAATACTCGTTTCAAGAAATATTTATTTCCCTTACACAAGATAAACATCTGGTCGTCTGAGAGGTCTTACCGATTTCTTAAGGTGTTCTAAAAGATGAAGTGAGAGTAAATGACCAAGTTTAGTTAAGAGATTTAGAACTTTTTACGAAGTTCCCAGCAAAACCTCAAGGTCCTCTGTCCACTACTAGGTTGCACCTAACCGTCAGGTTATTCAGACTAATTTAGGTTGTCCAGAAATGCAACTTTTCGTGAAAACACACTTCACCCAATAGAGCTCACCTCACCCCAAAAACCAAGGGCAATTACCTTACCGGGCACAATCACCTGTACATCAGTGGTACAAAATGGCAAAAGGCCGAAGACTATTCTCAGACTCCAGCTTTTATTGAGCCCCGCGCCGGTAAACACCCACCGGATCTTTAGGCTCAACCAATTACAAATTAAACATCTTTCATGGCTTTACATCATTACAGTCTATCACAGGTCACATGTCACAAGTTTCAGGTGGTTTTCATCAACGGATTCAGTCTAGTCTTCATGCTGGTTTTCCCTTAAGTAAGATTACTTTGTGGTTAACACCTCTGCTTGTCTTTAGCTTATGTCTGCAAAACTACAAAAGAGGTTCAAAAGTTCAATTACAATGTGCCTTATATAAAATCAGAAGATGAATAAAAATGAATAATAAAAAATGAATAAAACAATAAAATGAATAATGAATTTAATTCATTAGTAATAAAATGTACAATAAAATGAATTATCAATAAAATGAATTATCAATGAAATGAATTATCAATAAAATGAATGAACAATCAAATGAATTAACAATAAAATGAATTAACAATAAAATGAATTATCAATAAAATGAATTATCAATGAAATGAATTATCAATAAAATGAATGAACAATCAAATGAATTAACAATAAAATGAATTAACAATAAAATGAATTATCAATAAAATGAATTATCAATAAAATGAATGAACAATCAAATGAATTAACAATAAAATGAATTAACAATAAAATGAATTACATCATGAGATCTCACAATTATCATTTATGGAATCGAAACAGAAAAATATAAAACTCAAAATAAAATAACTTTTCCCTTTTGGTCATTCGTCAGAAAGAAAGAAATATAAAAATCTCATTCACACCTCATAACAACACCTAAAATACATTTTCTGTAATCTCCTGTTGTCAAAGAGTGTGTAAAAAAAAAATTGTAGTCTCAAACCTTTTCCTTAAACGCCAAGTTTGAAGCATCCTGAAAACATTGTTGTACATTGTTGATGTTAATGTAACATGGGCTTGTGGTATGTGTAGGGTGCTAAGATTCTGGTGTTCCCAGAAGATGGCCTGCAGGGGTTTAACTTCACCCGTTCTTCTATAGCAGCCTACCTAGAGGTGGTCCCCGACCCACAGCAGGAGAGCTGGAACCCTTGTGAGCACCCACAGCGCCACCCAAATACTGAGGTACTATGTCCCTCCTGACTCCAAATGCTCCAAACCCCAGCTACACTTTGACTCATACTTTTTGCACACAAAACCTACAAGTTACTATCCATCCAAAACAAAAACAAAAAACACTGTTCCACTGCTGCATAGGCTCTTGCTGCTCCAGTGCCAGTGTACCAATTCTTAGACTTAGACAGACTTTATTGATCTACAAGGAAATTACTCGGACATAGTAGCTCACATATCACATTATATTACAATAACAAAGAGTAAAAGTAAAAAAAAGGGTTAAGGTTGAGTTGTAGGAAGTATTATCTGTTACATAAAGTTTGAGTTGGTGTGCACTGCAGTTGAAGGGAGTATTATCGGTTACATAAGGGTGAGTTGTTTGTATAGTTGTAGGATACATACCATGTATGTATGTAGTCTTGTATCTCTCACTGTTTGAGTGGAGCTGTAGGAGCTCCTCTGTCCCTTTATAATTTGGTGCAGTGGGTAAGCAGGAGTGTCCATGATGGAGAGCAGTTTGTCCAGTGTCCTCCTGTCCCTCACTGTGACAAATGTCACAGCTCACAGCCAATTGCATTACCATCTTTACGGATCAGTTTGTCAATCCGCCCAATGTCCCTTTTACTGGTGCTGCTCCCCCAGCAGCCCACAGCAGAGTACAGGGTGCTGGCACCACAGACGGGGAGAAGATCTCCAGTAACTTGTGGCACACATGCCCTTGTTGTACACAGAATTACTGCTGTCCCTCCAGTCTAGCCTTACTGTTCACATGGACCCCCAGGTACTTGTAGCAGTCCAGTATTTCCATATCATGGCCCTAGATAGTGACAGGTTCCATTTGTGTCCCTCTTTCTATTGAAGTCAGTCACTTGTTCCTTGGTCTTGTCACCATTCAGGAGCAGATGGTTTGCCTGGGACCACTCCACAAAATTTCCAATCAGTGTCCTTTACTCCAGCTCCTCCTGTCCATCTCTGATACACCCAAATACTGTAGAGTTGTCAGAGAACATCTGCAGGTGGCAGGTGGAGCTGTACTGGAAATCAGAGGTCTACACTATCCAGGCGTGAGTGTGCCCGGTGCCCGAGATTACAGCACCTTCCATGCCTAAATTGCACTGATAGACAAACTGTAGAGGATCCAGGGATGGTGCAGGGGTCTGAGCTGAGCCAGAACAAGTCTCTCAAACATTTTCATGACATAAGACATCAAAGCGACTGGTCTGAAGTCATTAAGTCCAGATGGAATAGGTTTCTTGGTCACTGGCACAATACAGGAGGTCTTCCATAGTACCAGTATCCTTTCAAGCTTCAGACTCAGGGTGGAGAGAACGTGCAGGATCCCATTGAGTTGTGCAGCACATGTCCTCAGCACTTGGGGGTTACTTGATCTGGTCCAGGAGACTTGCTTAGATGAACTTTGTCCAGCTGTCTTCTCACCTGGACAGGTGATAAAGACACTGGGCTGGGTTTCTCTGTGGGGGTAGGGATAGGTGTGGGAGGTGATGGGCTGATGAATGGCTGTCTGAGTGGTCTGTGGTGAGGTGAGATTGGGAGTCTGGGAGGTGAAGAGATGGGAGTGCCACTTCTATTATTGTTTTATATTATTATTTTATTTATGTGGCTTTGAGTGTACTGTAGGCAGAGTACTAATGGAATATGTGTTATTATTAGAAAATGATAAAATATGGCCATTTGTGACAGCACTTTCTTCCACAGGTACAGCATTGGTTGAGCTGCATTGCCCGGAGACATGGCCTGTATGTGGTGGCCAATATGGGCAGTGTGCAGCCCTGCTCTGGGGACTCGGGCAGCTCCTGTCCCCCTGACGGCCGCTGGCACTTCAACACCAACGTGGTCTACAGGTTCATGTCTCTGTGCCTGTCCCAGTTCCATAAACCAGGAACATATCTAGTCTCTTCTACTCTGGTGGTTAATTTTATTTAACCATCAAGGATGCCCTGGCTGCACCACTAGTGATACTGAGATTATAGCCAGTTTA
Organism: Odontamblyopus rebecca; assembly: GCA_030686955.1. Taxonomy (NCBI): domain Eukaryota; kingdom Metazoa; phylum Chordata; class Actinopteri; order Gobiiformes; family Gobiidae; genus Odontamblyopus; species Odontamblyopus rebecca. Next base: position 25,896,018 of record CM060669.1, read on the forward strand.
AGGTTATGTACACAGTAGGTCTAGAATATACACTGAACAAAAATATAAACGCAACACTTTTGTTTTTGCTCCCATTTTTCATTAACTGGACTCAAAGATCTAAAACTTTTTCTACATGCACAAAAGACCATTTCCCTCAAATATTGTTCACAAATCTGTCTAAATCTGTGTTCTGTGTTAGTGAGCATTTCTCCTTTGCCCAGATAATCCATCCCACCTCACAGGTTTGGCATATCATGCACATTAGACAGCAGGATTATTGCACAGATGTGCCTTAAGCTGGCCACAGTAAATGGACACTCTGAAATGTGCAGTTTTATCACACTGCACCATGATGTCGCAGGTTTTGAGGGAGCGTGCAGTCGGCCCGCTGACTGCAGGAATGTCCAGCAGAGCTGTTGCCCGTGAATTGAATGTTAATTTCTCTACCATAAGCTGTCTCAAAGGCGTTTCAGACAATTTGGCAGTACATCCAAATGGCCTCACAACCGCAGACCACGTATAACCACACCAGCCCAGGACCTCCACATCCAGCATCTTCAACTCCAAGAATGTCTGAGACCATAGACTATATAAAAGAAGTGGACTAATTGAGTGTGACGTCACCCATTGCGTTTAGCCCTGCTCAAATGATTCTCGCGATGCTAACGGCTACAGGAGCGAATTTGGAGCCAGGCTCTATGTTAAGAATAGGTTTTTTTCTGACAGACAAAATATTGAAAATAATATACGAACATTTTAAGACCAAAATGACGAGGCTCACAGCAACAGGTACAGAGAGTGGAGCGATAAGATCTCAATGTAAGTCAATGGGAAAAGGGGAGAGAAGGAGCTGGAAGAGCCTCCTGAAGAGCCTCCTGGCACAATTCCGCAGTGGCTAACGGGATAGCTTAGTCCACTTATATATACGGTCTACGTCTGAGACCAGCCACCTGGACAGCTGCTGCAACAATCGGTTTTCATAACCAAAGAATTTCTGCACAAACTGTCAAAAACCGTCACAGAGAAGCTCATCTGCATGTGCATCGTCCTTATCGGGGTCTCGATCTGACTGTAGTTCGTCGTAACCAACTTGAGTGGGCAAATGCTCACATTCGATGGCACATTGGAGAGTTGTTCTCTTCATGGATGAATCCTGGTTTTCACTGTTCAGGGCAGATGGCAGACAGCGTGGTGGAATGCACAGAGATACTGTGACGAGATCCATTCATCCATGACCATCACCTCATGTTGTAGCAGGATAATGCACGGCCCCATGTTGCAAGGATCGGTTCAGCATTCAGCAACTTCGCACAGCCATTGAAGAGGAGTGGACCAGCATTCCACAGGCCACAATCAACAACCTGATCAACTCTATGCAGAGATGTGCTGCACTGCGTGAGGCAAATGGGGTCACACCAGATACTGACTGGTTTTCTGACCCCCCCAATAAAGCAAAACTGCACATTTCAGAGTGTCCTTTTACTGTGGCCAGCCTAAGGCACATCTGTGCAATAATCCTGCTGTCTAATCAGCATCTTGATATGCCAAAAGTGTGAGGTGCGATGGATTATCTGGAGAAATGCTCACTAACACAGATTTAGACAAATTTGTGAACAATATTTGAGGGAAATGGTCTTTTGTGCATATAGAAAAAGTTTTAGATCTTTAAGTCCAGTTAATGAAAAATGAGAGCGAAAACAAAAGTGTTGTGTTTATATTTTTGTTCATTGTATTATGGGACTTGTTTTTATGTACTTCTGGGTAGTTTAATAATATTCTACATTTCAAGCACAAAACTTGACTATATAATGTGGTATAATCATAAGGTTGTTGTCACTCTGAGGAAAAAAATATGGAAGCGCCTACAAACCAACGTCCTTTTTATGTCCTAAAGGAACGATGGGTTGCTGGTGGCTCGCTATCACAAACAGAACCTGTACTTTGAGGAGGCCTTCGATACTCCTCAACACATGGAATTGGTCACATTTGACACACCATTTGCAGGAAAGTTTGGTCTCATTACCTGCTTTGACATTCTGTTCCAACAGCCAACCATGTCCATGGTAGAGAAGGTGTGCCCACAACACTATGCTAACTGCACTGTATTATCCTTATGATAACCTGACTCTTGGCCCTCTGCAGGGTGTGCGCCAGTTCATTTTCCCCACTGCCTGGATGAACCAGCTCCCTTTACTAGACGCTATTCAGTTCCAGCGGGCCTTCAGTCTGGGGGCTAATGTGACACTGTTGGCTGCAAACATTCGCAGTGATGAACTGATTATGACTGGGAGTGGGATCTACTCCTCCTCCTCTGCTGTGTACCACCATGCTCAGAGAGGTGACCCAGAGGAGGGCCGGCTCGTGGTGGCCATGCTGAGGCCATTGGAGCCTCTACCTGATACACTGCCTGTAAAGCTGGTGCCACACAAGGAGAAGGGATACACTGAAGTGAGATGGTGCCACTCTGAGGGCTGCAAAGCCCCGCTCTCTTTCACCTCCTCCATGATGCATGACCCTTTCACCTTCGTACTGCTGAGCAGCCCTAGGGGACAACTCAGAGTCTGCGATGGCTCCTTCTGCTGCTGGCTACAATATCAGTGCATGGACACTAACTTCACAGAAGTATATGCTCTGGGAGCATTCGCTGGAATGCACACGGTTAATGGACATTACAGTCTGCAGGTGGGTAAATGTTTACGATTTTAAAAAGTGCCATCACACCATGAATAACTCCATCAGATCAGAGTGGGAAAGAAAAATGTTTTCACATCAAAATAATTATTCCGATTGTCACCACCTCCCCTTCAACACATACAGTCAGAGTTCCATTACAACATGTTTCTTGTTAAATCTGTACCTCACTGTCTTCAAATTTGTGATAATTTGTGATTTGTAGTTTTAAGATGAAATCACTAATTTAATTTAATTTTTAAACCTTTATTTACCCAGGAATGTCCCATTGAGATTTCTAATCTCTTTTTCAAGGGAGTCCTGCCATGCACACATCACTTTCATACTAGGCAATGTGGGTGAAGTGTCTTGCCTAAGGACAACAGCACCAGTTTTTTGTGACTGGCGCCCCACTGTGGCACCTGGAATTCCCAGTGGTCTCCCACCCAAGTACTAACCAGACCCGGCCCTGCTTAGCTTCTGAGATCTGACAGGATCAGGCTTTGGCAAGCCGGTATGGCCACATATTTTAAGCAGAGAGAAAAATTGGTTTGCGAGGAGTGAAGAACCTATTAAGAGAAGATAATCCCTCTTTGAACAGAAATGGTGGCTTGCATTTTGATCTACCATCTGCTTACAATCTGAGAACAGTTCTGTAGAGAAAGATCACAATGAGCCAAATGCTAATCAGGTACTTAACAATGCTGAAGATGAGACAGCCAGCGACCCATAATGATAGCTGTAAACAAGGGCAGGCCAGTTTCTCTCTAAAACTCCTCCCTTTGAAGTTAGAGTAGGATGAATTCCAAATGCAAAATGGCTTCTGAGTAGAAACTGAAATGTCCTGATCGAAAAACCAACTTCAAACTTCTCTGCAGTTACTCTTGGACAAATGAAGGATTACACATTCTCAAAAAGAAGAAAGAACTGTGCCACATGGCAAATGTCATACCATGTGGCAGTTTTATACCTAAAAAATGCCATCCAAAATGTTTTTTTTCACCATTACTGACAAAAAAATAATGCATGGACTACGGACTGCATGCATTTTGAAACGGTGTACCCTCCCGGACGGTGTGATGATGTCCGAACAAGCCATGGATTTGCCTTGATATTGTAGATCTACTGATGGAAAAGAAGAGAGATTTGAAGTCAGGGAACAAGGAGGAGCTAAGGACAGTGCAGAAGATTCTGATTGGCCACAACAGGTGCCACTCCACTCAAAAAGACTGAGGCAGGATATAGGCTCTATTCACTCTTACCAGAAGATGTTGAAAACATGCGGATAATAACTTGCAGTGTAGTTACCGACATTGGGCATGTGATAAAACCATGGATTCAGCAGCAGCGGTCTTCACAACCTGCCAAACCTTTCCATGGGGGGCGGGACTCTTATCTACTACTACTCTTATCTTATTTTAATGTCACTTACAGACAACTGTTTGGAACTGTTGAGCTGCTGAACATAATGCAACACTACAGTGACATCTTTTTTTTATTAGACAAATTATAATGAACAAATGAATAGGCAAATTATAAAAGGAAAAAAGAAAAAATACAGTGACATCTAGATAAAGAAAATCTGGCAATTTTCTGAGTTTTCACAGATTTTGTCAGAGTTACTATTGCCAAAAGAGCCCAAAGGAAGTTGTCATGTTTACAAACGTCTTCCTATTTTGTGAAGCATGCATGAATAGAGCCCATTGGGGGTAAATAACCATTTCTGATTAATTTTACTCATAACATTCCACAAACAAAATAGAATATAAATATTACAATTATTATTATTTAAAACGGAATTCTCAAACTTATCGCCTTAAAAGAGTGAAAAAATAAGACACACCACTGGGTCTTTAGCGGTGAAGGGGGCCACTCTTGTGGACCTTTTACCGCTCGTGGTAGCATCAGCCATCCTGTATGGTGTGGGTCATATTGTTAGTCATTATGTTTACGGTTATATGTTTTGTGCTTGTATACAGGTTTGTGCTCTAGTAAAATGTGCTGGAGCTGATGCCCGTTCATGTGGACAGGAGGTGATAGAGGCACAAACTAAAATGGACTTTGTGCTGGAGGGAACATTTAACACGAAACATGTGTACCCATCTATCCTGTCCAGTCACTACACTCTGGAGCAGCCTCTCCTCAACACCATGGCACATGGGACTGTGGCCATGGCACATTCTCACATGAGGGCAGGCCTCATCACGGCTGCTCTTTATGGCCGGACATACCATTTGGACCTGCACTGAAAGCTTGGTTTTCAAGATAAAGTGTTATTCTACCTCAAAATGACCAGCCAGCATTATTTTGCCAGTGCTATTTCCATCACTTTGAAGTGCATGCTCAGTGCCTTGTCTGGTTTCGGGTCACAAAGTGTCACATTCTTTGATAAGACTGTCCATGATCCGTCAATACACAGTCTAAATAATACTGAACAAATGAAACAAAACCTGAAGTTGTGTCGCTGATGTGACGTGAATCAGTAATTATATAAAGTGTACGCTTTTATCTTGAGTAAATGGTCAGTAAACTTGTCATAACACATTTTGAAGTATATATTGTTGAAGACAATATAGACAATAAATGTTAGTAGTTATCCATTTATTCAACTGTCTACAAGTCAAATCAATATAGGAATTATAACTGGTGAAGAAGGATCATTTGTCATACATTAATAATTTTTGTCATACAAAAAGGTGGAAGTGCTTGGTCTCTTCATAGTGTAAGAGGCCCACTTCTGCACACCTGGGAGTCTGGGTCACATGTGTAGCCATATTGACAACAGTGGATCCCGTCGGCACAGCAGGTGGCCTGGAAAACACATCAAAGAAGTCCTTTACAAACAACAGGATCTTGGGTCGTTTTCACACGTCCTGTCGTTTTGAGCTCCCTAGCGCTACTGCGCATGCGCACAACCCCCAAGCGCTGTTACAGTTTAAACAATTTGAGCTCCCTAGGCAGAAGTGGAGCATTTTAAAAGTGCATTGGTTGTATTGTATGTTTTGATGAGTTAAGCATATAAGCAACGACATGTGCATGTTAGATTTGCACCAAAATACCTATGTAATTTACTGAATATTTTAGATTTAATATTTGATTTTATCATGATCATTTTCATTACATCATATTTTATTTTGTTTCCATATGTAGAAAACATTGTGACGTTGTGACAGTGATGGGCCAAACGAGTCGATGCGCTCAGAAAGTGACGCCTGTGTCAAGCTGTAGTCATAGAACTATCCATGGCTGTCTTACGTATCGCTTTAAGAAAAGCCACGATACGTAGTTTACCACACAGTTTTTCATCCATAGAACTATAATAAAATCTGTAAGATTAATCCAAGATGGCGCCCTGTTATTTTCAATTGCTTGTGCTCATTGGCGCATGACCATGTATGGTGGCTCTGAGCCGCAAGTGTAAAAAAAAAAAAAAAAGATATCTCGTTATTTCGAGATACTATCTCGTTATTTCGAGATAATTCAGAAGTGGAAAAAAAAATGATTTTTTTTTTTTTTTTAGAAATTATCTCATTATTTCGAGATACTATCTCGTTATTTCGCGATATCTCGTTATTTCGAGATAACATTTAATGTTGTCCAAGGTTGATATTGATTATAATTGTGATATTATTGTAATATTGTTATCAGCCCCTAGAGGGCAGACGATGATAGCAGACGGCAGAGCAGTGTGTACAGATACACGGCTCTGGCAGACGGCCCATTCAAAAGTCAGTACTCAAGTACCTATAACTTTAAACGTCATCTAGGCAGTTCAAGACCCCGAATTGTGGTTTACATTTGTGTTTTGTTCTTTCTTCCATTTTGTGTGTAAACAAAATAGCTTAAAGTTTGTAAAGAAAAGCAAATTAGAGCGCATCAAACCCCTATCCCGAATTTCAGCCAATCTCCATGTTAAAATGGGTTAAATGATAGCCTACTCCATTAAACATTAAACAACCTTAAACAAGAGAATCTCTAGCTCTAAGATGAATAATATTGCATGTTCAGACAGTTTAACGCCCTCAGACCTCCCCGTGCAGCGGCAGCACATTCGCCCGTTATTATGAGATAATATGCTGTCTCGAATGTGATAATATGCTGTCACGAATGTGATTTCATATGTGATACATACGTAATACGTTTTATAAATTACTGGTAGAGATGTAAAACTACGGCGGTACAAAAACTCCACGGTATTCTACCGAACCCATTTTCTTGTATTACTGGAATGTTGAGTCTGTTGAGCCGCTTCTCTGTCTGATGCGGCTCCGCCACAGAGAGAGACCATATGGGAGAGACAGAGAATGGCTGAGTGCGAGAGAGGAAGGAAGCCGCTGCACGGTGAGGTCTGAGGCCACTCGGGTTCAAGTAATTATTCACATGCCACAACAGGACACAGAGCTGTCAACATACGCACTAAATATAGCCATCTGTAATACTCACATATATACGTTTATGGATTGTCTTGTTATAAAATGTTTTGTAGAAGTGCCACACTAGCCCCCTAAAGACGCTCTACAAAAGATAAACTTTCAACTAACACATAATTTATGCCTTTACTCATAAATAATATAGGCTCGCCATCTCTTTTTTAACAATGTACACAGCCATGAAAACTTTGACTCAGTTTCACTTCATGATCACGTTATTCGTGTTCAATGCATGCATACATACATACATACAAATAAAACTTAGTCAAAGTATGTATGTATAGAAACATACATTGAACATGAATAACATGATCATGAAGTGAAACTAAGTACACTGTTAAAAAGAGATGGTGACGTGATACACATGCGTGCACACGCGCGCACACACACACACACACCTTACCAGTGGGTAGGGGCAGCAGCTCCACTGCCCTGTGGGGCCCTTGCAACACGAAAAGCCTTTGGAGCAGTAAAAAGACGAATCGCAGCGTATGACTCCACGAAGAGCTGGCTCCAGGGCAGTGACAGTCTGTGGACAGAGGAAATGAGCACCCCACAGAGCAACAATACGTAGTCCAGCTTTTACCATTCAGTTATATTTTTAGCTCACAAAAGGTCACAGTCAGCATATCCACAAATTACCAATTGCCATTACTTACCCAGTAAGTTCTGGACAATTACAGTATCTCTACTGAGTCACGCTGATTTGAGTAAGGAAATAAGTGGCCTCAAGTTTAAAGAGACCAGATTTTCAACATTTAAAACTGGGACACATCCTGGTTGGGATGGTTGGTATAAAACTGTGAAAAAGAGTGCGCAACATTGTCCATTCGAGACTCACTTTACTCAGTTTTGTTACAACCCCTTGTATATAGCCAAGACATTTTTATTACTTATTTTCTATTTTATTTTTACTTGTACAAATACACATATATAATGTCTTATTTGACACAAGCCTCTTTCTATTTTTTGCTACTTACTTTTACTTATTATAAAATTATGTGATGTGTCCAAGTGATTTCCTTTGTGTATCCATAAAGTTTGTCTAAGTCACAATCTGAAGGACTTCTGTTGGTGTACCTGATTCACTTTGTTTTGCCTTGTGGTCATTTTCAAGCACCATTTTCGGTAGTTTAGCTGAACAAATATATGCCCCTTGTTACCGCCTAAAGGGCTCAAATAGGTCAAAAATAGGGACACCTAGGACATTTCTTGTATAAAAGTGGGACACAGGGCTCAAAACTAGGACTGTCTCTGGGACTTATGGTGCCCTACTAAAATCACTAAGTTGTTCCAAATAAATGGAATACGTACCATGAATTACACAATTTTTACTCACACGGCCCCCATTTCATACCCACAAACTGTCATAATGTGACATTTTGAGCAGATATGCTTTGCAAAACAAAACACAAACTTCAGCAGTTTCTTCTCATTGATCATCAATGGGCTAAATGACAAGACTGAAAATATATTATAAATTATACTTTTAAAAATGACCAAATAAAAAAAGTGTCTTGTACTAATGTAGAGCTGCTGTACATGCTAGTGAGCTAAAGCACTAAATCAGGTAATTGTAATAAATACAAAAAAAATCATGGTCTTAACTTAAGTTTGTGATTCTATTATTCTATACATCCTGATTTCTAAGATATGGTGGCTCTGAGCTGCAAGTGTAAAAGAAAAAAATTAGTCATTATCTCGTTATTACGAGATATTATCTCGTTATTACAATATTATCTTGTTATTTCGAGATAATTCAAGTGTAAAAAATAGATATTATCTCGTTATTTCGAGATAATATTATGTTGTCTAAGGTTGATATTATTTATTATTATTGTGAGATTATTATTGTAATATTGCTATCAGCCACTAGAGGGCAGACGATAGGAGGCGGCAGTACTCAAGTGCCTATGACTTTAAACGTAATTTTGGCAGTTCAACCATCAATTCGATAAGCCTATCTAAAAATATCTTCATAAACACCATGTGACATGCTATACGGCGATACTACTGGTTATGGGTTTATGGTGCAATGATCTGTCTGATGTGCCTCCGCCACAGAGAGTCAGAGTGGCTGAGTGAGTGAGAGGTGAGAGAGAGAGAAGCCGCAGCACGGTGTGGTCTGAGGGCCTTAACCTGTCTGAACATGCAATATTATTCATCTTAGAGCTAGATATTAAATTGTTTAAGGTTGTTTAAAGTTTAATGGAGTAGACTAAACATTTATCATATAAAATGGAGAAAGATCTATAAAAACTTATTTATGTGAGTCAGCCTTTTCCCACATGAAGTCATTAAGTCCAAGTACCGTTCCACCACGACTGATTCTCAATATATTTATAAATAAATACATAAATACATAAATAATTAATTAATTTGTATTTTTGTATAGGCTAGTAGGTAGATAATTTTGACTTCGTCATTTTAAAGTAGCTCGCATGCTGAAAAAGTGTGGGCACCCCTGGGTTAAATGAGCCTACTCCTACTCTGTGGCGGAGGCGCATCGGACAGATCATAACCTCGTAATAACAAGATAATAGCCATTGGGACATGTATAGTAGTTATTGCAGTACACCAGAGTGGGTACCCCATCTGCTGGCTCTAGTCCAGTGCGCAGCATTGGCCTGCTCTCCCACCGCCTCTCACACATCTGGGTCACCAAGTTACACTGGTATCCTGAGGGGCAGCAGTGAGCCAGGTCAGCACAGCATACCCCCTGCTCACAACACACACATCACAAAAAAGTAGGAAGGGCTGTAAATTATAACTCACATGAGAGGAACTTTCTTAATGAAAAATGACAAGTTGATTCTTGGAAGTTTTTATTATATATGAATCTCTTTTTTTATGTTTTTGTGTTTTTCTAATTATTACTTGGTTTGGTAGGATAATACATGTTTTATGTATTTTAGTTTTATATATTTTAGGTCCTTGTAACAGCCAATAATGTAATAACTGGACAAGTGTCACACTACATTACAATGTATTGTCTCTTTCAAATAGCTGTTAAAAGAACTGGTCACACTCTTTTCTCCTCTACATAACTCCGTCCAGGTGTTCATGTCCCACTGGGAGGAGGCCCTGGGGAAGACCCAGGACACGCTGGAGGAAGTGTCTGGGCCGAAGGAAGTCTGGGAGTCCCTGCCATAGACCATATATAAGAGTGGACTAAGCGAGTAAGACGTCACCCACAGCATCAGCGCCACTCAAATGAGGCTCGTGATGCTCACAGTTACAGGAGCAAATTTGGAGCCAGGCTGTATGTTATAAATAGGATTTTTTGTTTGACAGTTTGACATTTAAATTGTTGGCTATTTTATATTTGTTATTTTTTTAATCTCTCACATCGGGAGAAGTGAATGGTGTACCCCTGCGTACCATGCCCACTACACCACTGATCACTTGACTATAGGGCTGAAACGATTCATCGACTAAATCGATTAAATCGATTAGGAAAATGCATCGATTATTATTTTTTGCCTCGATGCTTCGTTTTATTTTCATACGCTCGGCGATGGCCGGCCGGAACCTTCTGCGGTAGAGGTAAAGTTTCTGCACGACCACTGCACTTCACTGTACACAAAACAGCGCGGCGCCCATGGATGTATAATAAGAGCGTACACTTCATCTCCTCACGTATGCCGCGCACTCCTCATCTCCTCCCGTACGCCGCGCACACCTGAATTCCTCCAGTACACCGCATACACTGCATATCCTCCTGTACAGCGCGGATACCGCGCGTGGACCGTGTCTTGTTGCATACGCTGCGTGGACCGCGCTTCCTCCTGTGCGCCTCTAAACCAGAACTAACACCAGGACTAAAACCAGGTCTAAAGCAGGCCTAAACCAGGACTAAACCAGGTCTAAAACCAAACAAGAATTTGCAGGAGTTGGTTGCTGCATTCATGCAGTTTTAAAAATCATGACAATATCAAGTATTGTAAGTATTCAGATTACGTTACTCACTTTAAGTAATTTAATGGATTACATTACAAACTACATTTTGGAGTCTGTAATCTGTAATCATTTCAAAAGTCACCTTCTCAACACTGATGCTACAACATCTAAACAGAAAGCACCCGTACATTACATCAAGTGGAAAAGAAACCATGTGCAAAGTAGATGCAACATTAACAAACGATTACTCGAACAAAATAATCGACAGAATAATTGATTACTGTAATAATTGATAGCTGCAGCCCTACTTGACTATCTTAGCTATTGTCTTAATATTGACACTTAGAGATGTTATATTTAAAGTACCCTCCTGTGAATTTTAAAACATTTTGGAAAAATGTGTGTGGTTCAATTAAAATTAAAAGTCCATCCATCTTCTCCCGCTTAATGCGGCTGGGTCGCGGGGGCAATTTGCTGCCCAATCCTCATAGCACCTGACCCCATCCAGACACGGGGAGAACACGCAACCTCCACACAGAAAGGCCCGGGCATCAAACCCGCAACCTTCTTGCTGTGAGGCCTGAGTGTTGCCACTCAGCCACCGTGCCGTAAAATGAAAAGTTGTGTTCATTATTTGAGAATACTCACATTTAGATTTCATTATACTCTTTACTTATAGGTAATATTTTGAATATGCAAATATATATATATACACATGTATAACAGTAGAAACTGCTGAAACGTACTAAGAGAAAGTGTAAGTCCTTTGTGTAAGTGATCAGGTATTTAAGCAGCTCTTTGAAAGAGACAAAAGTAACAATATATCTCAAAATGTAACACTTTAAATTCAATAAATAAATCTTAAAAGGATTAAAGGAACAGCATGTAAGTTTGTGGCCAAAGATTGTACTGTGATCATGTATGAAATATTGCAGAGCAGAGTATCCCCTCCACCAGACAAGAGGTCACCAGCTCGGTTGCAGAAATCAAATAGATGAAGGGAGGCGCAACAGACCAAAACACATAATATACACATAATGAAACAAAATATAAGCCGAGGGCTGCAGTTTATATGGGAAAGGGAATATTCAGGCTGGATTACTGTTGTCAGTGATAAAAGTATTTAAACTTATCATGATTCCTCAATGTCTGTGATCAGTTCTTTTAACAGCAATTTGAAAGAGACAATAGAGACAATACATTCTAATGTAGTGTGACACTTTAATGAATAACTCTTTGATTAAGTGATGTAGAAGAAATTATTACATTAGTAGTTGCAGTTATTTCATTTTTAAAGATTTTTTAAATTAAAATAGCCAATAATGTAATAATTAACCAATTATGTAATATGTTACTACATTATTGGCATCAGGTTATTACATTATTGTTTCAGACATTTTCTTACATTACTGGCAAGTTATTACATTATTGGCTTCATTACAATAAAAATTATTACGTTATAGGCAGTTATTACACTATTGGCTGCTACAAGCCTTGATACCTGATTTTCTTAAAACGCATTTTATTTATTTGGCACCTTTCTGGACACCTAAGGTCACCTTACAACAACCGCTATAGCTGCTTTTTGACAGACACATGTTCTCAAAGATGCTTTACAAACTCCACAAAGAAAGGCCCAGACGACCTGGGGATCGAACCTGGAACCTTGCTGTGAGGCATGAGTGCTAGCCACTCAGCCACCACACAGCCTTCTTCCCAGGTACTTGAGCAAAATTTTGCCCCAGCGCTCTGAAGAGAGAGAGGCGGGATCCAGTGTCAAAAATTAAAAGAAAGATGTTAATCTGTTGTTTTTGGTGAATATAGCATCAAGACAATAACAGGAAACATGGTGGTTTAAACAGGTTACGTGAAAGCAGTTAATGCCCCATACAAGTATGCCCCATACTCTCTTCAAAATCAAAGAAGACTCACGTCTGGATACGGGCAACATCTATATCCTTGTTCAGTGAGGCAGCACGTGGCCTGGTCTTTACATTTCATTTGTCCACCGGGACAAGTGATGCAGCAGGACACCAGACCACAGAGGCCTAGAAGCACAAACTTTTCCAGCATCTAAACAGTTACAGAGAAAAAAAAAACTTCAAAAGGAAATCAGAGGAATATGAAAAATAGACATACTTGTCATAAAGCAGAATTGTACTGTTATTTGTACTTACCCTCCAGTGGAGTGTGGTCTATATCACATGCACTTCCTGGCTATCTGTGCATGTATATACAAATAAATCAGGAAGTGTTGTTCTTGAGTCATGTGACCACGCCTTTTATAGAAGCTTACTAGATCACTGGCCTAAACCATATTTTATTTCCCAATAAGACATAAAATGGCTGCTGTTTACAGGCTGGAATCACAAGACATCAAGATATTTTTCCAGTTTGGCAACAGAAAAGTCTGACGGTGGCAAACTTGGTACAAATTAATGGGGGAAAAAAGCTTGAATGTGTTATTGTTTTATTGTTTAACCATGAGAGGATTTTGACAAAAATAGTATCAAGTGGTTTTGAAATGAAAATAAACTCAAGAAATTATACAATTTCTTGTAAATATTTTAAGACGTGGATGTGCAATAATTTGCAGAAAAACTGCTAATGCATTTTGATACAGCAAAAATATGAAAAAAAGTGCTGTGACTTTTATGCATTTTGAATCCAAGTGTTGCATCTAAAGTTAATACATTTTAGGATCGTTAAGGGTTAAAATATTTTTAACAATAGCAATTTAGTTTACACATCAAATCACATGCTTTACACATACACCTTTTATCATAGAGAATAAGCCTCATTCATGACAAAAGTTGAGTAGTTGAGTTTTGGAGTGAAAATGTTTTGCCACTCATCCAAGCCTAATATCTGCCAGGTTTCCGGTAAGTAACTGGGCAGAACTAAAGAAGCCTCTTGAATAAGTGGTTAAACATATTCTCTCGAAAACATTTGTCCAGCTGACAGAATTAAAATGTATTTTTAAATGGAACCTATCTGGACAAGGGATTACAGAGACAGTTGAACCATAGTGCTGGAATATTGGCATTACTGCGGGCTGAAATGGCCACTTATTTAAACACAATCTACTCAAATTAAAATAGTAGCTCTAAACTCCACCCCTTACTTATTGGGAATATACACAAAGTAAGCTTGAAACAAACAAGATGGTCAAGAGGGAGGGATTCATTAATTCAGATGTAAAGTGAAACAGCACACCACCAAGGCACCAGGCAGAGCCTTAACAGACTAATTCACATTTTCTGAACATATGTTTTTAAATCCCTCAATGCAACACAGAGCAGAAAATACAACAGAATTTGAGTCCTAGATCAACAGAAATATAGAAACTAAAAGAGAAAAAAAATGTATGGAGTAAATGATCTTTCTAGACAGATTGAAAACTGAGAAAAGATAATACAACACAGAAAAAGCATATATTCATTAACAAGGTGCACTATATAACTTTCTGGGGAATTGCACGCCACCATGTCAAAATGTGGATATTCGGATCCGCACAAAATGCATGTTTTTTTGCAAGTTCTCGTTGAATTTAAGACTTATAAATGAGCAAATGATCATAATCCCACTTTACCCCCAATCCAGCAAGTACACAGTGCACCTTTACTCATACACGCTGGTAGTTCTGTTTCTATTGTATTCAGAAAAGTATGTGAGGCTGGATTCACATGCAGCATACAGGCACACAGCTAATTAGGCTGTGTTCATGTTCTAGAATTTGATGTTGTCACAATTTTAGATGGAGGGCAGGGGTCTATAATGGATATTAATAATAATTTAAAAAAAAGAATTATTCAAATTTATGCTTCTACTATGTCATTATTATTGAAACCCCAAAGAAACGAGAGAAGATTTTGAAATAACCAAGAGGTGTAACTCTGCAAAGTTAAACCTTTTTTTGTCCAAGGAAAATGTAAACAATGTGTGCACAACCTTGTGCCATGTTTTTTGTGTGAACTTATAGCGCAAGATCCATCCCCATTTTCGATTATTTTTATGGATAGGCTCCACAAAAATGTATGCTACAGACGTTTAACTTCGTACCAGTTTTTGTTTAGACTAGCTAGACAAGTTAAATAACACATTCTGCCATAGAATTCAGAACTGCCCTCCAAGTCTATTCTAAACTACAGGGATTCTAGAATGTCTTGAGGTCACATGAACACAACCCTTGTCTGCACTATTTGAATTCTGAGTCTGACTGAGATGTAACCTTAACTTGCTTTTTCTTGCTGCGATTCTTATGCTTCTTCTTCTTTTTCTTGGATTTGTCCTGAAAAGGTAAGACAGAAAAAGAAGCCACATGAAGTCTGGCATGTCTAGATGAAATCTAAAGCACCATCCATCTTCTCCCACTTAA
Organism: Odontamblyopus rebecca; assembly: GCA_030686955.1. Taxonomy (NCBI): domain Eukaryota; kingdom Metazoa; phylum Chordata; class Actinopteri; order Gobiiformes; family Gobiidae; genus Odontamblyopus; species Odontamblyopus rebecca. The sequence continues at coordinate 25,911,378 of CM060669.1, forward strand.
TCCAGCTGGATCCAATTGTCATAGCATAGAGGGTGGACGTTATGGTCCTTTATGTTGGTTCATAGGAGTGCTGGCATGCCTTGAGTGATGGGGGAAACCCATCCAGACACGGGGAGACCATGCAAACTCCGGGAGACCCGGGGATCGAACCCCCAACCTTCTTGCTGTGAGTGTTGCCACTCAGCCACCGTGCCACCAACAGAACTGTTACTCTCAACTAGCACCGTTCACACATATTTTTCAGTAAATTGCCAGAACGTTCACAAATTACCCTATCCTGGCAAAATACAAGATAGGTCGTTCTGCAGGTGTGGGGGCTAAAAGCACACACATACATGGGCCTTATTAGGACAGATTTTCTTCAGTCTAAACTGTAATTTGCATCTAAAATAACTCAGTGTTCATTGACCTTTGGTTCAAGACCCTGGAACTGATTCTCTCCTGTCCAGAAACTCTAAACTCTAAATTAATCTGATCAATCATCATCGGCACTCAGAGCTGCACTGTTGGATGATGCTACCAGCCCCTGGTGTCTTCATAAGAGCCTTTCAGTGAATAGCACATTTTTACACATATAGCTTGGAAGTTAAATTTAAGCCAGTAAGGGGAAAAAACATCAAAAGAGGGTAAAAAGTATCCTTTAAAAAGGTACAGCCTATTATCACTATTACTAAGAGTACTCAGACAGATAACTGCAATGCAAGCTGCAATGAAAAGCCACAAAAAGAAAACAAAATATAGCCACAAGCGGCGATGATCAGCCCTTGCGTGCGCCTACACCGTGCCCCGCAAACGCAATGCCCTGCACTAACCCTAATAACCACACTTTTCATATGCTTTACAGTGTATTATATTCAGGCCGAGATCACGTATTGGTGATTAAAATTTCCCAGGCCAACACATCCTCCATCAGAAAAATTACATAGTGTATCTTTAAATGATTTTTGAGGAGTCTTTGCGCCCCTGGTGGCCAACAGTGAAAAATTCCCCATGTCCGTAATATATTTTTTTGCTCGCAGTCATGCATCGAATTTAATTCCCAAATTTGGTACAAATCCAATAATGTTGGCATTTCATGTGTAGGGGGCGCTATAGTGTAATTTTCCAAATGATTTATAGTGTATTATATTCAGGCCGAGATCACGCATCAGTGATTCAAATTTCAGCATGATCAGACTAAGTCTGTGCCAACAGGAACAAATCTTGACATTGAATATTGTCTAAATTTTGCTTGAACTCTGTGGCTTCGCCGCACGTAAACCATGACAATTATAAAAAAAAATGTAGGTAAAGTTTGAAGCCGCATTTCTCTAGATGATGTACGATGATTTTCAGCCCTGTGGGTTCAAACTCAACATGAGCCAAAATGCGGACTCTGCATTTTGAAGCGTTCAATCCAAGATGGCCGCCTTCTGGTTTGTCAGGGGGTGTGGCCATAATAATATTTTTTGTTTGTCTTCACATGGCGAATGCGTGTACCGAATTTTGTGGCTCTACGACAAAGTTGAGCTGGGACGGCTCCCATAGGAGTAGGCGGAGCCTAATATTCGAGGTGGCGTATTATCTCCATTTTTTGATCCCCATGCATGAAACCTATATTTTCTTGAATGTCTCATCATTTCTGAACGGCCAAATTAAATTTGTTCACATTCAGTAGCTTTAGGGCAGAGAGTTTAAGAACTGTGTCAAATTTCATTGAAATCAGAGAAATTTGTAAATATCCAAAACTTGTGTTCATTATTTGTGGCTTCACTGCTCAGAGACCGTCAGACGGATTTGGGATATGTGGATATTTTTTGATATTCCGCCCCTGTAAATAATGTGGACCAAAACTGAGGCCGTTCGGGAGAGCTTTCGCGGAGGAGTGCGTTTCAGCTTCGTTAACTTTAATCCAAGATGGCCGCCGTCTGGTTTGTCAGGGGGTGTGGCAATAATAATATTTTTTACTTGTCTTGTCATGATCGACTTCTGTGTTAAATTTCATAATTCTATGTGCAGTTTTTTGGGTGTCATTCGTATTCCCTAATGTATTTTTGCCTTATTAGGGGGCGCTGATGAGCCATTTTATTTATTTCTAGAAAATGGAAATAGCCAAAAGTTAGAGATCCGCGGGCGGAGAAGGAGGAGAAAGAAGAAGGAGGAGGAGAAAGAAGAAGAAGGAGAAAGAAGAAAGAAGAAAGAAGAAGAAAGAAGAAGAATCATACATTTTTGGAAACCTCTGGTGCATTGCTACTTCAGGGTGAGGGTCCCTGGTCACTATGGGCTAGTCATGTCACGTCATTTTAGTTCCCGCCCCCTATGAGCATCGCTATGCGATACTAATAGGCCCTTCGCCAGCCTCTGCTCAGGCACATACACCTTTTGTGGTAGAGAATAAGCCTCATTCACAACAAAAAAATAGATAAATAAACATGTTTTGATGTAGATATTGTTATTTCCACATGAAAGTTTTTATGCTAAGAGACCAAAATGTAAAAAAAATGGTTTTGCCTATAGTGTCTCCCATTAAGGTCAAAGTGATAAACATACATGTGATTGATACTTACAGAAATCTTGTCCCTTCCATCACTTTTCTTCTTCTTGGACTCCTATGAAAACCAAGGATTTATATTATGCCAAAACATGAAGGACTTTGTTCCACTACACTAAATAACACCCCAGTAGACTTTATTAGAAAGATTTAAAGAATACTGTTGAAGTGGTACACAAGAGGATGAAACCAAATGTGCTGTACCAGAAAGATTCACATGTACCCCTAAAAAGTATGCACCCTTTTAGTGTGATAATACTCAACAAAGGACCCTACCTTGCTTTCAGCGTTGGAGTCTTCTTCTGAAGAGTCTGATGCCAACCGTTTTCTTTTTTGTTTTTTTTTTACAGGCTTTTCATCCTAAGCAACACATGTTTACACTAAAATTAAAACTAAATGTTGCAAATACAAGCCAAAATCTATGTACTTCACAATACACACCTCATCTTCAGATTGGGACAGAGAGCTGTTGAAGGAATCAGAAGACGAGGAGGATGATGATGAAGAGTGCTTGAACAGAACAATAGAAGCAAGCTTTGTTAGACTTGAGCTTAGACATGTCAGGAACAGCAGTAAACTAGCTCTCACCCTGCTGCACCGCTGCTTCTCTTTCTTCCTCTAATTGCAAAGCAGACATAGTAGATTATAACATTGTTACAATAGCACAACATGACATTATTAGGAACTAGAAAGGCAGAGCACCACTGAATATCAAATAAGTAAAACAAAACATTGCAAAATGGCAATGCTATCAAAGTCAAAATACATCCGCTGTGGGTTGTCTGCATCTAAAGCATTTTATTGTCACATAATCAGAAAAGGCACGTTGTCATGGTACCGTGATGGTAAGACGCCACACTGTTCTGAGAACTGTGAAAAGAGCTTAGGATCTCTTTCCAAAGAATAACTGGGATGCTCAGAACACACAAGGTAAATGAAGAATAACTTTGGACCACTGCAAACCATTTCAAATGAAATAGTTCTGGTTTTCACATTTTAGTACACAGTAGGTACAGGTTGCCATTGAGGTCATCAATTTAAAGTTGCAACCTACAAAAACTAGTAATTTTATGAGAATAAAGTCCTAATATTACTTAATTAACTTAATTCTTAGATTGGAGATATTCTTTTTTTTTAATACAACATGACAATTTAAAGATTTAGGGACCACCATCATATGAAAGCAAACAAACTGCAAATCAATGGCGATTCGGTGAGTTAACATCTTACATAGACGATCATAAAAGATGTCAAACGTTATACGTTGGCCCCATGTGTGTAAATATTTTTAGATAGATTGCCACCACTCTGCTGTTGAATCAAGTACATTACAGTCCATGGAGAACTTCTCTGAAAAAGCTTACACTCCCTGGAGCTCAATGGTCAGGATACTGGGGGTGCTCCAAGCTGAAACCAATTAGCGCTTTGTCTGGCGTGGGTCCCATAAATTTCGGCATATCATGGCATATATTTTTTCAATCCCCCGTCCCATGCAAATTAAACAGGCTACATTGTATGTTAACTTATTATACTGACTAGTTTGTTATTCTGAAGAAATACAGCACTATAGCTGAGATTTTATAACACAAAAACCTTTCTTTCACTCATGGTTAGTGTTTGGGTGATGCCATTTATTATCAAACAGCTGTGTTTACTCTTTTTAAATCATAATAGAACAGAAACTACACAAATGACCCTGATCAAAAGTTTACATACCCTTGAGATTTTAGCCTGATAACATGAATACAAGTTGACACAAATGGGTTTGAATGGCTACTGAAGGTAACCATCCCCACCTGTGATCTGTCTGCTTGAGGAAAATTTGCACTCATCAGCCCGGAAGCTGCGCATTAATTAGACTATTAATACAGGATAGCCTGTCTCCAACTGGGTTTGTATGCTGCCATCTAATGTCGTAGATATCATGTTTCCATTTCAGAACAATACACAGTGGGTATGTAAAAGAAAATGAAAGATACTAAAAATATGTAAAAGAAATAATGAGACATATTTGCATTGTTTTGGAACCGTAGCCCTTGTTTTGCCATGTGTGCATATAGGATTATTTAGACAGGCCTATTTTAATAGTCTGTAATTCAAAAAAACTAACAATGAATAGCAAGAGGTGACCAGTTAGAAAAAGTGGGTTGCCAAAAAAGTTTGAGACCCCCGGCATAGATTATAATGGCGACCAGTAGACAAATATCTGGGTAGTGCAACAATATAATATTACTGTTTTTAATATGGTTTAGAGGACAGATTCAAACATTTAAAAGGGGCAAAATAGCATCCAATGGAGAATTTTATATAGGCCAAGGCCTCATCCAAGCTATATTTTTTTGGATCTTGGCCGAAGTGACAAAAAATATATTGCTCTAATGCATTTGGTATTGCTACATCTTACTAGATATTACAGCTTCAATGGCAAATTGTAACAAGTTTATTCTCCTAGCATGAGCATATTTTATCTTTAATAAAGTCTAATACTCCATCAAGAGCAGACAGCAGTTAATCATTGACATGTGAATGTATTCTGGTCTACTTCACACCAATCACCTCAATTCCACAATTCTGAACATCGTAATGACATTAGCATTTTAAATGATCTTTTGTTAATCCTACAAGGTCTTTTGTTCAGCGAGTACCTCTCGTTTGTCCTTGTCCCTATGTTCTGTGGACTTCCTTTCCTTTTGATTCTCCCTTGCCCCAATTATCTTTTCCCTGTTCTTTGCCAGTTCTTTCCGCCATCTCTATAAAAAAAAAAAAGTTTAATAAAAGATCGCAGTGATATGTAGCAGTATTATAAAGCAGTGATAAATTCAAACCTCATTCATTTTGTCTTCAAAATCAGCTAAGGCACGGGAGCCTTTTTTCTTTTTATCTAGTTGCTCTTTAAGTTCCTCCCTTCAAGTAAAGAAATAAAATCAGACAAGGACAGAAACATAGTAGATGGGTGATTCTATAACCAGAGGTACACTTCATTTAAACTTTTTTGTTATTAATGTATTAAAAGTGCTTGAAGAAATATAACTGTGTAACAGACAATTGCTATTTGGAAATATATAACCATGTAGGAAATATACAATATCATGCATTTAGATCTTCAACATTTTGTTGTCTAACTTTAATATCCCAGGCCCTCTGAACACATCACAGCAGATCAGCAGATGTAGCTAACAAATGCATTTTATCAGTCAATTGCACAATACTGATTTATATTGAAGCATGAGAATTGTGACCCTATTGACATGAAAACATGTCAGCAATGTAAATGGAAACATCACTTAATTTATTGTCTTTAAATGGAACCAAAATTGAATGTTAAAAGTCAACATAATTATATTTTTGAATAGCTATTCAAAGGATATATACATTGACAAAATTATCCAACAAGGGTCCAATGTAACAACTACCACTGTTTTAAGGAAATAATTGTACAACTGATAAATACAGCCAGCTAAAAGGAAATCTACCCCTAATTATGAAATCACCCAATAACATTTTCATGGAGACCTCACCATGTTGGACGTGGTCTGCTCAAGTAGTCCTGTATGCTGGGCCCTGAACTCTGCACTGGACCCCTTGCTCGTGCCGCTGCAATAGGGTTAATATAAGCCTAAATTGCAGATAGGAGAGAATAAAACGTTACTATTCAGGTAATACCTTCATGGTAGTTGAAATAAATAAGATCAAAATGTGTAGATGTGTGTGGTGATAGAAATCTGATAATGCTATAAAATCATATCATACAGAATTAGAGTTGCAAAACTTCTGAAATGTTCAAAATAGGAACATTTCCATGGGAATTACTAATTTATAGTAATAAAAAAGACTGTCAAAATAATTACTACATCAACTCGCTCAATACATAACAGATGGAACGATAATTTTTGGTAATAACTTTTTTACTTTTTCTTTGTACTAATGGGAAATTGTTGATTACTTTTCTGTATAAGGTTTGAGCTGTAACAACTAACTACTAACTACTTCCATTGCATTTTGTTCTTATTTATTGCAGCTCATATTTTTTTTAACAATATTGTACATTTAGAATAGTTTTTGGGGACTAATTGAGCTTTTTTGTCTGGTTTCAGTATTACCATTCATCGTCTATATTTACCACAGCAGTATATCGCACTTCAAAACTTGCTATCATGCCATGCCAAGTGAACAAACAGAGGCACTGCTGAAACTTGTCTTTGTAGTCGGAGTGATTCACAGAAGCATACACACCTAAATGTATGCCGTTTATACTTAAAGGGCCTATATTACACTAATTATTTGATCAAAAACCTAAAGTTGTGTTTTTTATTCACACATTAACAAACAAGTCATGTATATTTCGGCGGAGTTCAGTATTAAGGCGTCAGTATTAAGGCCTCAAACAGAACACCTTGTGACCCACTGCGTTTTTAAACTGCATATACTGTAACTATAATAATTTGGATATTTTCAGCCCAGAAATGGCCAGTCTCTACTGAACTAAAGGTAAAAGGTAGCTGTCAAATTGAAAACTTTTGCCTTGTGACATCACAAGGTCAAACAGAGCATTTTGAGCTTTTGAGATGTAGACAGACTAATAATAAAAGGATGTGTGAATGAAACAAAACACAACAGATATGTCTTTGATGGGGCATTTATTTTATAAACAAGCAATAATCTCTGCCTTCTGATTGGCTGTTCTTCATCAAAACAAAAGCCATGTTAAGACTCTTAAGCCATGTCAGAACAAAATTCTGACATGGCTTAAGAGTCCATTTCATGCAATACAGGACCTTAACATCTGTGCTTTCACCATCACAATCAAGACAGTCATAGTCTCATAAAAAAAAATTATCATCACATACTACACATAAAACATGTTGACTAGTTGTTATATAAAGGTGACATTTGGCAAGACGTCATACAATGTTTTGTAAGCATTTTGACCATATTTCGGAAAATTACCCAAAATGACGAATGGCTCTGTCACTCATGTTAAACACAGCATTCTATAGTCCCAGAAATTTGTTTATAAACGCTAAACTCGGTATTTATCATCTTGAAATTTCCAGTGATTTAGCTAATATTACGCTAACTGAAAATTGTGTAATGTGACAACATGGATGTGTCACAAGCGTATGCTAGTCTTATTTATTATCCACTGTCACTCGAGTTCATCCATAGCTCCTTTAGCTGTACATTTCTCCCTGCGAAACGATCAATGATGGACTGATGATGAATAATTAGTTATAAATATAAGATTGATGGGCAGTACGCATCAGTCTGTTTCGTAGCCCGGGGCCCATTAACAACGTTTAAGCTTAGATTTGGCCGAATGCGCTCAAAGATAATGCATGCATGGTTTCGGACCCACAGCCTTACAGGACGTACTGAGCAAGAGGAATGCAATGATCAAGTTGATCAATTTAATTATGAAAATTATATTAAATAACTCACCACTCGATTGTCTCGCTTTCCCATCTTCAGCTTCAGCAACTAAGTTAAATAACAACGGTTTTGCCAAAGAAAAGGAGCGAAAATGTCTAGGCTAGGCTAACAGAGCTAGCTTCTCCCATCTTGTTGTTGCAGACTGGGCACAGTCAGTGCATTGCTGCCCTCCACTGGTTAGGTACGGTTGCACCTTTGAACAATCAGCAGTATCACTATGATGACATAACAAGCACGTCTCTCAAAGGCCAGTCGCGTTTAGTGGAGGGAACAGAGAATCAGCCAATCGGCCAGTGAAGTGTCCAAGAGGTTTAAAAAAAAAAATTAAAGCCGCAAGCGGCATCGAACGGCTCTCGTGAGCCGCGCTTCGCACTCGGCCGACCCGGCGCTCCCCCGGGTGGCACTGATGCTCCTCCCGGGTGGCGCTGATGAGCCACTTGCCTCCGTGTGATTGTGGCGTTGGGCTGAACTTGTCACTAAACGCATAAAGTCCACACACACTGGAGATGCTGATGTACTAACATAGACAAACATGTACATTTTGGGACATCGCCATGGCAACACCGTGCAAAATACAACTATGGCCTCCTGGACTTTTTTGTTCGGGCTGACCTGAAGTCTCACTGTGGCAAATTTCACGTTTTTCAATTAAACTATTAAGCCGTTATATCAAATTCAAATTTGACGACAATCAGACTTTGTATGGACAAATGGGAGCAAATTTATACATTATAAAATTGGCAAAAATCTGAACAAATTCTGCGGCAAAGCCGCACATAAACCATGATATTTATCAAAAAATTCAGCTATCGTTTGATGCCGCACTTCTCTAGTTGATGTACAACGCTTTTCACCCCTGTGGGCGAAGCACCTTCAGAGGAGTTCGTTCAAATGCGACATGAATGAAAATGATGAGTCGACATTTTTAAAATTTCAATCCAAGATGGCCGCCTTCTGATTAGTCATGGGGGCGTGGTCATAACAGATGTTGAGTAGCGTCTGCCAGAGGGCAGCAGGTTGAAGAGGTGGTAGCCAGGATGTGTGTAGTCCTTGATGATGCTTCTGGCTCTACCAAGGCACCTGGAGTTGTAGATTGAGGTCAGGGGAGGTAGGGGGAAACCGATGATCTTTTGCGCAGTGTTGGTTACCCTCTGCAGTCTTTTCCTGTCAGCTTCTGTGCAGTTTGAGTGCCACACTGACACAGCGTAGGTCATACTACACATATACTGCACATATACTGCACATATACTACACATACACAGCATATATACTGCACATATACTGGACATATACTACACATATACTACACTAATACGACATATAGTGCACATTTACTACACATATACTGCACATATACTACACATATACTGCACATATACTGCACATATACTACACATATACAGCACATATACTGCACATATACTACACATATACTACACTAATACTGCACATGTACTGGACATATACTGCACATATACTACACCTATACTACACTAATAATGCACATATACTTCACATATACTACACATATACTACACATATACTGCATATATACTGCGCATATACTGCACATATACTACACATATACTGCACATATACTGCACATATACTGCACATATACTACACATATACTACATTAATACTGCACATATACTACACATATACTGCACATATACTACACATATACTGCACATATACTGCACATATAATGCACATATACTGCACATATACTACACATATACTGCACATATACTGCACATATACTGCACATATACTGCACATATACTACACATATACTACACTAATACTGCACGTATACTGCACATTTACTGCACATATACTGCACATATATTACACATATACTACACTAAAAATGCACATATACTGCACATATGCTGCACATATACTACACATATACTACACATACACTGCACATATACTACACATATACTGCACATATACTACACTAATACTGCACATATACTACACATATACTGCACATATGCTGCGCATATACTACACATATACTACACTAATACTACACATATACTGCACATATACTACACATATACTATAGTAATACTGCACATATACTGCACATATACTACACATATACTACACTAATACTACACATCTACTGCACATATACTGCACATATACTACACTAATACTGCACATATACTACACTAATACTGCACATATACTGCACATATACTACACATGTACTACACATATACTGCACATATACTGCACACATACTGTTCATATACTGCACATTCCGGTCGGGGAATGTCAGGGCAGCTACAGGTGCTCCGTTCACACGTTTCTATCTGTAACAGCAACGTAGACGATAAACAGCCCGGTAACAGTCAGCGTTCTTTTTGCGCTCGATCATGACATTTGTGGTAGAAAGTGCGATAGATGGCAAGCGCAAAGGCGACTGCTGTCTGACTGTTCATTACACGCCGTGCATGAAGCTGGTGTAGCTTAGCCCAGCCCCGACCAGGGACAGCGCGAGGGAGCTGCTGATTGGCCCTTTGGAGGTCCACTTTCTCTGCGGGCCACACTAATATTATACTTTCAAATTAAGGTGCGGGCGACAAAATATTGTACTGCGGGCCGCACTTGGCCCCGGGCCGCGAGTCTGAGACCCCCTGTACTACACTAATACTACACATATACTGCACATATACTGCACATATACTACACTAATACTGCACATATACTGCACATATACTACACATATACTACACTAATACTACACATATACTGCACATATACTACACTAATACTGCACATATACTGCACATATACTACACATATACTTCGCATATATTGCACATATACTACACATATACTACACTAATACTACACATATACTGCACATATATTACACATATACTACACTAATACTGCACATATACTGCACATATACTGCAGATATACTGCACATATACTACACATATACTACACTAATACTACACATATACCGCACATATACTGCACATATACTACACTAATACTGCACATATACTACACTATTACTGCACATATACTGCACATATACTGCACATATACTGAACGTATACTGTTCATATACTGCACACATACTGCACATATACTGCACATATACTACACATATACTGCACATATACTGCACATATACTACACATATACTACACTAATACTGCACATATACTACACATGTACTGCACATACACTACACATATACTGCACATATACTGCACATATACTGCACATATACTACACATATACTGGACATATACTGCACATGTACTGCACATATACTACACATATACTGCACATATACTACACATATACTATACTAATACTGCACGTATACTGCACATATACTGCACATATACTGCACATATACTGCACATATACTACACATATACTGGACATATACTGCACATGTACTGCACATATACTACACATATAGTGCACATATACTACACATATACTACACTAATACTGCACGTATACTGCACATACACTGCACACATACTGCACATATAGTGCACATATACTACACATAAATGTACACTAAAACAGCACATATACTGCACAAATACTACACATATACTGCACATATACTGCACATATACTGCAAATATACTGCACATATACTACACATATACTACACTAATACTGCACATATACTACACATATACTGCACATATACTGCACATATACTACACATATACTGCACATACACTACACATATACTACACATATACTACACATATACTGCACATATACTGCACATACACTACACTAATAATGCACATATACTGCACATATACTGCACATATACTCAACGTATACTGTTCAAATACTGTACACATACTGCACATATACTGCACATATACTACACATATACTGCACATATACTGCACATACACTACACATATACTACACTAATACTGCACATATACTGCACATATACTGCACATACACTACACATATACTGCACATATACTGCACATATACTGCACATACACTACACATATACTGCACATATACTGCACACACACTGCACATATACTGCACATATACTACACATATACTGCACAAATACTGCACATATAGTGCACATATTCTACACATATAGTACACTAAAACTGCACATATACTACACATATACTACACTAATACTGCACATATACTGCACATATACTAGACATATACTGCACATATACTACACATATACTACACTAATACTGCACGTATACTGCACATACACTGCACATATACTGCACATATACTGCACAAATACTACACATATACTGCACATATACTGCACATATACTCCACATATACTACACATGTACTACACTAATACTGCACATATACTGCACATATACTGCACATATACTACACATATACTACACTAATAATGGACATATACTGCACATATACAGCACATATACTGCACATATACTACACTAATACTGCACATATGCTACACATATACTGCACATATACTGCACATATACTGCACATATACTACACATATACTGCACATATACTGCACATATACTACACATATACTACACTAATACTGCACATATACTGCACATATACTACACATATACTGCACATACACTACACATATACTGCACATATACTGCACATATACTGCACATATACTGCACATATACTGGACATATACTGCACATGTACTGCACATATACTACACATATACTGCACATGTACTGCACATATACTACACATATACTGCACATATACTACACATATACTACACTAATACTGCACGTATACTGCACATACACTGCACATATACTGCACATATACTGCACAAATACTGCACATATAGTGCACATATACTACACATATAGTACACTAAAACTGCACATATACTACACTAATACTGCACATATACTGCACATATACTACACATATACTGCACATATACTACACATATACTACACTAATACTGCACGTATACTGCACATACACTGCACATATACTGCACATATACTGCACAAATACTACACATATACTGCACATATACTGCACATATACTGCACATATACTACACATATACTACACTAATACTGCACATATACTGCACATATACTGCACATATACTACACATATACTACACTAATAATGGACATATACTGCACATATACAGCACATATACTGCACATACACTGCACATATACTACACTATTACTGCACATATACTGCACATATACAGAACGTATACTGTTCATATACTGCACACATACTGCACATATACTACACATATACTGCACATATACTACACTAATACTGCACATATACTACACATATACTACACTAATACTGCACATATACTACACATATACTGCACAAATACTGCACATATACTACACATATACTGCACATACACTACACATATACTGCACATATACTACACATATACTGCACATATACTGCACATATACTGCACATATACTCAACGTATACTGTTCATATACTGCACACATACTGCACATATACTGCACATATACTACACATACACTGCACATATACTGCACATATACTACACATATACTACACTAATACTGCACATATACTGCACATATACTACACATATACTGCACATACACTACACATATACTGCACATATAGTATACATATACTACACATATACTGCACATATACTGCACATACACTACACTAATAATGGACATATACTGCACATATACTACATTAATACTGCACGTATACTGCACATATACTATAGTAATAATGCACATATACTGCACATATACTACACATATACTACACTAATACTACACATATTCTGCACATATACTACACTAATACTGCACATATACTACACTAATACTGCACATATACTGCACATATACTGCACATATACTACACATATACTACACATACACTGCACATATACTGCACATATACTACACATAAACTACACTAATACTGCACATATACTGCACATATACTACACAGATACTGCACATACACTACACATATACTGCACATATACATACATATACTACACATATACTGCACATACACTACACTAATAATGCACATATACCGCACATATACTGCACATATACTGCACATATACTCAACGTATACTGTTCAAATACTGCACACATACTGCACATATACTGCACATATACTACACATATACTGCACATATACTGCACATACACTACACATATACTACACTAATACTGCACATATACTGCACATATACTGCACATATACTGCACATATACTGCACATATACTGCACATACACTACACATATACTGCACATATACTGCACATACACTGCACATATACTGCACATATACTGCACATATACTGCACAAATACTGCACATATAGTGCACATATTGTACACATATAGTACACTAAAACTGCACATATACTACACATATACTACACTAATACTGCACATATACTGCACATATACTACACATATACTGCACATATACTACACATATGCTACACTAATACTGCACGTATACTGCACATACACTGCACATATACTGCACATATACTGCACAAATACTACACATATACTGCACATATACTGCACATACACTGCACATATACTACACTATTACTGCACATCTACTGCACATATACAGAACATATACTGTTCATATACTGCACACATACTGCACATATACTACACATATACTGCACATATACTACACTAATACTGCACATATACTACACATATACTACACTAATACTGCACATATACTACACATATACTACACTAATACTGCACATATACTGCACATATACTGCACATATACTACACATATACTACACATATACTGCACATATACTACACATATACTACACTAATACTGCACATATACTGCACATATACTATTCATATACTGCACATACACTACACATATACTGCACATATACTACACATATACTACACTAATACTGCACATATACTACACATATACTGCACATACACTACACATATACTGCACATATACTGCACATATACTACACATATACTACACATATACTGCACATATACTACACATATACTACACTAATACTGCACGTATACTGCACATATACTGCACATATACTGCACATATACTGCACATATACTGCACATATACTACACATATACTGGACATATACTGCACATGTACTGCACATATACTACACATATACTGCACATATACTACACATATACTGCACATATACTACACATATACTACACTAATACTGCACATATACTGCACATACACTGCACATATACTGCACATATAGTGCACATATACTACACATATAGTACACTAAAACTGCACATATACCACACATATGCTACACTAATACTGCACATATACTACACTAATACTGCACATATACTACACATATACTGCACATATACTGCAAATATACTGCACATATACTACACATATACTACACTAATACTGCACATATACTGCACATATACTGCACATATACTACACATATACTACACATATACTGCCCATATACTGCATATATAGTACACATATACTACACTAATACTGCACATATACTACACATATACTGCACATATACTGCACATATACTGCACATATACTGCACATATACTACACATATACTACACTAATAATGGACATATACTACACATATACAGCACATATACTGAACATATACTGCACATATACTACACTATTACTGCACATATACTGCACATATACAGAACGTATACTGTTCATATACTGCACACATACTGCACATATACTACACATATACTGCACATATACTACACTAATACTGCACATATACTACACATATACTACACTAATACTGCACATATACTACACATATACTGCACATATACTGCAAATATACTGCACATATACTACACATATACTACACTAATACTGCACATATACTACACATATACTGCACATATACTACACATATACTGCACATACACTACACATATACTGCACATATACTACACATATACTGCACATATACTGCACATATACTCAACGTATACTGTTCATATACTGCACACATACTGCACATATACTGCACATATACTACACATACACTGCACATATACTGCACATATACTACACATATACTACACTAATACTGCACATATACTGCACATATACTACACATATACTGCACATACACTACACATATACTGCACATATACTATACATATACTACACATATACTGCACATATACTGCACATACACTACACTAATAATGCACATATACTGCACATATACTGCACATATACTGAACGTATACTGTTCATATACTGCACACATACTGCACATATACTGCACATATACTACACATATACTGCACATATACTGCACATATACTACACATATACTACACTAATACTGCACATATACTGCACATATACTGCACATACACTACACATATACTGCACATATACTGCACATACACAACATATATACTGCACATATACTGCACATATACTGCACATATACTGCACATATACTACACATGTACTGGACATATACTGCACATGTACTGCACATATACTACACATATACTACACTAATACTGCACGTATACTGCACATACACTGCACATATACAGCACATATACTGCACAAATACTGCACATATAGTGCACATATTCTACACATATAGTACACTAAAACTGCACATATACTACACATATACTACACTAATACTGCACATATACTGCACATATACTGCACATATACTACACATATACTGCACATATACTACACATATACTACACTAATACTGCACGTATACTGCACATACACTGCACATATACTGCACATATACTGCACATATACTGCACAAATACTGCACATATAGTGCACATATACTACACATATAGTACACTAAAACTGCACATATACTACACATATACTACACTAATACTGCACATATACTGCACTAATACTGCACGTATACTGCACATACACTGCACATATACTGCACATATACTGCACAAATACTACACATATACTGCACATATACTGCACATATACTGCACATATACTACACTAATACTGCACATATACTGCACATATACTGCACATATACTACACATATACTACACTAATAATGGACATATACTGCACATATACAGCACATATACTGCACATATGCTGCACATATACTACACTATTGCTGCACATATACTGCACATATACAGAACGTATACTGTTCATATACTGCACACATACTGCACATATACTACACATATACTGCACATATACTACACTAATACTGCACATATACTACACATATACTACACTAATACTGCACATATACTACACATATACTGCACATATACTGCAAATATACTGCACATATACTACACATATACTACACTAATACTGCACATATACTACACATATACTACACATATACTGCACATATACTACACATATACTGCACATACACTATACATATACTGCACATATACTACACATATACTGCACATATACTGCACATATACTCAACGTATACTGTTCATATACTGCACACATACTGCACATATACTGCACATATACTGGACATATACTGCACATATACTACACATATACTGCACATACACTACACATATACTGCACATATACTACACATATACTGCCCATATACTGCACATATACTGCACATATACTACACATATACTACACATACACTACACATATACTGCACATATACTACACATATACTGCACATACACTACACATATACTGCACATATAGTTCACATATACTGCACATATACTTCACATATACTGCACATATACTGAACGTATACTGTTCATATACTGCACACATACTGCACATATACTCCACATATACTGCACATATACTGCACATATACTACACATATACTACACTAATACTGTACATATACTACACATATACTGCACATATACTGCACATATACTGCACATATACTACACATATACTGCACATACACTACACATATACTGCACATATACTACACATATACTGCACATACACTACACATATACTGCACATACACTACACATATACTGCACATATACTGCACATATACTGCACATATACTATACATATACTACACATATACTGCACATATACTGCACATACACTACACTAATACTGCACATATACTGCACATATACTGCACATATACTACACATATACTACACATATACTGCACATATACTACACATATACTGCACATATACTGCACATATACTGCACACATACTGCACATATACTGCACATATACTATACATATACTACACATATACTGCACATATACTGCACATACACTACACTAATACTGCACATATACTGCACATATACTGCACATATACTACACATATACTGCACATATACTGCACATATACTACACATATACTGCACATATACTGCACATATACTGGACATATACTGCGCATATACTGCACATATACTACACATATACTGCACATATACTGCATATATATTACACATATACTACATTAATACTACACATATACTGCACATATACTGCACATATTCTACACATATACTACACTAATACTGCACATATACTGCACATATACTGCACATATACTACACATATACTGGACATATACTGCACATACACTGCACATATACTGCACATATACTACACATATACTACATTAATACTACACATATACTACACATATACTACACTAATACTGGACATATACTACACATATACTGGACATATCCTACACATATACTGCACATATATTGCACAAATACTGCACATATACTGCACATATACTACACATACATTACACTAATACTACACATATACTGCACATATACTGCACATATACTGCACATATACTGCGCATATTCTACACATATACTGCACATATACTGCACATATACTACACATATACTGCACATATACTACACTAATACTGCACATATACTGCACATATAATGCACATATACTGCACATATACTGCACATATACTGGACATATACTGCATATACACTGCATATATACTGCACATATACTGAAAAGACATATACCCAGATCAATATTCCTGTGACAAAAGCAAACATATTCACACAAACTGACATTGATAAATGGCCTTACCTGAAAGACATTCAAATTAAAGAGATTGATGCAGTGCAGTGATGCCAAATAACTATCACATTGCTGAACAAAGAGCTCAATATCTGGCCAAAAAGTTCAAATACAATGGCAGTTTTGCAGATGAGTACAAAACATTTATGGAGGACCTCATAGCTATAGGTTATGGAGAAAATGTGCCATTAAAAGATCTGCACATAAAAAAGGGCAAAGTGTGGTATATCCCCCACCATGGTGTGTACCATAAGCGCAAAAGGACCCTCAGAGTTGTATTTGATTGTACTTCCTCGTTCCAGGGCACGTCCCTCAATAGAGAGCTGCTCCAAGGACCTGATCTGACCAACTCACTGCTTGGGGTGTTGCTCAGGTTCCGTGAAGAACAGGTTGCTTTAATGGCAGATATTGAAGGAATGTTTCACCAGGTGAGAGTGAATGAAGAAGACTCAAATCTGCTGAGATTTCTATGGTGGCCAAATGGAGACGTGAACCAACCACTGCAGCAATACAGAATGAAAGTGCATTTATTTGGTGCCATCTCATCACCAAGCTGCACCAATTTTGCACTGAAAAGGACAGCAGAGGACAACAAGCACAGTTTCACAGCAGCAGCAGTTGAGACAATAAAATCAAACTTCTATGTAGATGTCTCAAATCTGTTCCCACAGCAAAAGCAGCTATTCAGCTAGTCAAAGAGCTGAGTATACTGTGTGCAAAAGGAGGATTCAAACTGACTAAATGGGTCAGTAATAGTCGTGCCGTTTTGTCTACCATTTCAGAGGAAAACAAGGCAAAACAGATCAAAGAACTTGATTTAGACAGAGATAAACTACCAGTTGAAAGAGCTCTGGGCATGATATGGAATATAGAAAATGATACATTTGGATTCCAGATTTCTATCAAAACTAAATCACTTACCAGAAGAGCTGTTCTGTCCACTGTAAGTTCTGTCTATGACCCCTTGGGCCTCGTAGCCCCATTCGTGCTAAAAGCAAAACTCATTCTACAAAATCTTTGTCAAATAAAGTGTGGATGGGATACAATAATTCCCAGTGAATTGTCACAATGTTACGAAAAGTGGCTTTCTGAATTGGAACATCTAAAACATTTTCAAATAAACAGATGTCTGAAACCAGAAAACTTTGGTAAAACAACAACAGCTCAGTTACATCACTTTTCTGATGCAAGCGAGCAGGGGTACGGCACAGCCAGCTACCTGAGATTAACCAACAGCTCAGGACACATTCACGTGACTTTAATAATGGGCAAATCAAGAGTAACGCCCCTAAAGAAAATGACTATCCCCAGACTAGAGCTCACTGCTGCCACTCTTGCAGTTCGTGTTGATCGCATGTTAAAATCAGAGCTGAAGTTTGATTTACAGGAATCTGTTTATTGGACAGACAGTCAGTCTGTATTGAAATACATTCGAAACCAGTCACGAAGATTTCAAACCTTTGTTGCAAATTGAGTTGCATTAATCCAGGCTCTGTCTTCAGTGGATCAGTGGAGATATGTGGATTCCAGGCTCAATCCTGCAGATGATGCTTCTCGTGGTTTGAACATTGAGGCTTTCCTAAAATCTAAAAAGTGGATTAATGGACCTGATTTTTTGTCACATGATGAAACACAGTGGCCACCAATTCCAGAGGCAATGCAATATCCTGTATCAAATGAGGACCCTGAGGTTAAGAAAGCTGTCTTTGTAAACACTGTCAGTATTGTACAAAAGTGTCCCACCAGCAAACTAATAGAGTATTTTTCAGATTGGAATAAATTAAAAAGAAGTGTTGCATGGATGTTGAAGTTCAAGGGACTGCTTATGAAAAAGACAAAAGAAAAGAAAGATGAAAGACTGAGTAAAGATGAGAAGCTGACAGTGAAAGATATAGAAATGGCAGAACAATGCATTCTCGCATATGAACAAAGACAATACTATAAACAAGAAATCGACCTCATTAATCAGGGAAAGTACTGCCAAAAGAACAGTCCACTCTACAAAATGGACCCAAAGCTGGATCAAGATGGGCTATTAAGAATTGGTGGCAGAATTAACAAACTATCAATGCCCGCAGAGATAAAAAATCCCATAATTGTGCCTAAAAAGTCCTATATATCTAAACTGATACTCAAAAACATACATGAGCAAATTGGTCACACTGGCCGAAACCACATGCTGTCAAAATTACATCAAAAGTACTGGTTATCTTCTGCTAATGCTGCCTCACGAAACATTATAAGAAACTGCGTTTATTGCCGGCGAATGCAATCTGCGGCTGGAGAACAAAAGATGGCAGATCTTCCGCAGGACAGAGTGTTACCAGACATACCACCATTCACTACAGTAGGCATGGACTATTTCGGACCATTTGAAACCAAACGTGGTCGAACTACTGTAAAAAGATGGGGTGTGATCTTCACCTGTTTAAATACTCGAGCAGTGCATTTGGAAGTAGCGAGTAGTCTAGATACCAGCTCATGCATAAATGCAATCAGAAGATTCATATGTCGTAGGGGAACAGTGTTGAGCATCAGATCAGATCAAGGTACAAATTTGGTTGGAGCAGATAAAGAACTGAAAAGGTCACTTGAAGAATTAAATCATGACAAAATCAGTGAAACATTCCTGAATAAAGGCATAGACTAGATATTCAATCCTGCAGCTGGAGCCCATCATGGTGGAGTATGGGAGAGACTTATCCGAACTCTAAAAAGGATATTGTGCTCTATTACAAAGGAACAAGTTATAGATGATGAGGTTCTGCAAACGATGCTCTGTGAAGTGGAAGCAATAATGAATGACAGGCCCATCACAACAGTGACAAATGATAAAAATGACATGGAACCGCTCACACCAAACCATCTCCTGCTGCTTAAAATAAAGCCTGTTATGCCCCCAGGACTATTCAGTAAAGAAGACATTTACTGCAGGAGAAGATGGAGGCAGGTCCAGTATTTGGCTGACCTCTTTTGGAAAAGATGGATTAGAGAATATCTCCCAATCATGCAACAAAGAGTTAAATGGAATAAAGTGAAAAGAAATTTACAACCAGGTGATGTTGTTGTCATTGTCGATCATACAGCTCCCAGGAACTCATGGACCTTAGGACGGGTCCTACAAACACAGCCTGGAAGTAAAGGATTAGTGCGAAGTGCCTTTGTTAAAACGAAGACTGGTATCCTCCAACGACCTGTGACCAAACTCTGCTTGATATTGGAAAATGAAGAATAATGGATGAACATTGAACTTTTCTCAAACCCAAACTTGACTGACTTGACCTTACTCGACTACTACTCTTTATCCAGAAATTGAAAAATATGTAATAAATTGTGAAAAATTGAAATAGAATGTAGAATTATTTAATACTATTGTAATAGCTAGACCAGCAATTAGGGGCTGGAGATGTTAGAGCCATAATTTAATTTATTTAAAGAAGTTATTTAATTCACCACAAATTCATTCTTTCTTAAAAACAATTATAAAAGTATAGTTTTCAGTGTCCTAAATTAAGTTATTTTCAGTCAATTTAGGTCCTTTTGTTTGGAACGTAAGAGGGCGGGTTTAAGGAAATTAGGTCAAATAGGGAAACAGGTGTGGGAGGAGGGGTCTGTGCTATTGTGGAGGGTGACTGACACGGTCTTTGACCGCACGCACGCACGCACGCACACGAACATCGAAATGATGATAATCTGCAAATAAAAGAAATCAAACTACAACGGACTACGTGAGTTTTTGTACAACATTTTTGTGTGAGTCAAGAAGCGGACACACCAAGGATGGCTATTCATGTCTTACAGCTAATGTCAAATTAGAAGCCATAACAGTATATATGCAGTATATGTGGGGTACATGTGCAGTATATGTGCAGTATTAGTGTAGTATATGTGTAGTATTAGTGTAGTATATGTGCAGTATATGTGCAGTATATGTGTAGTATATGTGCAGTATATGTACAGTATATGTGTAGTATTTGTGCAGTATATGTGCATTATGTGCCGTATATGTGCAGTATATGTGCAGTATATGTGTAGTACATGAGTAGTATATGTGCAGTATATGTGCAGTATATGTGTAGTATATGTGTAGTATATGTGCAGTATATGTGTAGTATATGTGCAGTATATGTGCAGTATATGTGCAGTATATGTGTAGTATATGTGCAGTATATGTGTAGTATATGTGCAGTATATGTGCAGTATATGTGCAGTATATGTGTAGTATATGTGCAGTATATGTGTAGTATATGTGCAGTATATGTGCAGTATTTTTGTAGTATATGTGTATTATTTGTGCAGTATATGTGCAGTACATGTGTAGTATATGTGCAGTATATGGCAGTATATGTGTAGTATATGTGCAGTATATGTGCAGTATATGTGCAGTATATGTGCAGTGTAGTATATGTGCAGTATATGTGTAGTATATGTGCAGTATATGTGCAGTATATGTGCAGTACATGTGTAGTATATGTGCAGTATATGTTTAGTATATGTGTAGTATATGTGCAGTATATGTGCAGTATTTTTGCAGTATATGTGTAGTATATGTGCAGTATATGTGCAGTATATGTGCAGTACATGTGTAGTATATGTGCAGTATATGTGCAGTATATGTTTAGTATATGTGTAGTATATGTGCAGTATACAGTATGTGCAGTATTTTTGTAGTATATGTGTAGTATATGTGCAGTATATGTGCAGCATATGTGCAGTACATGTGTATTATATGTGCAGTATATGTGCAGTATATGTGCAGTATATGTGTAGTATATGTGCAGTATATGTGCAGTATATGTGCAGTATATGTGCAGTGTAGTATATGTGCAGTATATGTGTAGTATATGTGCAGTATATGTGCAGTATATGTGCAGTACATGTGTAGTATATGTGTAGTATATGTGCAGTATATGTTTAGTATATGTGTAGTATATGTGCAGTACATGTGCAGTATTTTTGTAGTATATGTGTAGTATATGTGCAGTATATGTGCAGTATATGTGCAGTACATGTGTAGTATATGTGCAGTATATGTGCAGTACATGTGTAGTATATGTGCAGTATATGTGCAGTATATGTGCAGCATATGTGCAGTGTAGTATATGTGCAGTATATGTGTAGTATATGTGCAGTATATGTGCAATATATGTGCAGTATGTGTGCAGTGAAGTATATGTGCAGTATATGTTTAGTATATGTGTAGTATATGTGCAGTATATGAGCATTATATGTGCAGTATATGTGTAGTATATGTGCAGTATATGTGTAGTATATGTGCAGTACATGTGCAGTATTTTTGTAGTATATGTGTAGTATATGTGCAGTATATGTGCAGTATATGTGCAGTACATGTGTAGTATGTGTGCAGTATATGTGCAGTACATGTGTAGTATATGTGCAGTATATGTGCAGTATATGTGCAGCATATGTGCAGTGTAGTATATGTGCAGTATATGTGTAGTATATGTGCAGTATATGTGCAATATATGTGCAGTATATGTTTAGTATATGTGTAGTATATGTGCAGTATATGTGCATTATATGTGCAGTATATGTGTAGTATATGTGCAGTATATGTGTAGTATATGTGCAGTACATGTGTAGTATATGTGCAGTATATGTGCAGTATATGTGCAGTATATGTGTAGTATATGTGCAGTATATGTGCAGTATATGTGCAGTATATGTGCAGTGTAGTATATGTGCAGTATATGTGCAGTACATGTGTACTATATGTGCAGTATATGTGCAGTATATGTGCAGTATATGTGTAGTATATGTGCAGTATATGTGCAGTATATGTGCAGTATATGTGAAGTACATGTGTAGTATATGCGCAGTATATGTGCAGTATATGTGTAGTATATGTGCAGTATTTGTGCAGTATATGCGCAGTATATGTGCAGTATATGTGTAGTATATGTGCAGTATATGTGGAGTATATGTGCAGTAAATGTTCAGTACATGTGCATTATATGTGTAGTATGTGTAGCATATGTGCAGTATATGTGTAGTATATGTGCAGTATATGTGCAGTATATGTGTAGTATATGTGTAGTATATGTGCAGTATATGTGTAGTATATGTGCAGTATATGTGCAGTATATGTTTATTATATGTGTAGTATATGTGCAGTATATGTGCAGTATTTTTGTAGTATATGTGTAGTATATGTGCAGTATATGTGCAGTATATGTGCAGTACATGTGTAGTATATGTGCAGTATATGTGCAGTATATGTGCTGTATATGTGCAGTATAGGTGTAGTATATGTGCAGTATATGTGCAGTATATGTGCAGTGTAGTATATGTGCAGTGTAGTATATGTGCAAAAAGATGTACAAAAGATGTCAATGCCATTTTTGCTGTGCAAGTAGGGCTTTGGGACCTGTACAAAATACATTTGGAATCTTGGTTCTATCTCATTCTATGCTGAAGTTATAACCGTTGTCATCTTTTTATGACCGCAAATTGCTTCTGAGCGCATAATAAGCATTCTGAGTCAATGTATGCAATCCTGACTTTAGAAGTAAAAACATGTTAAAACTACACTGTGTGGAGGCTTCTCATGCTAAAGTTACATGATTTTACGCTTAAACATGCTGATAAATAGAATTGTGTGGCCAGGATAGCCCAATGGCTTCTATGCGTTACACTGCATTCTGGCTGAACATAACAAGTGAAGTTGTGGAAAAACTACAAAAGATGTCAATACCATTTTTGCTGTGTAAGTAGGGCTTTGGGACCTGTACATAATACATTTGGAATCTTGGTTCTATCTCATTCTATGCTGAAGTTATAACCGTTGTCATCTTTTTATGACCGCAAATTGCTTCTGAGCTCATAATAAGCATTCAGAGACAATGTATGCAATCC
Source organism: Odontamblyopus rebecca (assembly GCA_030686955.1). NCBI lineage: Eukaryota > Metazoa > Chordata > Actinopteri > Gobiiformes > Gobiidae > Odontamblyopus > Odontamblyopus rebecca. The sequence goes on from CM060669.1 coordinate 25,937,384, forward strand.
TGACTTTAGAAGTAAAAACTTGTTAAAACTACACTGTGTGGAGGCTTCTCATGCTAAAGTTACATGATTTTACGCTTAAACATGCTGATAAATAGAATTGTGTGGCCAGGATAGCCCTATGGCTTCTATGCATTACAATGCATTCTGGCTGAACATAACAAGTGAAGTTGTGGAAAAACTACAAAAGATGTCAATGCCATTTTTGCTGTGCAAGTAGGGCTTTGGGACCTGTACAAAATACATTTGGAATCTTGGTTCTATCTCATTCTATGCTGAAGTTATAACCGTTGTCATCTTTTTATGACCGCAAATTGCTTCTGAGCGCATAATAAGCATTCTGAGTCAATGTATGCAATCCTGACTTTAGAAGTAAAAACATGTTAAAACTACACTGTGTGGAGGCTTCTCATGCTAAAGTTACTTGATTTTACGCTTAAACATGCTGATAAATAGAATTGTGTGGCCAGGATAGCCCTATGGCTTCTATGCGTTACAATGCATTCTGGCAGAACATAACAAGTGAAGTTGTGGAAAAACTACAAAAGATGTCAATGCCATTTTTGCTGTGCAAGTAGGGCTTTGGGACCTGTACAAAATACATTTGGAATCTTGGTTCTATCTCATTCTATGCTGAAGTTATAACCGTTGTCATCTTTTTATGACCGCAAATTGCTTCTGAGCTCATAATAAGCATTCAGAGACAATGTATGCAATCCTGACTTTAGAAGTAAAAACTTGTTAAAACTACACTGTGTGGAGGCTTCTCATGCTAAAGTTACATGATTTTACGCTTAAACATGCTGATAAATAGAATTGTGTGGCCAGGATAGCCCTATGGCTTCTATGCGTTACAATGCATTCTGGCTGAACATAACAAGTAAAGTTGTGGAAAAACTACAAAAGATGTCAATGCCATTTTTGCTGTGCAAGTAGGGCTTTGGGACCTGTACAAAATACATTTGGAATCTTGGTTCTATCTCATTCTATGCTGAAGTTATAACCGTTGTCATCTTTTTATGACCGCAAATTGCTTCTGAGCGCATAATAAGCATTCTGAGTCAATGTATGCAATCCTGACTTTAGAAGTAAAAACATGTTAAAACTACACTGTGTGGAGGCTTCTCATGCTAAAGTTACATGATTTAACGCTTAAACATGCTGATAAATAGAATTGTGTGGCCAGGATAGCCCTATGGCTTCTATGCATTACAATGCATTCTGGCTGAACATAACAAGTGAAGTTGTGGAAAAACTACAAAAGATGTCAATACCATTTTTGCTGTGCAAGTAGGGCTTTGGAACTTGTACAAAATACATTTGGAATCTTGGTTCTATCTCATTCTATGCTGAAGTTATAACGGTTGTCATCTTTTTATGAACGCAAATTGCTTCTGAGCGCATAATAAGCATTCTGAGACAATGTATGCAATCCTGACTTTAGAAGTAAAAACATGTTAAAACTACACTGTGTGGAGGCTTCTCATGCTAAAGTTACATGATTTGACGCTTAAACATGTGAGAAATAGAATTGCGTGGCCAGGATAGCCCTATGGCTTCTATGCGTTACAATGCATTCTGGCTGAACATAACAAGTGAAGTTGTGGAAAAACTACAAAAGATGTCAATGCCATTTTTGCTGTGCAAGTAGGGCTTTGGGACCTGTACAAAATACATTTGGAATCTTGGTTCTATCTCATTCTATGCTGAAGTTATAACCGTTGTCATCTTTTTATGACCGCAAATTGCTTCTGAGCTAATAATAAGCATTCAGAGACAATGTATGCAATCCTGACTTTAGAAGTAAAAACTTGTTAAAACTACACTGTGTGGAGGCTTCTCATGCTAAAGTTACATGATTTGACGCTTAAACATGTGAGAAATAGAATTGCGTGGCCAGGATAGCCCTATGGCTTCTATGCGTTACAATGCATTCTGGCTGAACATAACAAGTGAAGTTGTGGAAAAACTACAAAAGATGTCAATACCATTTTTGCTGTGCAAGTAGGGCTTTGGGACCTGTACAAAATACATTTGGAATCTTGGTTCTATCTCATTCTATGCTGAAGTTATAACCGTTGTCATCTTTTTATGACCGCAAATTGCTTCTGAGCTCATAATAAGCATTCAGAGACAATGTATGCAATCCTGACTTTAGAAGTAAAAACATGTTAAATCTACACTGTGTGGAGGCTTCTCATGCTAAAGTTACATGATTTTACACTTAAACATGCTGATAAATAGAATTGTGTGTCCAGGATAGCCCTATGGCTTCTATGCGTTACAATGCATTCTGGCTGAACATAACAAGTGAAGTTGTGGAAAAACTACAAAAGATGTCAATACCATTTTTGCTGTGCAAGTAGGGCTTTGGGACCTGTACAAAATACATTTGGAATCTTGGTTCTATCTCATTCTATGCTGAAGTTATAACCGTTGTCATCTTTTTATGACCGCAAATTGCTTCTGAGCTCATAATAAGCATTCAGAGACAATGTATGCAATCCTGACTTTAGAAGTAAAAACTTGTTAAAACTACACTGTGTGGAGGCTTCTCATGCTAAAGTTACATGATTTTACGCTTAAACATGCTGATAAATCGAATTGTGTGGCCAGGATAGCCCTATGGCTTCTATGCGTTACAATGCATTCTGGCTGAACATAACAAGTAAAGTTGTGGAAAAACTACAAAAGATGTCAATGCCATTTTTGCTGTGCAAGTAGGGCTTTGGGACCTGTACAAAATACATTTGGAATCTTGGTTCTATCTCATTCTATGCTGAAGTTATAACCGTTGTCATCTTTTTATGACCGCAAATTGCTTCTGAGCTCATAATAAGCATTCAGAGACAATGTATGCAATCCTGACTTTAGAAGTAAAAACTTGTTAAAACTACACTGTGTGGAGGCTTCTCATGCTAAAGTTACATGATTTTACGTTTAAACATGCTGATAAATAGAATTGTGTGGCCAGAATAGCCCTATGGCTTCTATGCGTTACAATGTATTCTGGCTGAACATAACAAGTGAAGTTGTGGAAAAACTACAAAAGATGTCAAAACCATTTTTGCTGTGCAAGTAGGGCTTTGGGACCTGTACAAAATACATTTGGAATCTTGGTTCTATCTCATTCTATGCTGAAGTTATAACCGTTGTCATCTTTTTATGACCGCAAATTGCTTCTGAGCGCATAATAAGCATTCTGAGACAATGTATGCAATCCTGACTTTAGAAGTAAAAACATGTTAAAACTACACTGTGTGGAGGCTTCTCATGCTAAAGTTAAATGATTTTACGCTTAAACATGCTGATAAATAGAATTGTATGGCCAGGATAGCCCTATGGCTTCTATGCGTTACAATGCATTCTGGCTGAACATAACAAGTGAAGTTGTGGAAAAACTACAAAAGATGTCAATGACATTTTTGCTGTGCAAGTAGGGCTTTTGGACCTGTACAAAATACATTTGGAATCTTGGTTCTATCTCATTCTATGCTGAAGTTATAACCGTTATCATCTTTTTATGACCGCAAATTGCTTCTGAGCGTATAATAAGCATTCTGAGTCAATGTATGCAATCCTGACTTTAGAAGTAAAAACATGTTAAAACTACACTGTGTGGAGGCTTCTCATGCTAAAGTTACATGATTTTACGTTTAAACATGTTGATAAATAGAATTGTGTGGCCAGGATAGCCCTATGGCTTCTATGCGTTACAATGCATTCTGGCTGAACATAACAAGTGAATTTGTGGAAAAACTACAAAAGATGTCAATGCCATTTTTGCTGTGCAAGTAGGGCTTTGGAACCTGTACAAATTACATTTGGAATCTTGGTTCTATCTCATTCTATGCTGAAGTTATAACCGTTATCATCTTTTATGACCGCAAATTGCTTCTGAGCGTATAATAAGCATTCTGAGTCAATGTATGCAATCCTGACTTTAGAAGTAAAAACATGTTAAAACTACACTGTGTGGAGGCTTCTCATGCTAAAGTTACATGATTTTACGTTTAAACATGCTGATAAATAGAATTGTGTGGCCAGGATAGCCCTATGGCTTCTATGCGTTACAATGCATTCTGGCTGAACATAACAAGTGAAGTTGTGGAAAAACCACAAAAGATGTCAATGCCATTTTTGCTGTGCAAGTAGGGCTTTGGGACCTGTACAAAATACATTTTGAATCTTGGTTCTATCTCATTCTATGCTGAAGTCATAACCGTTGTCATCTTTTTATGACCGCAAATTGCTTCTGAGCGCATAATAAGCATTCTGAGACAATGTATGCAATCCTGACTTTAGAAGTAAAAACATGTTAAAACTACACTGTGTGGAGGCTTCTCATGCTAAAGTTACATGATTTTACGTATAAACATGCTGATAAATAGAATTGTGTGGCCAGGATAGCCCTATGGCTTCTATGCGTTACAATGCATTCTGGCTGAACATAACAAGTGAATTTGTGGAAAAACTACAAAAGATGTCAATGCCATTTTTGCTGTGCAAGTAGGGCTTTGGAACCTGTACAAAATACATTTTGAATCTTGGTTCTATCTCATTCTATGCTGAAGTTATAACCGTTGTCATCTTTTTATGACCGCAAATTGCTTCTGAGCGCATAATAAGCATTCTGAGACAATGTATGCAATCCTGACTTTAGAAGTAAAAACTTGTTAAAACTACACTGTGTGGAGGCTTCTCATGCTAAAGTTACATGATTTTACGTTTAAACATGTTGATAAATAGAATTGTGTGGCCAGGATAGCCCTATGGCTTCTATGCGTTACAATGCATTCTGGCTGAACATAACAAGTGAAGTTGTGGAAAAACTACAAAAGATGTCAATGACATTTTTGCTGTGCAAGTAGGGCTTTTGGACCTGTACAAAATACATTTGGAATCTTGGTTCTATCTCATTCTATGCTGAAGTTATAACCGTTGTCATCTTTTTATGACCGCAAATTGCTTCTGAGCGCATAATAAGCATTCTGAGCCAATGTATGCAATCCTGACTTTAGAAGTAAAAACTTGTTAAAACTACACTGTGTGGAGGCTTCTCATGCTAAAGTTACATGATTTTACGTTTAAACATGCTGATAAATAGAATTGTGTGGCCAGGATAGCCCTATGGCTTCTATGCGTTACAATGCATTCTGGCTGAACATAACAAGTGAAGTTGTGGAAAAACTACAAAAGATGGCAATGCCATTTTTGCTGTGCTAGTAGGGCTTTGGGACCTGTACAAAATACATTTGGAATCTTGGTTCTATCTCATTCTATGCTGAAGTTATAACCGTTATCATCTTTTTATGACCGCAAATTGCTTCTGAGCGTATAATAAGCATTCTGAGACAATATATGCAATCCTGACTTTAGAAGTAAAAACTTGTTAAAACTACACTGTGTGGAGGCTTCTCATGCTAAAGTTACATGATTTTACGTTTAAACATGTTGATAAATAGAATTGTGTGGCCAGGATAGCCCTATGGCTTCTATGCGTTACAATGCATTCTGGCTGAACATAACAAGTGAATTTGTGGAAAAACTACAAAAGATGTCAATGCCATTTTTGCTGTGCAAGTAGGGCTTTGGAACCTGTACAAAATACATTTGGAATCTTGGTTCTATCTCATTCTATGCTGAAGTTATAAACGTTGTCATCTTTTTATGACCGCAAATTGCTTCTGAGCGCATAATAAGCATTCTGAGACAATGTATGCAATACTGACTTTAGAAGTAAAAACTTGTTAAAACTACACTGTGTGGAGGCTTCTCATGCTAAAGTTAAATTATTTTACGCTTAAACATGCTGAGAAATAGAATTGTGTGGCCAGGATAGCCCTATGGCTTCTATGCGTTACAATGTATTCTGGCTGAACATAACAAGTGAAGTTGTGGAAAAACTACAAAAGATGTCAAAACCATTTTTGCTGTGCAAGTAGGGCTTTGGGACCTGTACAAAATACATTTGGAATCTTGGTTCTATCTCATTCTATGCTGAAGTTATAACCGTTATCATCTTTTTATGACCGCAAATTGCTTCTGAGCGCATAATAAGCATTCTGAGCCAATGTATGCAATCCTGACTTTAGAAGTAAAAACTTGTTAAAACTACACTGTGTGGAGGCTTCTCATGCTAAAGTTAAATGATTTTACGCTTAAACATGCTGATAAATAGAATTGTATGGCCAGGATAGCCCTATGGCTTCTATGTGTTACAATGCATTCTGGCTGAACATAACAAGTGAAGTTGTGGAAAAACTACAAAAGATGTCAATGCCATTTTTGCTGTGCAAGTAGGGCTTTGGAACCTGTACAAAATACATTTGGAATCTTGGTTCTATCTCATTCTATGCTGAAGTTATAACCGTTATCATCTTTTTATGACCGCAAATTGCTTCTGAGCTCATAATAAGCATTCTGAGACAATGTATGCAATCCTGACTTTAGAAGTAAAAACTTGTTAAAACTACACTGTGTGGAGGCTTCTCATGCTAAAGTTAAATGATTTTACGCTTAAACATGCTGATAAATAGAATTGTATGGCCAGGATAGCCCTATGGCTTCTATGCGTTACAATGCATTCTGGCTGAACATAACAAGTGAAGTTGTGGAAAAACTACAAAAGATGTCAATGACATTTTTGCTGTGCAAGTAGGGCTTTGGGACCTGTACAAAATACATTTGGAATCTTGGTTCTATCTCATTCTATGCTGAAGTTATAACCGTTATCATCTTTTTATGACCGCAAATTGCTTCTGAGCTCATAATAAGCATTCAGAGACAATGTATGCAATCCTGACTTTAGAAGTAAAAACTTGTTAAAACTACACTGTGTGGAGGCTTCTCATGCTAAAGTTACATGATTTTACGTTTAAACATGCTGATAAATAGAATTGTGTGGCCAGGATAGCCCTATGGCTTCTATGCGTTACAATGCATTCTGGCTGAAGATAAGAAGTGAAGTTTTGGAAAAACTACAAAAGATGTCAAAGCCATTTTTGCTGTGCAAGTAGGGCTTTGGGACCTGTACAAAATACATTTGGAATCTTGGTTCTATCTCATTCTATGCTGAAGTTATAACCGTTATCATCTTTTATGACCGCAAATTGCTTCTGAGCTCATAATAAGCATTCAGAGACAATGTATGCAATCCTGACTTTAGAAGTAAAAACTTGTTAAAACTACACTGTGTGGAGGCTTCTCATGCTAAAGTTAAATGATTTTACGCTTAAACATGCTGATAAATAGAATTGTATGGCCAGGATAGCCCTATGGCTTCTATGCGTTACAATGCATTCTGGCTGAACATAACAAGTGAAGTTGTGGAAAAACTACAAAAGATGTCAATGACATTTTTGCTGTGCAAGTAGGGCTTTGGGACCTGTACAAAATACATTTGGAATCTTGGTTCTATCTCATTCTATGCTGAAGTTATAACCGTTATCATCTTTTTATGACCGCAAATTGCTTCTGAGCGCATAATAAGCATTCTGAGCCAATGTATGCAATCCTGACTTTAGAAGTAAAAACTTGTTAAAACTACACTGTGTGGAGGCTTCTCATGCTAAAGTTACATGATTTTACGTTTAAACATGCTGATAAATAGAATTGTGTGGCCAGGATAGCCCTATGGCTTCTATGCGTTACAATGCATTCTGGCTGAACATAACAAGTGAAGTTGTGGAAAAACTACAAAAGATGTCAATGACATTTTTGCTGTGCAAGTAGGGCTTTGGGACCTGTACAAAATACATTTGGAATCTTGGTTCTATCTCATTCTATGCTGAAGTTATAACCGTTATCATCTTTTTATGACCGCAAATTGCTTCTGAGCGCATAATAAGCATTCTGAGCCAATGTATGCAATCCTGACTTTAGAAGTAAAAACTTGTTAAAACTACACTGTGTGGAGGCTTCTCATGCTAAAGTTACATGATTTTACGTTTAAACATGCTGATAAATAGAATTGTGTGGCCAGGATAGCCCTATGGCTTCTATGCGTTACAATGCATTCTGGCTGAACATAACAAGTGAATTTGTGGAAAAACTACAAAAGATGTCAATGCCATTTTTGCTGTGCAAGTAGGGCTTTGGAACCTGTACAAAATACATTTGGAATCTTGGTTCTATCTCATTCTATGCTGAAGTTATAAACGTTGTCATCTTTTTATGACCGCAAATTGCTTCTGAGCGCATAATAAGCATTCTGAGACAATGTATGCAATACTGACTTTAGAAGTAAAAACTTGTTAAAACTACACTGTGTGGAGGCTTCTCATGCTAAAGTTAAATTATTTTACGCTTAAACATGCTGAGAAATAGAATTGTGTGGCCAGGATAGCCCTATGGCTTCTATGCGTTACAATGTATTCTGGCTGAACATAACAAGTGAAGTTGTGGAAAAACTACAAAAGATGTCAAAACCATTTTTGCTGTGCAAGTAGGGCTTTGGGACCTGTACAAAATACATTTGGAATCTTGGTTCTATCTCATTCTATGCTGAAGTTTAAACCGTTATCATCTTTTTATGACCGCAAATTGCTTCTGAGCGTATAATAAGCATTCTGAGTCAATGTATGCAATCCTGACTTTAGAAGTAAAAACGTGTTAAAACTACACTGTGTGGAGGCTTCTCATGCTAAAGTTACATGATTTTACGTTTAAACATGCTGATAAATAGAATTGTGTGGCCAGGATAGCCCTATGGCTTCTATGCGTTACAATGCATTCTGGCTGAAGATAAGAAGTGAAGTTTTGGAAAAACTACAAAAGATGTCAAAGCCATTTTTGCTGTGCAAGTAGGGCTTTGGGACCTGTACAAAATACATTTGGAATCTTGGTTCTATCTCATTCTATGCTGAAGTTATAACCGTTGTCATCTTTTTATGACCGCAAATTGCTTCTGAGCGTATAATAAGCATTCTGAGTCAATGTATGCAATCCTGACTTTAGAAGTAAAAACGTGTTAAAACTACACTGTGTGGAGGCTTCTCATGCTAAAGTTAAATGATTTTACGCTTAAACATGCTGATAAATAGAATTGTGTGGCCAGGATAGCCCTATGGCTTCTATGCGTTACAATGCATTCTGGCTGAAGATAAGAAGTGAAGTTTTGGAAAAACTACAAAAGATGTCAAAGCCATTTTTGCTGTGCAAGTAGGGCTTTGGGACCTGTACAAAATACATTTGGAATCTTGGTTCTATCTCATTCTATGCTGAAGTTATAACCGTTATCATCTTTTTATGACCGCAAATTGCTTCTGAGCTCATAATAAGCATTCAGAGACAATGTATGCAATCCTGACTTTAGAAGTAAAAACTTGTTAAAACTACACTGTGTGGAGGCTTCTCATGCTAAAGTTACATGATTTTACGTTTAAACATGCTGATAAATAGAATTGTGTGGCCAGGATAGCCCTATGGCTTCTATGCGTTACAATGCATTCTGGCTGAACATAACAAGTGAAGTTGTGGAAAAACTACAAAAGATGTCAAAACCATTTTTGCTGTGCAAGTAGGGCTTTGGGACCTGTACAAAATACATTTGGAATCTTGGTTCTATCTCATTCTATGCTGAAGTTATAACCGTTATCATCTTTTTATGAACGCAAATTGCTTCTGAGCGCATAATAAGCATTCAGAGACAATGTATGCAATCCTGACTTTAGAAGTAAAAACTTGTTAAAACTACACTGTGTGGAGGCTTCTCATGCTAAAGTTACATGATTTTACGCTTAAACATGCTGATAAATAGAATTGTGTGGCCAGGATAGCCCTATGGCTTCTATGCGTTACAATGCATTCTGGCTGAACATAACAAGTGAAGTTGTGGAAAAACTACAAAAGATGTCAATGCCATTTTTGCTGTGCAAGTAGGGCTTTGGGACCTGTACAAAATACATTTGGAATCTTGGTTCTATCTCATTCTATGCTGAAGTTATAACCGTTATCATCTTTTTATGACCGCAAATTGCTTCTGAGCGTATAATAAGCATTCTGAGTCAATGTATGCAATCCTGACTTTAGAAGTAAAAACATGTTAAAACTACACTGTGTGGAGGCTTCTCATGCTAAAGTTACATGATTTTACGTTTAAACATGCTGATAAATAGAATTGTGTGGCCAGGATAGCCCTATGGCTTCTATGCGTTACAATGTATTCTGGCTGAACATAACAAGTGAAGTTGTGGAAAAACTACAAAAGATGTCAAAACCATTTTTGCTGTGCAAGTAGGGCTTTGGGACCTGTACAAAATACATTTGGAATCTTGGTTCTATCTCATTCTATGCTGAAGTTATAACCGTTGTCATCTTTTTATGACCGCAAATTGCTTCTGAGCGCATAATAAGCATTCTGAGCCAATGTATGCAATCCTGACTTTAGAAGTAAAAACATGTTAAAACTACACTGTGTGGAGGCTTCTCATGCTAAAGTTACATGATTTTACGTTTAAACATGCTGATAAATAGAATTGTGTGGCCAGGATAGCCCTATGGCTTCTATGCGTTACAATGCATTCTGGCTGAACATAACAAGTGAAGTTGTGGAAAAACTACAAAAGATGTCAATGACATTTTTGCTGTGCAAGTAGGGCTTTGGGACCTGGACAAAATACATTTGGAATCTTGGTTCTATCTCATTCTATGCTGAAGTTATAACCGTTATCATCTTTTTATGACCGCAAATTGCTTCTGAGCTCATAATAAGCATTCAGAGACAATGTATGCAATCCTGACTTTAGAAGTAAAAACTTGTTAAAACTACACTGTGTGGAGGCTTCTCATGCTAAAGTTACATGATTTTACGTTTAAACATGCTGATAAATAGAATTGTGTGGCCAGGATAGCCCTATGGCTTCTATGCGTTACAATGCATTCTGGCTGAAGATAAGAAGTGAAGTTTTGGAAAAACTACAAAAGATGTCAAAGCCATTTTTGCTGTGCAAGTAGGGCTTTGGGACCTGTACAAAATACATTTGGAATCTTGGTTCTATCTCATTCTATGCTGAAGTTATAACCGTTATCATCTTTTTATGACCGCAAATTGCTTCTGAGCTCATAATAAGCATTCAGAGACAATGTATGCAATCCTGACTTTAGAAGTAAAAACTTGTTAAAACTACACTGTGTGGAGGCTTCTCATGCTAAAGTTAAATGATTTTACGCTTAAACATGCTGATAAATAGAATTGTATGGCCAGGATAGCCCTATGGCTTCTATGCGTTACAATGCATTCTGGCTGAACATAACAAGTGAAGTTGTGGAAAAACTACAAAAGATGTCAATGCCATTTTTGCTGTGCAAGTAGGGCTTTGGGACCTGTACAAAATACATTTGGAATCTTGGTTCTATCTCATTCTATGCTGAAGTTATAACCGTTATCATCTTTTTATGACCGCAAATTGCTTCTGAGCGCATAATAAGCATTCTGAGCCAATGTATGCAATCCTGACTTTAGAAGTAAAAACTTGTTAAAACTACACTGTGTGGAGGCTTCTCATGCTAAAGTTACATGATTTTACGTTTAAACATGCTGATAAATAGAATTGTGTGGCCAGGATAGCCCTATGGCTTCTATGCGTTACAATGCATTCTGGCTGAACATAACAAGTGAAGTTGTGGAAAAACTACAAAAGATGTCAATGACATTTTTGCTGTGCAAGTAGGGCTTTGGGACCTGTACAAAATACATTTGGAATCTTGGTTCTATCTCATTCTATGCTGAAGTTATAACCGTTATCATCTTTTATTACCGCAAATTGCTTCTGAGCGCATAATAAGCATTCTGAGCCAATGTATGCAATCCTGACTTTAGAAGTAAAAACATGTTAAAACTACACTGTGTGGAGGCTTCTCATGCTAAAGTTAAATTATTTTACGCTTAAACATGCTGAGAAATAGAATTGTGTGGCCAGGATAGCCCTATGGCTTCTATGCGTTACAATGTATTCTGGCTGAACATAACAAGTGAAGTTGTGGAAAAACTACAAAAGATGTCAAAACCATTTTTGCTGTGCAAGTAGGGCTTTGGGACCTGTACAAAATACATTTGGAATCTTGGTTCTATCTCATTCTATGCTGAAGTTTAAACCGTTATCATCTTTTTATGACCGCAAATTGCTTCTGAGCGTATAATAAGCATTCTGAGTCAATGTATGCAATCCTGACTTTAGAAGTAAAAACGTGTTAAAACTACACTGTGTGGAGGCTTCTCATGCTAAAGTTACATGATTTTACGTTTAAACATGCTGATAAATAGAATTGTGTGGCCAGGATAGCCCTATGGCTTCTATACGTTACAATGCATTCTGGCTGAAGATAAGAAGTGAAGTTTTGGAAAAACTACAAAAGATGTCAAAGCCATTTTTGCTGTGCAAGTAGGGCTTTGGGACCTGTACAAAATACATTTGGAATCTTGGTTCTATCTCATTCTATGCTGAAGTTATAACCGTTGTCATCTTTTTATGACCGCAAATTGCTTCTGAGCGTATAATAAGCATTCTGAGTCAATGTATGCAATCCTGACTTTAGAAGTAAAAACATGTTAAAACTACACTGTGTGGAGGCTTCTCATGCTAAAGTTAAATGATTTTACGCTTAAACATGCTGATAAATAGAATTGTGTGGCCAGGATAGCCCTATGGCTTCTATGCGTTACAATGCATTCTGGCTGAAGATAAGAAGTGAAGTTTTGGAAAAACTACAAAAGATGTCAAAGCCATTTTTGCTGTGCAAGTAGGGCTTTGGGACCTGTACAAAATACATTTGGAATCTTGGTTCTATCTCATTCTATGCTGAAGTTATAACCGTTATCATCTTTTTATGACCGCAAATTGCTTCTGAGCTCATAATAAGCATTCAGAGACAATGTATGCAATCCTGACTTTAGTAGTAAAAACTTGTTAAAACTACACTGTGTGGAGGCTTCTCATGCTAAAGTTACATGATTTTACGTTTAAACATGCTGATAAATAGAATTGTGTGGCCAGGATAGCCCTATGGCTTCTATGCGTTACAATGCATTCTGGCTGAACATAACAAGTGAAGTTGTGGAAAAACTACAAAAGATGTCAAAACCATTTTTGCTGTGCAAGTAGGGCTTTGGGACCTGTACAAAATACATTTGGAATCTTGGTTCTATCTCATTCTATGCTGAAGTTATAACCGTTATCATCTTTTTATGAACGCAAATTGCTTCTGAGCGCATAATAAGCATTCAGAGACAATGTATGCAATCCTGACTTTAGAAGTAAAAACTTGTTAAAACTACACTGTGTGGAGGCTTCTCATGCTAAAGTTACATGATTTTACGCTTAAACATGCTGATAAATAGAATTGTGTGGCCAGGATAGCCCTATGGCTTCTATGCGTTACAATGCATTCTGGCTGAACATAACAAGTGAAGTTGTGGAAAAACTACAAAAGATGTCAATGCCATTTTTGCTGTGCAAGTAGGGCTTTGGGACCTGTACAAAATACATTTGGAATCTTGGTTCTATCTCATTCTATGCTGAAGTTATAACCGTTATCATCTTTTTATGACCGCAAATTGCTTCTGAGCGTATAATAAGCATTCTGAGTCAATGTATGCAATCCTGACTTTAGAAGTAAAAACATGTTAAAACTACACTGTGTGGAGGCTTCTCATGCTAAAGTTACATGATTTTACGTTTAAACATGCTGATAAATAGAATTGTGTGGCCAGGATAGCCCTATGGCTTCTATGCGTTACAATGTATTCTGGCTGAACATAACAAGTGAAGTTGTGGAAAAACTACAAAAGATGTCAAAACCATTTTTGCTGTGCAAGTAGGGCTTTGGGACCTGTACAAAATACATTTGGAATCTTGGTTCTATCTCATTCTATGCTGAAGTTTAAACCGTTATCATCTTTTTATGACCGCAAATTGCTTCTGAGCGTATAATAAGCATTCTGAGTCAATGTATGCAATCCTGACTTTAGAAGTAAAAACGTGTTAAAACTACACTGTGTGGAGGCTTCTCATGCTAAAGTTACATGATTTTACGTTTAAACATGCTGATAAATAGAATTGTGTGGCCAGGATAGCCCTATGGCTTCTATGCGTTACAATGCATTCTGGCTGAAGATAAGAAGTGAAGTTTTGGAAAAACTACAAAAGATGTCAAAGCCATTTTTGCTGTGCAAGTAGGGCTTTGGGACCTGTACAAAATACATTTGGAATCTTGGTTCTATCTCATTCTATGCTGAAGTTTAAACCGTTATCATCTTTTTATGACCGCAAATTGCTTCTGAGCGTATAATAAGCATTCTGAGTCAATGTATGCAATCCTGACTTTAGAAGTAAAAACGTGTTAAAACTACACTGTGTGGAGGCTTCTCATGCTAAAGTTACATGATTTTACGTTTAAACATGCTGATAAATAGAATTGTGTGGCCAGGATAGCCCTATGGCTTCTATACGTTACAATGCATTCTGGCTGAAGATAAGAAGTGAAGTTTTGGAAAAACTACAAAAGATGTCAAAGCCATTTTTGCTGTGCAAGTAGGGCTTTGGGACCTGTACAAAATACATTTGGAATCTTGGTTCTATCTCATTCTATGCTGAAGTTATAAACGTTGTCATCTTTTTATGACCGCAAATTGCTTCTGAGCGCATAATAAGCATTCTGAGACAATGTATGCAATCCTGACTTTAGAAGTAAAAACTTGTTAAAACTACACTGTGTGGAGGCTTCTCATGCTAAAGTTACATGATTTGACGCTTAAACATGCTGATAAATAGAATTGTGTGGCCAGGATAGCCCTATGGCTTCTATGCGTTACAATGCATTCTGGCTGAACATAACAAGTGAAGTTGTGGAAAAACTACAAAAGATGTCAATGACATTTTTGCTGTGCAAGTAGGGCTTTGGGACCTGTACAAAATACATTTGGAATCTTGGTTCTATCTCATTCTATGCTGAAGTTATAACCGTTGTCATCTTTTTATGACCGCAAATTGCTTCTGAGCGTATAATAAGCATTCTGAGTCAATGTATGCAATCCTGACTTTAGAAGTAAAAACATGTTAAAACTACACTGTGTGGAGGCTTCTCATGCTAAAGTTAAATGATTTTACGCTTAAACATGCTGATAAATAGAATTGTGTGGCCAGGATAGCCCTATGGCTTCTATGCGTTACAATGCATTCTGGCTGAAGATAAGAAGTGAAGTTTTGGAAAAACTACAAAAGATGTCAAAGCCATTTTTGCTGTGCAAGTAGGGCTTTGGGACCTGTACAAAATACATTTGGAATCTTGGTTCTATCTCATTCTATGCTGAAGTTATAACCGTTATCATCTTTTTATGACCGCAAATTGCTTCTGAGCTCATAATAAGCATTCAGAGACAATGTATGCAATCCTGACTTTAGAAGTAAAAACTTGTTAAAACTACACTGTGTGGAGGCTTCTCATGCTAAAGTTACATGATTTTACGTTTAAACATGCTGATAAATAGAATTGTGTGGCCAGGATAGCCCTATGGCTTCTATGCGTTACAATGCATTCTGGCTGAACATAACAAGTGAAGTTGTGGAAAAACTACAAAAGATGTCAATGCCATTTTTGCTGTGCAAGTAGGGCTTTGGGACCTGTACAAAATACATTTTGAATCTTGGTTCTATCTCATTCTATGCTGAAGTTATAACCGTTGTCATCTTTTTATGACCGCAAATTGCTTCTGAGCGCATAATAAGCATTCTGAGACAATGTATGCAATCCTGACTTTAGAAGTAAAAACTTGTTAAAACTACACTGTGTGGAGGCTTCTCATGCTAAAGTTAAATGATTTTACGCTTAAACATGCTGATAAATAGAATTGTATGGCCAGGATAGCCCTATGGCTTCTATGCGTTACAATGCATTCTGGCTGAACATAACAAGTGAAGTTGTGGAAAAACTACAAAAGATGTCAATGACATTTTTGCTGTGCAAGTAGGGCTTTGGGACCTGTACAAAATACATTTGGAATCTTGGTTCTATCTCATTCTATGCTGAAGTTATAACCGTTATCATCTTTTATGACCGCAAATTGCTTCTGAGCGTATAATAAGCATTCTGAGTCAATGTATGCAATCCTGACTTTAGAAGTAAAAACTTGTTAAAACTACACTGTGTGGAGGCTTCTCATGCTAAAGTTACATGATTTTACGTTTAAACATGTTGATAAATAGAATTGTGTGGCCAGGATAGCCCTATGGCTTCTATGCGTTACAATGCATTCTGGCTGAACATAACAAGTGAATTTGTGGAAAAACTACAAAAGATGTCAATGCCATTTTTGCTGTGCAAGTAGGGCTTTGGAACCTGTACAAAATACATTTGGAATCTTGGTTCTATCTCATTATATGCTGAAGTTATAAACGTTGTCATCTTTTTATGACCGCAAATTGCTTCTGAGCGCATAATAAGCATTCTGAGACAATGTATGCAATCCTGACTTTAGAAGTAAAAACTTGTTAAAACTACACTGTGTGGAGGCTTCTCATGCTAAAGTTAAATTATTTTACGCTTAAACATGCTGAGAAATAGAATTGTGTGGCCAGGATAGCCCTATGGCTTCTATGCGTTACAATGTATTCTGGCTGAACATAACAAGTGAAGTTGTGGAAAAACTACAAAAGATGTCAAAACCATTTTTGCTGTGCAAGTAGGGCTTTGGGACCTGTACAAAATACATTTGGAATCTTGGTTCTATCTCATTCTATGCTGAAGTTATAACCGTTGTCATCTTTTTATGAACGCAAATTGCTTCTGAGCGCATAATAAGCATTCAGAGACAATGTATGCAATCCTGACTTTAGAAGTAAAAACTTGTTAAAACTACACTGTGTGGAGGCTTCTCATGCTAAAGTTAAATGATTTTACGCTAAAACATGCTGATAAATAGAATTGTGTGGCCAGGATAGCCCTATGGCTTCTATGCGTTACAATGTATTTTGGCTGAACATAACAAGTGAAGTTGTGGAAAAACTACAAAAGATGTCAAAACCATTTTTGCTGTGCAAGTAGGGCTTTGGGACCTGTACAAAATACATTTGGAATCTTGGTTCTATCTCATTCTATGCTGAAGTTATAACCGTTATCATCTTTTTATGACCGCAAATTGCTTCTGAGCGCATAATAAGCATTCAGAGACAATGTATGCAATCCTGACTTTAGAAGTAAAAACATGTTAAAACTACACTGTGTGGAGGCTTCTCATGCTAAAGTTACATGATTTTACGTTTAAACATGCTGATAAATAGAATTGTGTGGCCAGGATAGCCCTATGGCTTCTATGCGTTACAATGTATTCTGGCTGAACATAACAAGTGAAGTTGTGGAAAAACTACAAAAGATGTCAAAGCCATTTTTGCTGTGCAAGTAGGGCTTTGGGACCTGTACAAAATACATTTGGAATCTTGGTTCTATCTCATTCTATGCTGAAGTTATAACCGTTGTCATCTTTTTATGAACGCAAATTGCTTCTGAGCGCATAATAAGCATTCAGAGACAATGTATGCAATCCTGACTTTAGAAGTAAAAACTTGTTAAAACTACACTGTGTGGAGGCTTCTCATGCTAAAGTTAAATGATTTTACGCTTAAACATGCTGATAAATAGAATTGTGTGGCCAGGATAGCCCTATGGCTTCTATGCGTTACAATGTATTCTGGCTGAACATAACAAGTGAAGTTGTGGAAAAACTACAAAAGATGTCAAAACCATTTTTGCTGTGCAAGTAGGGCTTTGGGACCTGTACAAAATACATTTGGAATCTTGGTTCTATCTCATTCTATGCTGAAGTTTAAACCGTTATCATCTTTTTATGACCGCAAATTGCTTCTGAGCGTATAATAAGCATTCTGAGTCAATGTATGCAATCCTGACTTTAGAATTAAAACGTGTTAAAACTACACTGTGTGGAGGCTTCTCATGCTAAAGTTAAATGATTTTACGCTTAAACATGCTGATAAATAGAATTGTATGGCCAGGATAGCCCTATGGCTTCTATGCGTTACAATGCATTCTGGCTGAACATAACAAGTGAAGTTGTGGAAAAACTACAAAAGATGTCAATGCCATTTTTGCTGTGCTAGTAGGGCTTTGGGACCTGTACAAAATACATTTGGAATCTTGGTTCTATCTCATTCTATGCTGAAGTTATAACCGTTATCATCTTTTTATGACCGCAAATTGCTTCTGAGCGTATAATAAGCATTCTGAGTCAATGTATGCAATCCTGACTTTAGAAGTAAAAACATGTTAAAACTACACTGTGTGGAGGCTTCTCATGCTAAAGTTACATGATTTTACGCTTAAACATGCTGAGAAATAGAATTGTGTGGCCAGGATAGCCCTATGGCTTCTATGCGTTACAATGCATTCTGGCTGAACATAACAAGTGAAGTTGTGGAAAAACTACAAAAGATGTCAATGCCATTTTTGCTGTGCAAGTAGGGCTTTAGGACCTGGACAAAATACATTTGGAATCTTGGTTCTATCTCATTCTATGCTGAAGTTATAACCGTTGTCATCTTTTTATGACCGCAAATTGCTTCTGAGCGCATAATAAGCATTCTGAGACAATCTATGCAATCCTGACTTTAGAAGTAAAAACTTGTTAAAACTACACTGTGTGGAGGCTTCTCATGCTAAAGTTAAATGATTTTACGCTTAAACATGCTGAGAAATAGAATTGTGTGGCCAGGATAGCCCTATGGCTTCTATGCGTTACAATGCATTCTGGCTGAACATAACAAGTGAAGTTGTGGAAAAACTACAAAAGATGTCAAAACCATTTTTGCTGTGCAAGTAGGGCTTTGGGACCTGTACAAAATACATTTGGAATCTTGGTTCTATCTCATTCTATGCTGAAGTTATAACCGTTGTCATCTTTTTATGAACGCAAATTGCTTCTGAGCGCATAATAAGCATTCTGAGACAATGTATGCAATCCTGACTTTAGAAGTAAAAACTTGTTAAAACTACACTGTGTGGAGGCTTCTCATGCTAAAGTTAAATGATTTTACGCTTAAACATGCTGATAAATAGAATTGTGTGGCCAGGATAGCCCTATGGCTTCTATGCGTTACAATGTATTCTGGCTGAACATAACAAGTGAAGTTGTGGAAAAACTACAAAAGATGTCAAAACCATTTTTGCTGTGCAAGTAGGGCTTTGGGACCTGTACAAAATACATTTGGAATCTTGGTTCTATCTCATTCTATGCTGAAGTTATAACCGTTATCATCTTTTTATGACCGCAAATTGCTTCTGAGCGTATAATAAGCATTCTGAGTCAATGTATGCAATCCTGACTTTAGAATTAAAACGTGTTAAAACTACACTGTGTGGAGGCTTCTCATGCTAAAGTTACATGATTTTACGTTTAAACATGCTGATAAATAGAATTGTGTATCCAGGATAGCCCTATGGCTTCTATGCGTTACAATGCATTCTGGCTGAAGATAAGAAGTGAAGTTTTGGAAAAACTACAAAAGATGTCAAAGCTATTTTTGCTGTGCAAGTAGGGCTTTGGGACCTGTACAAAATACATTTGGAATCTTGGTTCTATCTCATTCTATGCTGAAGTTATAACCGTTGTCATCTTTTTATGACCGCAAATTGCTTCTGAGCGCATAATAAGCATTCTGAGACAATGTATGCAATCCTGACTTTAGAAGTAAAAACTTGTTAAAACTACACTGTGTGGAGGCTTCTCATGCTAAAGTTACATGATTTTACGCTTAAACATGCTGAGAAATAGAATTGTGTGGCCAGGATAGCCCTATGGCTTCTATGCGTTACAATGCATTCTGGCTGAACATAACAAGTGAAGTTGTGGAAAAACTACAAAAGATGTCAATGCCATTTTTGCTGTGCAAGTAGGGCTTTAGGACCTGGACAAAATACATTTGGAATCTTGGTTCTATCTCATTCTATGCTGAAGTTATAACCGTTGTCATCTTTTTATGACCGCAAATTGCTTCTGAGCGCATAATAAGCATTCTGAGACAATCTATGCAATCCTGACTTTAGAAGTAAAAACTTGTTAAAACTACACTGTGTGGAGGCTTCTCATGCTAAAGTTAAATGATTTTACGCTTAAACATGCTGATAAATAGAATTGTGTGGCCAGGATAGCCCTATGGCTTCTATGCGTTACAATGCATTCTGGCTGAACATAACAAGTGAAGTTGTGGAAAAACTACAATAGATGTCAATGACATTTTTGCTGTGCAAGTAGGGCGTTGGGACCTGTACAAAATACATTTGGAATCTTGGTTCTATCTCATTCTATGCTGAAGTTATAACCGTTATCATCTTTTTATGACCGCAAATTGCTTCTGAGCGTATAATAAGCATTCTGAGACAATGTATGCAATCCTGACTTTAGAAGTAAAAACTTGTTAAAACTACACTGTGTGGAGGCTTCTCATGCTAAAGTTACATGATTTGACGCTTAAAAATGCTGATAAATAGAATTGTGTGCCCAGGATAGCCCTATGGCTTCTATGCGTTACAATGCATTCTGGCTGAACATAACAAGTGAAGTTGTGGAAAAACTACAAAAGATGTCAATGACATTTTTGCTGTGCAAGTAGGGCTTTGGGACCTGTACAAAATACATTTGGAATCTTGGTTCTATCTCATTCTATGCTGAAGTTATAACCGTTATCATCTTTTTATGACCGCAAATTGCTTCTGAGCGTATAATAAGCATTCTGAGTCAATGTATGCAATCCTGACTTTAGAAGTAAAAACATGTTAAAACTACACTGTGTGGAGGCTTCTCATGCTAAAGTTAAATGATTTTACGCTAAAACATGCTGATAAATAGAATTGTGTGGCCAGGATAGCCCTATGGCTTCTATGCGTTACAATGTATTTTGGCTGAACATAACAAGTGAAGTTGTGGAAAAACTACAAAAGATGTCAAAACCATTTTTGCTGTGCAAGTAGGGGTTTGGGACCTGTACAAAATACATTTGGAATCTTGGTTCTATCTCATTCTATGCTGAAGTTATAACCGTTATCATCTTTTTATGACCGCAAATTGCTTCTGAGCGCATAATAAGCATTCAGAGACAATGTATGCAATCCTGACTTTAGAAGTAAAAACATGTTAAAACTACACTGTGTGGACGCTTCTCATGCTAAAGTGACATGATTTTACGTTTAAACATGCTGATAAATAGAATTGTGTGGCCAGGATAGCCCTATGGCTTCTATGCGTTACAATGCATTTTGGCTGAACATAACAAGTGAAGTTGTGGAAAAACTACAAAAGATGTCAATGCCATTTTTGCTGTGCAAGTAGGGCTTTAGGACCTGGACAAAATACATTTGGAATCTTGGTTCTATCTCATTCTATGCTGAAGTTATAACCGTTGTCATCTTTTTATGACCGCAAATTGCTTCTGAGCGCATAATAAGCATTCTGAGACACTGTATGCAATCCTGACTTTAGAAGTAAAAACTTGTTAAAACTACACTGTGTGGAGGCTTCTCATGCTAAAGTTAAATGATTTTACGCTTAAACATGCTGATAAATAGAATTGTGTGGCCAGGATAGCCCTATGGCTTCTATGCGTTACAATGCATTCTGGCTGAACATAACAAGTGAAGTTGTGGAAAAACTACAATAGATGTCAATGACATTTTTGCTGTGCAAGTAGGGCTTTGGGACCTGTACAAAATACATTTGGAATCTTGGTTCTATCTCATTCTATGCTGAAGTTATAACCGTTATCATCTTTTTATGACCGCAAATTGCTTCTGAGCGTATAATAAGCATTCTGAGACAATATATGCAATCCTGACTTTAGAAGTAAAAACTTGTTAAAACTACACTGTGTGGAGGCTTCTCATGCTAAAGTTACATGATTTTACGTTTAAACATGTTGATAAATAGAATTGTGTGGCCAGGATAGCCCTATGGCTTCTATGCGTTACAATGCATTCTGGCTGAACATAACAAGTGAATTTGTGGAAAAACTACAAAAGATGTCAATGCCATTTTTGCTGTGCAAGTAGGGCTTTGGGACCTGTACAAAATACATTTGGAATCTTGGTTCTATCTCATTCTATGCTGAAGTTATAACCGTTATCATCTTTTTATGACCGCAAATTGCTTCTGAGCGTTTAATAAGCATTCTGAGTCAATGTATGCAATCCTGACTTTAGAAGTAAAAACATGTTAAAACTACACTGTGTGGAGGCTTCTCATGCTAAAGTTACATGATTTTACGTTTAAACATGCTGATAAATAGAATTGTGTGGCCAGGATAGCCCTATGGCTTCTATGCGTTACAATGCATTCTGGCTGAACATAACAAGTGAAGTTGTGGAAAAACTACAAAAGATGTCAATGCCATTTTTGCTGTGCAAGTAGGGCTTTGGAACCTGTACAAAATACATTTGGAATCTTGGTTCTATCTCATTCTATGCTGAAGTTATAAACGTTGTCATCTTTTTATGACCGCAAATTGCTTCTGAGCGCATAATAAGCATTCTGAGACAATGTATGCAATCCTGACTTTAGAAGTAAAAACTTGTTAAAACTACACTGTGTGGAGGCTTCTCATGCTAAAGTTAAATGATTTTACGCTAAAACATGCTGATAAATAGAATTGTGTGGCCAGGATAGCCCTATGGCTTCTATGCGTTACAATGTATTTTGGCTGAACATAACAAGTGAAGTTGTGGAAAAACTACAAAAGATGTCAAAACCATTTTTGCTGTGCAAGTAGGGGTTTGGGACCTGTACAAAATACATTTGGAATCTTGGTTCTATCTCATTCTATGCTGAAGTTATAACCGTTATCATCTTTTTATGACCGCAAATTGCTTCTGAGCTCATAATAAGCATTCAGAGACAATGTATGCAATCCTGACTTTAGAAGTAAAAACTTGTTAAAACTACACTGTGTGGAGGCTTCTCATGCTAAAGTTACATGATTTTACGTTTAAACATGCTGATAAATAGAATTGTGTGGCCAGGATAGCCCTATGGCTTCTATGCGTTACAATGCATTCTGGCTGAACATAACAAGTGAAGTTGTGGAAAAACTACAAAAGATGTCAATGCCATTTTTGCTGTGCAAGTAGGGCTTTGGGACCTGTACAAAATACATTTTGAATCTTGGTTCTATCTCATTCTATGCTGAAGTTATAACCGTTGTCATCTTTTTATGACCGCAAATTGCTTCTGAGCGTATAATAAGCATTCTGAGACAATGTATGCAATCCTGACTTTAGAAGTAAAAACTTGTTAAAACTACACTGTGTGGAGGCTTCTCATGCTAAAGTTAAATGATTTTACGCTTAAACATGCTGATAAATAGAATTGTATGGCCAGGATAGCCCTATGGCTTCTATGCGTTACAATGCATTCTGGCTGAACATAACAAGTGAAGTTGTGGAAAAACTACAAAAGATGTCAATGACATTTTTGCTGTGCAAGTAGGGCTTTTGGACCTGTACAAAATACATTTGGAATCTTGGTTCTATCTCATTCTATGCTGAAGTTATAACCGTTATCATCTTTTTATGACCGCAAATTGCTTCTGAGCGTATAATAAGCATTCTGAGTCAATGTATGCAATCCTGACTTTAGAAGTAAAAACTTGTTAAAACTACACTGTGTGGAGGCTTCTCATGCTAAAGTTACATGATTTTACGTTTAAACATGTTGATAAATAGAATTGTGTGGCCAGGATAGCCCTATGGCTTCTATGCGTTACAATGTATTCTGGCTGAACATAACAAGTGAAGTTGTGGAAAAACTACAAAAGATGTCAAAACCATTTTTGCTGTGCAAGTAGGGGTTTGGGACCTGTACAAAATACATTTGGAATCTTGGTTCTATCTCATTCTATGCTGAAGTTATAACCGTTATCATCTTTTTATGACCGCAAATTGCTTCTGAGCGCATAATAAGCATTCAGAGACAATGTATGCAATCCTGACTTTAGAAGTAAAAACATGTTAAAACTACACTGTGTGGAGGCTTCTCATGCTAAAGTTACATGATTTTACGTTTAAACATGCTGATAAATAGAATTGTGTGGCCAGGATAGCCCTATGGCTTCTATGCGTTACAATGCATTCTGGCTGAACATAACAAGTGAAGTTGTGGAAAAACTACAAAAGATGTCAATGCCATTTTTGCTGTGCAAGTAGGGCTTTGGAACCTGTACAAAATACATTTGGAATCTTGGTTCTATCTCATTCTATGCTGAAGTTATAACCGTTGTCATCTTTTTATGACCGCAAATTGCTTCTGAGCGCATAATAAGCATTCTGAGACAATGTATGCAATCCTGACTTTAGAAGTAAAAACTTGTTAAAACTACACTGTGTGGAGGCTTCTCATGCTAAAGTTACATGATTTGACGCTTAAACATGCTGATAAATAGAATTGTGTGGCCAGGATAGCCCTATGGCTTCTATGCGTTACAATGCATTCTGGCTGAACATAACAAGTGAAGTTGTGGAAAAACTACAAAAGATGTCAATGACATTTTTGCTGTGCAAGTAGGGCTTTGGGACCTGTACAAAATACATTTGGAATCTTGGTTCTATCTCATTCTATGCTGAAGTTATAACCGTTATCATCTTTTTATGACCGCAAATTGCTTCTGAGCTCATAATAAGCATTCTGAGTCAATGTATGCAATCCTGACTTTAGAAGTAAAAACATGTTAAAACTACACTGTGTGGAGGCTTCTCATGCTAAAGTTAAATGATTTTACGCTAAAACATGCTGATAAATAGAATTGTGTGGCCAGGATAGCCCTATGGCTTCTATGCGTTGCAATGTATTTTGTCTGAACATAACAAGTGAAGTTGTGGAAAAACTACAAAAGATGTCAAAACCATTTTTGCTGTGCAAGTAGGGGTTTGGGACCTGTACAAAATACATTTGGAATCTTGGTTCTATCTCATTCTATGCTGAAGTTATAACCGTTATCATCTTTTTATGACCGCAAATTGCTTCTGAGCTCATAATAAGCATTCAGAGACAATGTATGCAATCCTGACTTTAGAAGTAAAAACTTGTTAAAACTACACTGTGTGGAGGCTTCTCATGCTAAAGTTACATGATTTTACGTTTAAACATGCTGATAAATAGAATTGTGTGGCCAGGATAGCCCTATGGCTTCTATGCGTTACAATGCATTCTGGCTGAACATAACAAGTGAAGTTGTGGAAAAACTACAAAAGATGTCAATGCCATTTTTGCTGTGCAAGTAGGGCTTTGGGACCTGTACAAAATACATTTTGAATCTTGGTTCTATCTCATTCTATGCTGAAGTTATAACCGTTGTCATCTTTTTATGACCGCAAATTGCTTCTGAGCGCATAGTAAGCATTCTGAGACAATGTATGCAATCCTGACTTTAGAAGTAAAAACTTGTTAAAACTACACTGTGTGGAGGCTTCTCATGCTAAAGTTAAATGATTTTACGCTTAAACATGCTGATAAATAGAATTGTATGGCCAGGATAGCCCTATGGCTTCTATGCGTTACAATGCATTCTGGCTGAACATAACAAGTGAAGTTGTGGAAAAACTACAAAAGATGTCAATGACATTTTTGCTGTGCAAGTAGGGCTTTTGGACCTGTACAAAATACATTTGGAATCTTGGTTCTATCTCATTCTATGCTGAAGTTATAACCGTTATCATCTTTTTATGACCGCAAATTGCTTCTGAGCGCATAATAAGCATTCTGAGTCAATGTATGCAATCCTGACTTTAGAAGTAAAAACATGTTAAATCTACACTGTGTGGAGGCTTCTCATGCTAAAGTTACATGATTTTACACTTAAACATGCTGATAAATAGAATTGTGTGTCCAGGATAGCCCTATGGCTTCTATGCGTTACAATGCATTCTGGCTGAACATAACAAGTAAAGTTGTGGAAAAACTACAAAAGATGTCAATGCCATTTTTGCTGTGCAAGTAGGGCTTTGGGACCTGTACAAAATACATTTGGAATCTTGGTTCTATCTCATTCTATGCTGAAGTTATAACCGTTGTCATCTTTTTATGACCGCAAATTGCTTCTGAGCTCATAATAAGCATTCAGAGACAATGTATGCAATCCTGTCTTTAGAAGTAAAAACATGTTAAAACTACACTGTGTGGAGGCTTCTCATGCTAAAGTTACATGATTTGACGCTTAAACATGCTGAGAAATAGAATTGCGTGGCCAGGATAGCCCTATGGCTTCTATGCGTTACAATGCATTCTGGCTGAACATAACAAATGAAGTTGTGGAAAAACTACAAAAGATGTCAATACCATTTTTGCTGTGCAAGTAGGGCTTTGGAACCTGTACAAAATACATTTGGAATCTTGGTTCTATCTCATTCTATGCTGAAGTTATAACCGTTATCATCTTTTTATGACCGCAAATTGCTTCTGAGCGTATAATAAGCATTCTGAGTCAATGTATGCAATCCTGACTTTAGAAGTAAAAACATGTTAAAACTACACTGTGTGGAGGCTTCTCATGCTAAAGTTACATGATTTTACGTTTAAACATGCTGATAAATAGAATTGTGTGGCCAGGATAGCCCTATGGCTTCTATGCGTTACAATGTATTCTGGCTGAACATAACAAGTGAAGTTGTGGAAAAACTACAAAAGATGTCAAAACCATTTTTGCTGTGCAAGTAGGGCTTTGGGACCTGTACAAAATACATTTGGAATCTTGGTTCTATCTCATTCTATGCTGAAGTTATAACCGTTGTCATCTTTTTATGACCGCAAATTGCTTCTGAGCGCATCATAAGCATTCTGAGCCAATGTATGCAATCCTGACTTTAGAAGTAAAAACTTGTTAAAACTACACTGTGTGGAGGCTTCTCATGCTAAAGTTAAATGATTTTACGCTTAAACATGCTGATAAATAGAATTGTGTGGCCAGGATAGCCCTATGGCTTCTATGCGTTACAATGCATTCTGGCTGAACATAACAAGTGAAGTTGTGGAAAAACTACAAAAGATGTCAATGCCATTTTTGCTGTGCAAGTAGGGCTTTGGGACCTGTACAAAATACATTTGGAATCTTGGTTCTATCTTATTCTATGCTGAAGTTATAACCGTTGTCATCTTTTTATGACCGCAAATTGCTTCTGAGCGCATAATAAGCATTCTGAGTCAATGTATGCAATCCTGACTTTAGAAGTAAAAACATGTTAAATCTACACTGTGTGGAGGCTTCTCATGCTAAAGTTACATGATTTTACACTTAAACATGCTGATAAATAGAATTGTGTGTCCAGGATAGCCCTATGGCTTCTATGCGTTACAATGCATTCTGGCTGAACATAACAAGTGAAGTTGTGGAAAAACTACAAAAGATGTCAATACCATTTTTGCTGTGCAAGTAGGGCTTTGGGACCTGTACAAAATACATTTGGAATCTTGGTTCTATCTCATTCTATGCTGAAGTTATAACCGTTGTCATCTTTTTATGACCGCAAATTGCTTCTGAGCGCATAATAAGCATTCTGAGTCAATGTATGCAATCCTGTCTTTAGAAGTAAAAACATGTTAAAACTACACTGTGTGGAGGCTTCTCATGCTAAAGTTACATGATTTGACGCTTAAACATGCTGAGAAATAGAATTGTGTGGCCAGGATAGCCCTATGGCTTCTATGCGTTACAATGCATTCTGGCTGAACATAACAAATGAAGTTGTGGAAAAACTACAAAAGATGTCAATACCATTTTTGCTGTGCAAGTAGGGCTTTGGAACCTGTACAAAATACATTTGGAATCTTGGTTCTATCTCATTCTATGCTGAAGTTATAACCGTTATCATCTTTTTATGACCGCAAATTGCTTCTGAGCGTATAATAAGCATTCTGAGTCAATGTATGCAATCCTGACTTTAGAAGTAAAAACATGTTAAAACTACACTGTGTGGAGGCTTCTCATGCTAAAGTTACATGATTTTACGTTTAAACATGCTGATAAATGGAATTGTGTGGCCAGGATAGCCCTATGGCTTCTATGCGTTACAATGTATTCTGGCTGAACATAACAAGTGAAGTTGTGGAAAAACTACAAAAGATGTCAATGACATTTTTGCTGTGCAAGTAGGGCTTTGGGACCTGTACAAAATACATTTGGAATCTTGGTTCTATCTCATTCTATGCTGAAGTTATAACCGTTGTCATCTTTTTATGACCGCAAATTGCTTCTGAGCGCATAGTAAGCATTCTGAGCCAATGTATGCAATCCTGACTTTAGAAGTAAAAACATGTTAAAACTACACTGTGTGGAGGCTTCTCATGCTAAAGTTACATGATTTTACGCTTAAACATGCTGAGAAATAGAATTGTGTGGCCAGGATAGCCCTATGGCTTCTATGCGTTACAATGCATTCTGGCTGAACATAACAAGTGAAGTTGTGGAAAAACTACAAAAGATGGCAATGCCATTTTTGCTGTGCTAGTAGGGCTTTGGGACCTGTACAAAATACATTTGGAATCTTGGTTCTATCTTATTCTATGCTGAAGTTATAACCGTTGTCATCTTTTTATGACCGCAAATTGCTTCTGAGCGCATAATAAGCATTCTGAGACAATGTATGCAATCCTGACTTTAGAAGTAAAAACATGTTAAATCTACACTGTGTGGAGGCTTCTCATGCTAAAGTTACATGATTTTACACTTAAACATGCTGATAAATAGAATTGTGTGTCCAGGATAGCCCTATGGCTTCTATGCGTTACAATGCATTCTGGCTGAACATAACAAGTAAAGTTGTGGAAAAACTACAAAAGATGTCAATGCCATTTTTGCTGTGCAAGTAGGGCTTTGGGACCTGTACAAAATACATTTGGAATCTTGGTTCTATCTCATTCTATGCTGAAGTTATAACCGTTGTCATCTTTTTATGACCGCAAATTGCTTCTGAGCGCATAGTAAGCATTCTGAGCCAATGTATGCAATCCTGACTTTAGAAGTAAAAACATGTTAAAACTACACTGTGTGGAGGCTTCTCATGCTAAAGTTACATGATTTGACGCTTAAACATGCTGAGAAATAGAATTGCGTGGCCAGGATAGCCCTATGGCTTCTATGCGTTACAATGCATTCTGGCTGAACATAACAAATGAAGTTGTGGAAAAACTACAAAAGATGTCAATACCATTTTTGCTGTGCAAGTAGGGCTTTGGAACCTGTACAAAATACATTTGGAATCTTGGTTCTATCTCATTCTATGCTGAAGTTATAACCGTTATCATCTTTTTATGACCGCAAATTGCTTCTGAGCGTATAATAAGCATTCTGAGTCAATGTATGCAATCCTGACTTTAGAAGTAAAAACATGTTAAAACTACACTGTGTGGAGGCTTCTCATGCTAAAGTTACATGATTTTACGTTTAAACATGCTGATAAATAGAATTGTGTGGCCAGGATAGCCCTATGGCTTCTATGCGTTACAATGTATTCTGGCTGAACATAACAAGTGAAGTTGTGGAAAAACTACAAAAGATGTCAAAACCATTTTTGCTGTGCAAGTAGGGCTTTGGGACCTGTACAAAATACATTTGGAATCTTGGTTCTATCTCATTCTATGCTGAAGTTATAACCGTTGTCATCTTTTTATGACCGCAAATTGCTTCTGAGCGCATCATAAGCATTCTGAGCCAATGTATGCAATCCTGACTTTAGAAGTAAAAACTTGTTAAAACTACACTGTGTGGAGGCTTCTCATGCTAAAGTTAAATGATTTTACGCTTAAACATGCTGATAAATAGAATTGTGTGGCCAGGATAGCCCTATGGCTTCTATGCGTTACAATGCATTCTGGCTGAACATAACAAGTGAAGTTGTGGAAAAACTACAAAAGATGTCAATGCCATTTTTGCTGTGCAAGTAGGGCTTTGGGACCTGTACAAAATACATTTGGAATCTTGGTTCTATCTTATTCTATGCTGAAGTTATAACCGTTGTCATCTTTTTATGACCGCAAATTGCTTCTGAGCGCATAATAAGCATTCTGAGTCAATGTATGCAATCCTGACTTTAGAAGTAAAAACATGTTAAATCTACACTGTGTGGAGGCTTCTCATGCTAAAGTTACATGATTTTACACTTAAACATGCTGATAAATAGAATTGTGTGTCCAGGATAGCCCTATGGCTTCTATGCGTTACAATGCATTCTGGCTGAACATAACAAGTGAAGTTGTGGAAAAACTACAAAAGATGTCAATACCATTTTTGCTGTGCAAGTAGGGCTTTGGGACCTGTACAAAATACATTTGGAATCTTGGTTCTATCTCATTCTATGCTGAAGTTATAACCGTTGTCATCTTTTTATGACCGCAAATTGCTTCTGAGCGCATAATAAGCATTCTGAGTCAATGTATGCAATCCTGTCTTTAGAAGTAAAAACATGTTAAAACTACACTGTTTGGAGGCTTCTCATGCTAAAGTTACATGATTTGACGCTTAAACATGCTGAGAAATAGAATTGTGTGGCCAGGATAGCCCTATGGCTTCTATGCGTTACAATGCATTCTGGCTGAACATAACAAATGAAGTTGTGGAAAAACTACAAAAGATGTCAATACCATTTTTGCTGTGCAAGTAGGGCTTTGGAACCTGTACAAAATACATTTGGAATCTTGGTTCTATCTCATTCTATGCTGAAGTTATAACCGTTATCATCTTTTTATGACCGCAAATTGCTTCTGAGCGTATAATAAGCATTCTGAGTCAATGTATGCAATCCTGACTTTAGAAGTAAAAACATGTTAAAACTACACTGTGTGGAGGCTTCTCATGCTAAAGTTACATGATTTTACGTTTAAACATGCTGATAAATGGAATTGTGTGGCCAGGATAGCCCTATGGCTTCTATGCGTTACAATGTATTCTGGCTGAACATAACAAGTGAAGTTGTGGAAAAACTACAAAAGATGTCAATGACATTTTTGCTGTGCAAGTAGGGCTTTGGGACCTGTACAAAATACATTTGGAATCTTGGTTCTATCTCATTCTATGCTGAAGTTATAACCGTTGTCATCTTTTTATGACCGCAAATTGCTTCTGAGCGCATAGTAAGCATTGTGAGCCAATGTATGCAATCCTGACTTTAGAAGTAAAAACATGTTAAAACTACACTGTGTGGAGGCTTCTCATGCTAAAGTTACATGATTTTACGCTTAAACATGCTGAGAAATAGAATTGTGTGGCCAGGATAGCCCTATGGCTTCTATGCGTTACAATGCATTCTGGCTGAACATAACAAGTGAAGTTGTGGAAAAACTACAAAAGATGGCAATGCCATTTTTGCTGTGCTAGTAGGGCTTTGGGACCTGTACAAAATACATTTGGAATCTTGGTTCTATCTCATTCTATGCTGAAGTTATAACCGTTATCATCTTTTTATGACCGCAAATTGCTTCTGAGCGTATAATAAGCATTCTGAGTCAATGTATGCAATCCTGACTTTAGAAGTAAAAACATGTTAAAACTACACTGTGTGGAGGCTTCTCATGCTAAAGTTACATGATTTTACGTTTAAACATGCTGATAAATAGAATTGTGTGGCCAGGATAGCCCTATGGCTTCTATGCGTTACAATGTATTCTGGCTGAACATAACAAGTGAAGTTGTGGAAAAACTACAAAAGATGTCAAAACCATTTTTGCTGTGCAAGTAGGGCTTTGGGACCTGGACAAAATACATTTGGAATCTTGGTTCTATCTCATTCTATGCTGAAGTTATAACCGTTGTCATCTTTTTATGACCGCAAATTGCTTCTGAGCGCATAATAAGCATTCTGAGACAATCTATGCAATCCTGACTTTAGAAGTAAAAACTTGTTAAAACTACACTGTGTGGAGGCTTCTCATGCTAAAGTTAAATGATTTTACGCTTAAACATGTTGATAAATAGAATTGTGTGGCCAGGATAGCCCTATGGCTTCTATGCGTTACAATGCATTCTGGCTGAACATAACAAGTGAAGTTGTGGAAAAACTACAATAGATGTCAATGACATTTTTGCTGTGCAAGTAGGGCTTTGGGACCTGTACAAAATACATTTGGAATCTTGGTTCTATCTCATTCTATGCTGAAGTTATAACCGTTATCATCTTTTTATGACCGCAAATTGCTTCTGAGCGTATAATAAGCATTCTGAGACAATATATGCAATCCTGACTTTAGAAGTAAAAACTTGTTAAAACTACACTGTGTGGAGGCTTCTCATGCTAAAGTTACATGATTTTACGTTTAAACATGCTGATAAATAGAATTGTGTGGCCAGGATAGCCCTATGGCTTCTATGCGTTACAATGTATTCTGGCTGAACATAACAAGTGAAGTTGTGGAAAAACTACAAAAGATGTCAAAACCATTTTTGCTGTGCAAGTAGGGCTTTAGGACCTGGACAAAATACATTTGGAATCTTGGTTCTATCTCATTCTATGCTGAAGTTATAACCGTTGTCATCTTTTTATGACCGCAAATTGCTTCTGAGCGCATAATAAGCATTCTGAGACAATCTATGCAATCCTGACTTTAGAAGTAAAAACTTGTTAAAACTACACTGTGTGGAGGCTTCTCATGCTAAAGTTAAATGATTTTACGCTTAAACATGTTGATAAATAGAATTGTGTGGCCAGGATAGCCCTATGGCTTCTATGCGTTACAATGCATTCTGGCTGAACATAACAAGTGAAGTTGTGGAAAAACTACAATAGATGTCAATGACATTTTTGCTGTGCAAGTAGGGCTTTGGGACCTGTACAAAATACATTTGGAATCTTGGTTCTATCTCATTCTATGCTGAAGTTATAACCGTTATCATCTTTTTATGACCGCAAATTGCTTCTGAGCGTATAATAAGCATTCTGAGTCAATGTATGCAATCCTGACTTTAGAAGTAAAAACATGTTAAAACTACACTGTGTGGAGGCTTCTCATGCTAAAGTTACATGATTTTACGTTTAAACATGCTGATAAATAGAATTGTGTGGCCAGGATAGCCCTATGGCTTCTATGCGTTACAATGTATTCTGGCTGAACATAACAAGTGAAGTTGTGGAAAAACTACAAAAGATGTCAATGCCATTTTTGCTGTGCAAGTAGGGCTTTGGGACCTGTACAAAATACATTTGGAATCTTGGTTCAATCTCATTCTATGCTGAAGTTATAACCGTTGTCATCTTTTTATGACCGCAAATTGCTTCTGAGCGCATAATAAGCATTCTGAGACAATGTATGCAATCCTGACTTTAGAAGTAAAAACTTGTTAAAACTACACTGTGTGGAGGCTTCTCATGCTAAAGTTAAATGATTTTATGCTTAAACATGCTGATAAATAGAATTGTATGGCCAGGATAGCCCTATGGCTTCTATGCGTTACAATGCATTCTGGCTGAACATAACAAGTGAAGTTGTGGAAAAACTACA
This sequence comes from Odontamblyopus rebecca, assembly GCA_030686955.1. Classification (NCBI taxonomy): domain Eukaryota; kingdom Metazoa; phylum Chordata; class Actinopteri; order Gobiiformes; family Gobiidae; genus Odontamblyopus; species Odontamblyopus rebecca. The sequence continues at coordinate 25,970,853 of CM060669.1, forward strand.
AAAGATGGCAATGCCATTTTTGCTGTGCTAGTAGGGCTTTGGGACCTGTACAAAATACATTTGGAATCTTGGTTCTATCTCATTCTATGCTGAAGTTATAACCGTTATCATCTTTTTATGACCGCAAATTGCTTCTGAGCGTATAATAAGCATTCTGAGTCAATGTATGCAATCCTGACTTTAGAAGTAAAAACATGTTAAAACTACACTGTGTGGAGGCTTCTCATGCTAAAGTTACATGATTTTACGCTTAAACATGCTGAGAAATAGAATTGTGTGGCCAGGATAGCCCTATGGCTTCTATGCGTTACAATGCATTCTGGCTGAACATAACAAGTGAAGTTGTGGAAAAACTACAAAAGATGGCAATGCCATTTTTGCTGTGCTAGTAGGGCGTTGGGACCTGTACAAAATACATTTGGAATCTTCGTTCTATCTCATTCTATGCTGAAGTTATAACCGTTATCATCTTTTTATGACCGCAAATTGCTTCTGAGCGTATAATAAGCATTCTGAGACAATATATGCAATCCTGACTTTAGAAGTAAAAACATGTTAAAACTACACTGTGTGGAGGCTTCTCATGCTAAAGTTACATGATTTTACGTTTAAACATGCTGATAAATAGAATTGTGTGGCCAGGATAGCCCTATGGCTTCTATGCGTTACAATGCATTCTGGCTGAACATAACAAGTGAAGTTGTGGAAAAACTACAATAGATGTGAATGACATTTTTGCTGTGCAAGTAGGGCTTTGGGACCTGTACAAAATACATTTGGAATCTTGGTTCTATCTCATTCTATGCTGAAGTTATAACCGTTATCATCTTTTTATGACCGCAAATTGCTTCTGAGCGTATAATAAGCATTCTGAGTCAATGTATGCAATCCTGACTTTAGAAGTAAAACGTGTTAAAACTACACTGTGTGGAGGCTTCTCATGCTAAAGTTACATGATTTTACGTTTAAACATGCTGATAAATAGAATTGTGTGGCCACGATAGCCCTATGGCTTCTATGCGTTACAATGCATTCTGGCTGAACATAACAAGTGAAGTTGTGGAAAAACTACAAAAGATGGCAATGCCATTTTTGCTGTGCTAGTAGGGCTTTGGGACCTGTACAAAATACATTTGGAATCTTGGTTCTATCTCATTCTATGCTGAAGTTATAACCGTTATCATCTTTTTATGACCGCAAATTGCTTCTGAGCGTATAATAAGCATTCTGAGTCAATGTATGCAATCCTGACTTTAGAAGTAAAAACATGTTAAAACTACACTGTGTGGAGGCTTCTCATGCTAAAGTTACATGATTTTACGCTTAAACATGCTGAGAAATAGAATTGTGTGGCCAGGATAGCCCTATGGCTTCTATGCGTTACAATGCATTCTGGCTGAACATAACAAGTGAAGTTGTGGAAAAACTACAAAAGATGGCAATGCCATTTTTGCTGTGCTAGTAGGGCGTTGGGACCTGTACAAAATACATTTGGAATCTTGGTTCTATCTCATTCTATGCTGAAGTTATAACCGTTATCATCTTTTTATGACCGCAAATTGCTTCTGAGCGTATAATAAGCATTCTGAGACAATATATGCAATCCTGACTTTAGAAGTAAAAACATGTTAAAACTACAACTGTGTGGAGGCTTGTCATGCTAAAGTTACATGATTTTACGTTTAAACATGTTGATAAATAGAATTGTGTGGCCAGGATAGCCCTATGGCTTCTATGCGTTACAATGCATTCTGGCTGAACATAACAAGTGAATTGGTGGAAAAACTACAAAAGATGTCAATGCCATTTTTGCTGTGCAAGTAGGGCTTTGGAACCTGTACAAAATACATTTGGAATCTTGGTTCTATCTCATTCTATGCTGAAGTTATAACCGTTATCATCTTTTTATGACCGCAAATTGCTTCTGAGCGCATAAGAAGCATTCTGAGACAATCTATGCAATCCTGACTTTAGAAGTAAAAACTTGTTAAAACTACACTGTGTGGAGGCTTCTCATGCTAAAGTTAAATGATTTTACGCTTAAACATGCTGATAAATAGAATTGTGTGGCCAGGATAGCCCTATGGCTTCTATGCGTTACAATGCATTCTGGCTGAACATAACAAGTGAAGTTGTGGAAAAACTACAATAGATGTGAATGACATTTTTGCTGTGCAAGTAGGGCTTTGGGACCTGTACAAAATACATTTGGAATCTTGGTTCTATCTCATTCTATGCTGAAGTTATAACCGTTGTCATCTTTTTATGACCGCAAATTGCTTCTGAGCGCATAATAAGCATTCTGAGACAATGTATGCAATCCTGACTTTAGAAGTAAAAACTTGTTAAAACTACACTGTGTGGAGGCTTCTCATGCTAAAGTTAAATGATTTTACGCTTAAACATGCTGATAAATAGAATTGTATGGCCAGGATAGCCCTATGGCTTCTATGCGTTACAATGCATTCTGGCTGAACATAACAAGTGAAGTTGTGGAAAAACTACAAAAGATGTCAATGACATTTTTGCTGTGCAAGTAGGGCTTTGGGACCTGTACAAAATACATTTGGAATCTTGGTTCTATCTCATTCTATGCTGAAGTTATAACCGTTATCATCTTTTTATGACCGCAAATTGCTTCTGAGCGTATAATAAGCATTCTGAGTCAATGTATGCAATCCTGACTTTAGAAGTAAAAACGTGTTAAAACTACACTGTGTGGAGGCTTCTCATGCTAAAGTTACATGATTTTACGTTTAAACATGCTGATAAATAGAATTGTGTGGCCACGATAGCCCTATGGCTTCTATGCGTTACAATGCATTCTGGCTGAAGATAACAAGTGAAGTTGTGGAAAAACTACAAAAGATGTCAAAGCCATTTTTGCTGTGCAAGTAGGGCTTTGGGACCTGTACAAAATACATTTGGAATCTTGGTTCTATCTCATTCTATGCTGAAGTTATAACCGTTATCATCTTTTTATGACCGCAAATTGCTTCTGAGCGTATAATAAGCATTCTGAGTCAATGTATGCAATCCTGACTTTAGAAGTAAAAACATGTTAAAACTACACTGTGTGGAGGCTTCTCATGCTAAAGTTACATGATTTTACGTTTAAACATGCTGATAAATAGAATTGTGTGGCCAGGATAGCCCTATGGCTTCTATGCGTTACAATGTATTCTGGCTGAACATAACAAGTGAAGTTGTGGAAAAACTACAAAAGATGTCAATGCCATTTTTGCTGTGCAAGTAGGGCTTTGGGACCTGTACAAAATACATTTTGAATCTTGGTTCTATCTCATTCTATGCTGAAGTTATAACCGTTGTCATCTTTTTATGACCGCAAATTGCTTCTGAGCGCATAATAAGCATTCTGAGACAATGTATGCAATCCTGACTTTAGAAGTTAAAACTACACTGTGTGGAGGCTTCTCATGCTAAAGTTAAATGATTTTATGCTTAAACATGCTGATAAATAGAATTGTATGGCCAGGATAGCCCTATGGCTTCTATGCGTTACAATGCATTCTGGCTGAACATAACAAGTGAAGTTGTGGAAAAACTACAAAAGATGGCAATGACATTTTTGCTGTGCTAGTAGGGCTTTGGGACCTGTACAAAATACATTTGGAATCTTGGTTCTATCTCATTCTATGCTGAAGTTATAACCGTTATCATCTTTTTATGACCGCAAATTGCTTCTGAGCGTATAATAAGCATTCTGAGTCAATGTATGCAATCCTGACTTTAGAAGTAAAAACATGTTAAAACTACACTGTGTGGAGGCTTCTCATGCTAAAGTTACATGATTTTACGCTTAAACATGCTGAGAAATAGAATTGTGTGGCCAGGATAGCCCTATGGCTTCTATGCGTTACAATGCATTCTGGCTGAACATAACAAGTGAAGTTGTGGAAAAACTACAAAAGATGGCAATGCCATTTTTGCTGTGCTAGTAGGGCGTTGGGACCTGTACAAAATACATTTGGAATCTTCGTTCTATCTCATTCTATGCTGAAGTTATAACCGTTATCATCTTTTTATGACCGCAAATTGCTTCTGAGCGTATAATAAGCATTCTGAGACAATATATGCAATCCTGACTTTAGAAGTAAAAACATGTTAAAACTACACTGTGTGGAGGCTTCTCATGCTAAAGTTACATGATTTTACGTTTAAACATGTTGATAAATAGAATTGTGTGGCCAGGATAGCCCTATGGCTTCTATGCGTTACAATGCATTCTGGCTGAACATAACAAGTGAATTGGTGGAAAAACTACAAAAGATGTCAATGCCATTTTTGCTGTGCAAGTAGGGCTTTGGAACCTGTACAAAATACATTTGGAATCTTGGTTCTATCTCATTCTATGCTGAAGTTATAACCGTTATCATCTTTTTATGACCGCAAATTGCTTCTGAGCCGTATAATAAGCATTCTGAGTCAATGTATGCAATCCTGACTTTAGGAAGTAAAAAACATGTTAAAACTACACTGTGTGGAGGCTTCTCATGCTAAAGTTACATGATTTTACGTTTAAACATGCTGATAAATAGAATTGTGTGACAGCCAGAGATAGCTCCTATGGCTTCCATATGCGTTACAAATGCATTCTGGCTGAACATAACAAAGTGAAAGTTGTGGAAAAACTACAATAGATGTGAATGACATTCTTGCTGTGCAAGTAGGGCTTTGGGACCTTGGTACAAAATACATTTGGAATCTTGGTTCTATCTCATATTCTATGCTTGGAAGTTATAACCAAGTTGTCATCTTTTTTATGACCGCAAATTGCTTCTGAGCTCATAATAAGCATTCTGAGACA